>CM038463.1:103250662-103763162 GCA_021464415.1 Lonicera japonica | reverse complement strand
AACAATAATAATTAAATGTATAACCACTAAAGTAAGATTTAGAGTGCCGCTGGATCTCTTGATATGATAATATACATATATATACATATGATTTTGTAGTCTGAGCAATTCCCTGAACCCAAACAACTCAAAAAGTCAAATCAATTACTACTAAATAACTATTTTGGGTTAATTAATATTGATAATTAGTTTTGAATTGGACAAATATGCTTATTCCTAGTTGACCAAATGCTCAATTATATGAAGTCAACATTAAAATAAAATTGGTAGTAGCTCAATTGAAAAGGTGGTACAAACTAACATCAAAAGAAAAGAATTCCAATACATTGAATTTGATCATGATCATAAAATTAAATGAATATTTATAACTGTAGCAATTTCACTTAGAAAAACAAGAATATATAATTAATTAAGTATATATTTCTAATAAATTTCCTTATCAAAGTTTATTATTATTGTTGTTTTCATTATTATTTTTGACATCAGGGGTCAACAGGACTAAGATTAGAAGTCTGCATTCGAAGGAGCAAATTAAAGCCCATTTCGCTATGGAGTGATCATGCCTATGTCACCGAGTCATAAGATCTATGTGTACATGATATATTTTATTTAATAAACAAAGAAAATAATAGGGTTTAAGTTCATTCAATTACCGCCAACGGCCTTATAATCAGTTAGCGTCCTCCTTATTTTCATTAACAAATATAGATGTAGTTATTGAACGGTATCCACCTTTATGTTATATATGTGTTTATTTACTCTTACACAGATCTACCTAATTAAATAAAATGCTTAATGGGAGGTTATTTTCAATTCATTACTTTTTCCAATGATGAGTGATTGATAGTTAATCTTAGTACTTGTATATCTGTGCACGCCATAAGATTGAGAAAGGACTATATGATAAACATAAGTTTGCAAAACAATGTATTTTTAATTTCTAAGATAAAGAGATATATAATTAAGATCAATTCTTATTGAGATACTGACCCAATGGTTATAAAAATTCAGAAAGATAATGACATTATAAAGTCTCCTCAGTACCAAGCAATTTTAATTCAAACCATTAAGATATTGAACGAGTTTTTTGTATTCAGAATTAAAAAAAAAAATGTAAAAGATTTATTTGAAAGTCCTTCCCTTTGCCTGTAAATTGATTATTTCATGCATATCAAAATATTCTTAAAACACATTATAAATAAGTAACTAAAACGACGTAGGACTGTAACTTTGCGTTGAATTAAAATGGTTGAAGAATTGTTACTGGGATTAGGTCAATGTTCTTAGCCTGATATAATTCTTCTACATGGACATAATATTGATTTGACATAACATAGTAATATTTTAATTCAATAATTAATTATTGGTTAATAATGTATTAATGTGAGAAGTATGAATTTTATATGAACCTCACATATATAATAACCAAATACTCGAATTCACAGTAGCTATGCGCGCAAGTCAAATGGATGTCTCCTCCGTCCTCCGATCCAGAGATTATGTTTCTGACTAATTCAAAGCTGAATTGAAACATTTCCGCTCAATTCAATCATACTTTGGTTTGAAAATATAATCTTGGATTGGATCATTTTCCTGATTGCCTTCAATTAAAAGAAATTTTACAAGACCCAAGAGTGTATGTGGGACATAATTCGAATCTAGATGCTACTTACATGAATACTTACACATTCAACCACTTGAAACTAGGTATATTATATATATATATATATATATATAGTCAGTTTGGCATGGTGGAAGTGAAGTTGTCTCACCTTAAATCAGTTTTTAAGAAATGAATCTAATCTAATCCAATTCAATCTGATTATTATATATTGCTTTAAATTAAAATTAAATTGGATTAAATCGATTGATTTACTCTATTTGGGTTGAATTCAGCATGTAGAGGCTGGGGCGGCTCTGAAAAAATAAATAAAAAAGCGAGTCTTTCTTCTAACTTTTGTTCAAAAAGAAATGATTTATGAAGGGATTTGACCGCCCTGGTTAATTTATTTTTCCCATGCTTTTATTTCAAGGCCGTTTGTTTAGTTTGAATTACATTTTAAAGTATATACAATTCAATATTTTAAGGAAGGTGAACAAAGATTTGGTGACCTAATTTTTCAGTCACAAACAACAACAAGACGGCTAAGGGGAATCTAAAATTAAGCAGAAATAACAGAGTTCCATAACGGAGTTAGAGAGCGCATTATAATAGTACTCTCCTATATGAAATGCAATATGTACATATACTACTAGACACTTAGGTATAACGGTGTGTGTGCATGTTTTTTTTTTTTTCTTTTTCATATACATAAATATCTAAGCAAGTGTTAAAATTCAAAATATTTAATAAATGAAAAACTTTTCTATTTTAGTACCATCATATGTATGGGAAAAATAGGAAAAACACCTATAATTCGGAGTCATAATCAAATTCAAGCGCTTATATATAGTTTATAAATATATAGATACTTCCTGAATTTGGTGCAGACTGTTCGTATATGGACCGCACCTTTAGTGATAAATTTTCGTTGTTGAAAACATCACCCAATATTTTGGGAGAAATAGATTCATATGTGGTGTTCAATTGGTTAACTAAATGAATATCGAATTCTCATCCACATATTTATATAGTTGATCCAGGATCGAGTGTGTCATCACTTAACTGTTCTTTCCGGCTGGTTCGGCGATCAGCTAATAACAGTGCAGATGATTTAGCTAAGAGGGTTCAGAAAATCAGCTGTGAATTCAAAAAATAGTTAGTTATTTTTGTTTCTTTGAAAGAAAACCAAAACCAAAATTATAATTAGTTGGCAGGTATAAAATTCACTTATTTGCAAATAAAATGTCATACATTTAGTTTGAACGTATCAAGAACAAAATGGAACTTTTAATTTGGAAAGGAACTGAAAATCATTTTGAAAATTTCAAAAGTAATTTTTTTTCCTGAATTTTTGACCATTCTAATTAAACTTTTATTTATATTGTCTTGAACAAAATTTATCATATATGAATTTAATAATTTATATTTCATTACTCATTGAATAAGTTAAAGGAATGATAATAAATATCATTCAAAATTATTTCAAGACAAGAGGAGTCTAACCTAGCTCTAAAACTCTCCATTCAGTTATTTCCCGTTCCATAATCTTTCCACTTTATTAATTAGTAGTTTTCAAAATTTTCTAAAATGTTATAAGTTGAGGAAATATCAGTGATAGATATTGGAATTAAAATTGGAAAAACTATTTTACTTCTTTTAAATTTCCTTTTCAAGAATTCTGTTAAATCCAGCGCAAACGTTCACAATTACATGGCGGATATATGCTCCTATGCAACATATGGGTTCTTTCATTACAAAAATAAACTCTCAAACATTTTTAAATTTACAATTTTAACTTTAGTACTTAACCTACACATAGATAGAAATAGTAAAACTAATTAAAGAAAGTGTAGATCGGAAAAAATGACTTTTTTAAAGGGTTTTTAGGATCCGACCTCTGAAAGATCAGAACTTTGAAAGATTATACGTTGTCCACGTCGGTCCTTAAAGATAGATACTGCCTCACAGTATTTACTTCACACTAACAATAACCATCTTAAGTTACATCAATGGTACGTATTTACCGATCAAGGACTACAAGCTTCATTTTTTATAAACATAGACAGATTAAAAAAAGGTCCGTATTCAGGGATCGGAATCTAATTTTCTTTTTTGTAACAAACACTCGCATGCATACTCACACAAACTAGGGCTTCACTTGACTTTCATTTTTTCTTTTTTCTAGATTAAGAAAGAAAAATGGAGCAGCAGCAGTCAATAAGAGGAGTTGTTGGAAACCTAGTTCTATGATTTGCCTTAATAAAAATACCTAAATAATCTAATTATTGAATTAATATCACCCATTGAGGATTTGGCTGATATACCTAATCCAAATTTTTTGTTTTTATCTATAAGTTTTATTCAATAAAAGTGACCCTCTGAAGAGGGAGGTTGAAGTGTGGCTAAGGAACAACAATATGTTAATTGAACTGAGATCCTACTCCATAATATATACAAAGAGAGAGATATGTGTTCTTTTGTCCTCTTTCTTTTAGACCAAAAAAAACTTCTTTGATAATGACACTCCAAAAAAAGAAAAATTACTTCTAACCAACTAATAATATCTAAGATGAAAAATATTAAATTGCATGCGTCTTTACGATACATGTTAAGAAACTCTAAAATTAAAACAATAAGGCTGTAAGAGTACGTAGTATTAATCGCTATGTATTGGACTAATTCCTTTTATATATATTTTCAATAGTTCTAGAGTGAAATACAAATTTGACACAAAATATTGACATATATAGTATGACCACCATGTATTTATTATGGTTAGTATCTGGGGTTCGTATCACATTTATCTCATTATCAAAATTAATTTTAATCAATGAGTGATCAGCATATATATTAATATAGTAATTTTTATGTCAAATAAATATATTAGTGGAAAAGGATTATATAAATATATGATGAAAAGTAACTATATGTGTGTATGTATAGATGTAGTGTGAGGAAAGTTATTCTTCTTTTCATATTAATCAAATTCATATGGTCAATGGACCAACTATGTGTATCAATTCCAAAGAATACATTGTGTATAACAAAATCAACGTTAGTTGGCTATACTACTAATTTGGTCATTTTAGTGAAGTTGGGCTCATATATTATGTTTTGAATTAATTTCCTAAAATTTTAATAGGCGTGCTTTGAAGAAGTGAGTGTATCTTTTAATATTTACTAAATGGTGAGGGGATACTATACACTTACTATTATTTACCAACTTAAATTTTTATCATCCACACATGTGATCTCATTGTATTTTTTTTTTCCAATTATGTAGTACTGCTCTCTATCTTTTCAATCACCTGCTAAATACTTATTTTCAAACTGGCTGAAAAAAGGTTCGTTTAATTAGTGGTGGCAGATTGCATTCAGAATTGGTATCATAAATTAACAAATTTATCATACGCCTGTTTATAGCGTACTTAATTTAATTAATTTATAAATTTAGTCCCGCATTTATAGTAGTGAATGGATTTAAACAATCATATTTTACCCCTATGATTCAAACGAACCAACCTTACTCGTATGATTTTTTTTTATCATATACAGTAGCTTGTTTTTAAACTTAACAGTAAAGTTGTAAATATACCCATTTAGTTTACCATACACGCTATGGATGCTTTTAAAAAGATTCTAAACTACGTACGGCTCAAATCTCTACCTAAATTTGAAGTAATTTACAACTTTAAGGACATCAGTATATTTGTGGTTTTAACGAAGGACATTCTATTTTTAGACTTAGTTTAAAGGACAAGTTTTTAATAGAGGACAAAATAGTAATTACTTTATTATTTCAATTAACTAAGTTGAATTTCAATACTACCCTTCTTAAAGATAAAATAAAAGAAAATAAATATAAAATTAAATTAGGAATTTAAATAAATTCAAATAGTTTCAAACACATATCACATGAAAGTCAAATAAGAAGATAAATATAAGGATTATCCAAAAAAAGTCAAAGTAGGAAAATGATGCTGCCAGTTGCTGCTGAGAGCCTTTTCTCAAACATGAAGGTTCTGTTGAATGATATCTGTGGCGAGGCTCGTGATGGCGAGATCATGGCGGTGCTCGGCGTAAGCGGATCGGGGAAATCGACTCTGATTGATGCTTTAGTGAATCGGATTACGAAATGAAGCTTGAAAGGAACTGTGACTTTTGTTGACCTTGAAGGTCTTAATCTTATTTTGATAATAACAATAAATCAATCATGTGTAATTTAACATGTTCTTGATATAAGATTATAGATTTTTTATTTGGAAAATCAAGAATAGCATGATTACTCAAAGGAAGTTTGACAATGATCATTCAATCAATATCTGATCAAGTCAACGAAGCATTCCACTAAAACCGATCTACCCGAATCAAGATCATTCTTCTACAAGCGTTGGACAAGACAAAAAGATCAATCTCATCACTCACAAGATAGCAATGCAAATCCATGAAGTACAAAGATCAAGAATCATATGCAAAAGCTTCAAGGGAAAAGCTTCAAGTGAAGAATCAATTTGAAGAAACAAATCGAAGCATTCGAAGACTCATCTATTCGGTAATTGAGTGTTTGCTTAGGATTAATGTAAAGTTTCTTAATTGATTGATTATATAGCTCAAACATGAACTTGCATCATTATTAGATTGATCAAAACCAAGTTTGAATCAAAATCATTTCAAAACACCATTCTTGTAAAAACCGGTTTTGAAATAAATTCACTATAAATTCATATGAATGAATTTTGATACAAAAACATATTTGGGAGTCTTATAAACTTATTTGGAACCTATCACAAGTATCAAAATTGATTTTGGAACTTAATTGCAAAAATGTTTATTTTTTCCTTTCTAGACTGGCTCCGTTTTTGCGCAGTTTTGATCTAACGGTTTGAAGGAGGCCTTCCCGGACTCCGATCATTATGAAATTTTGACAGAAGTTAGATAACACATTATATTACTTATATACAAAATTTCATCAAATTCCAACGGCTGGATAATGAGATATGATTAAAACAATTCGTAAATTTTGCCGTCTGCAGCAATCTGTCTCCAGAACCATGTAGTCGACTACATGGTTAATGGGGTAGTCGACTACACCATGTAGTCGACTACATGGGTCATTAGGGAGTCGACTACATGGCCAAAAATAGCCGTTGGAGCTTTATAAAAAGTGCATTTTTGCCCCATTAATTTATATATTCACCTCAAACGGCTATATCACTTTTGGGACTATAAATATGACTTCCAAGACTTATTCTAAACACCTTGAATCATTCATATACTCTATTCTTCATCTATCTTCATTATTCAAAGATTCAAGAAATTATTTTTGATCAATCATTAATCTTTTGAGCTATATCATCTTGATCAAATAGGATAACTCTAGTGTGAGCTTCAAATTGTATTCTATACACACTTGAGAGAGTTATTGTAAATTGGTGTGAATCACCAAACAATTTAGTATTCAAATTGTGAGAGGTAAATCTCATAGGAAAACAAGAAGGTAAATTCTTGTTTAGTTTTTGTGAAAGGTAAATTTCACAAGGTTAGCAAGAGGGTATCTTGTGAGAGTATTGTGGTATAGCAATACTTGTAGAGTGTGTGAGACAACACTTGTAGAGGTTTGATCTTCACCCGGAAGGAGATTGATTTTAGTGGAAATTCTCGGGGAACTAACCGAGCGCGGACTATGGTTTGGTAAACCAAAACCGTGTGGACAAAAAGCCTTGGACTTCAAATCGGTTCAATCTTTCTTACTCAATCTCTTTATTTACTTGCTATATTACTGTTTGCTTGAGATTGTTTATTTGCTTGATTGTTTATTTGATTGCATTCCTTGATAATTTGTTTTGTAAATTTGTTTTACTTAAACATTGTTAGAAAAGTTTTTAAATTCCGCATTAAGTTTTAAAAACCCTATTCACCCCCCCTCTAGGGTTGTTTTCCGACCAACAACTTTGAATGGTGAGCCATTGGAATCGAGGCTACTGAAAGTGATATCAACATATGTGATGCAAGACGATCTACTTTTTTTCGATATCCGCAAGTGATAATCAAAAGGTCTTTCTTCCAATATAAAGCAATCTTTCGGTGGGTGTTTGATTGAAATTTATGTTTCTCTCTATATCTATATGCGTATATTTTGTTTTGTCTTTCCTTCAATACAACCAAACCTTTGGTTTGGGTGTTCGATTAGAATTTTAGTTTCTGACAAAGAGAGGGGAACTTGCAAATTTAGCTTGACTTTCATGGCAACCTCCATATTCGCAAGATCTACCAGAAGGCATTTGTTTCAATCAAATCATATTATATATAAGGTACAATGCTTATCCCTATTTTATATTATGTCTGCTAGAAAATTGAAAAAAATGTAACTTAATATGTCTGGCAGAAAATTGAACAAATGTTACTTAATATATCTGACAGAAAATTAAAAAGATACAGCTTAATGTATCTGCCAGAAAATTAGTTAGAAGAACCTAACTTAATATGTCTGCCAGAAAATTAATTAGAAGAATCTAACTTAATATGTCTGCTTACTATTATGAAAGAATTGTGATTTAGATATATTTGAAAATTTTGTCTCATATTATGTTTAGTTAGTTTGAAACATTTACTTTCTTTAACTTTTTTGAATAATTATTGTATTTATGTTCTTGTTTGAATTTATCGTGATATGTGTTTGAATTGGTTTGAATTTATTTTTACTAATTTAATTCAGACTTTAATTGTATATTTATTTTCTTGTATTTATCTTTAAGAAGGGTAGCATTAAAATTTAACTTAATTAATTGAAATAATATAATTATTAATATTTTGTCCTTTATTAAAAAGTTGTCCTCTAAACAAATTAATTTAAACTAATGTTCTTTAATAAAAAGAGAGTGTATCATTTGTCCTTTAAAAAAAAGCCCCTAAAACCAATGAATTTCATTTTAGGTAATATTAACTATCCACCTTTCAAAAACACTGAGAATGATTCAAACTTTATCAGCAGGATTTTCACCGGCGGGGCTGTAAGTTGGGCAAATGCCCACCTTAGATTTTCAAATGTCTTTATTTTTGATAGACTGTTTTTATAAAACTAAATCTAGTAACTAGAAAAATAGACTTTTGTCCACAAAAAATTATTCTTTGCCCCCTTATTCTAAATTATCACAAATTTATAGTTATTGGTAGGGTTAAATACTCTCTATTTTACTAATTTAACATTTTAATATTTTATAATATTCTTTGTCTCATTTAATTAAAGTATTATTTTTTTAGAATACCAAAGTATCAAAAAAAAATAAAAAATTCGACGTAGACATTTTTTAACCCCCAATATTACTTTGTTGTGTATGTGTAACTTGTATTTATTAATAAAACGCTGCTCTACTCTGATTTTGTTTTTTTTTTTTTTTTTTTTTTATACAACTCTACTCTGATCTTTAATTAGAGTTTTTTAAAAAATAAAACAAGATTGCGGAAAAAATGGGGGCCGGTGTACCAGGGTCCCAACTTTTAATTAAGAATTCAGAGCCCTCAAATCCCAGCCGTTAGATTTCCTTATTTTAATAAATCCACGGTGGACCCTACTTTTTTACCCCTAAAAAGCTGACTGATTGCATGTACTCGGCACGTGTCATTTGGTCAACTATTCAGTTTCTGCGAGTTCACAATATTGTGATAGGACTGAACTTCAGGACAAAACTGTCCCCGAAGATTCGGTAACGGCTGAAGAGCACGCTGATGATTCAGTGATGCACTAGTCCATGGTAAGGTCGATACGTGTCCAAGATAGATTGGGCTGAATCTAAAACGTCAAACAAGCTCTAAATTGCAAAAGTTTGATGAATTAGTTTAAGGGTAACGTATACAAGTACGGTATCCTATTACTCACACACTAGTACACTACTATAATTTGATTCTTGAAAATCATAATGTTTTTTGGGACAATTAAAAAAAAGTCTTATTAGAGAAATATTTTCACACTAAAGTCAATGAATAATTTTTTTGTAAATAAATGGCCTATTTTTTATTTTATTAATAATATGACATGTTTTTTTTTTCATTATAAAATGACATCCCAACCCTTAAAATAAACTAAAAAATATCAATATGCATTAAAATATGGATTGCAATATGAACTTTGCAGTCCATATTTCACTGCAATATGAACTTTGCAGTCCATATTTTTGGTGCAAAGTTCATATTGCAGTCCATATTTTACTGCAATGTGAACTTTGCAGTCCATATTTTTAGTGCAAAGTTCATATTGCAGTCCTTATTTCATTGCAATATTCATATTTTTTGTGCAAATTTCATAAAGAGGGGGTAATTTAGGTAATATATAACATGTTTTTATTAATTAAATGATATTTAAATTTATTCAAATATCTTCGTTTAAAATATAAAATAAAATAGGCTTCTTACACTAATTACCAATTAAAAATAGGCCATTCATTCAAAAAAATATTATTCATTGGAGTTTTGGTAAAAATCAATGTGTAGTAAGACCTTCTACCTAATTTCTAATTTTTTTTTCAAATTGCATTTGTTGGTCTATATTTTGTTTATACACGTACACCTACAAACACACACACACACACACACACATATATATATATCAGTTCTTTTTTTTATGAATAGTTCTTAAGTTAATTAATTAAAAATTGTTCATTTTGAGAAATAAGCGAATCAATTTTTTTTATGAAATTTAGTAGAGATGATGTAGTAATTATATGAATCATTTTCACCAAATTTTATCAAAAAACTCAAACGGGAAGTGTGTTAGTCAAAAATCTAAAATTTCAGCGTCTATAAATACGCATATATATACATATATATATATATATCAAATTTTCAATTAACTCAATTCTTGATTGAGTTTTTTTTATGAAATTTAGTGAAAATAATCCACTTATGTAAAAATTACTGAGTTTTAGTTACAGTGTTGTAGTTAAATTAAACTAAAATGTTACTAACTAATAATCATGTTACTATCGAATGTTATATGTATATAATATTAAAACATATACAATTAATTATAAGATTTTGCTAGCATAAAAGATATTGTAAGTTTTTTAATTCATAACTAAAAAATTAATACTATTTTCTCAGTCTTTTATACAAATCCATCTATCTGACATTTGTGTCATTGTAAAATTGGACTATCCATTATCAATTATAAATAGGATATGTTCAAGTATATAATATATTTTTTCAGATTTATAAAGAAATTTTAAAACTATTAAAGAATTAAAAGAGGTTAAATGCATTTTACACTAAAATTGAGATACTCAATTTGGGATATCAAAAAAAAATTGGACTTTTACACTCAATCATGTGACATTTATATCAATGTTAAATTAGATTTTTTTCATTACCAATTAGAAATATGATATGCTCAAGTATATAGTATATATATATATTTTATTTATAAAAAGGCTTTAAAACTATTAAAAGAGGCTAATTGAATTGCTAAAACTACAACTTGTTTTCTTATAAAGTTTGGTGCAATGGTTATTTACAAATAATAATAATAATAATAAAAAAAAACTAAAGCACCTATAATTTCATACACTAAAAAAAAATTTAGATTCTTAATTTTTGAAATATTTTTTTAAAAAATACTCAATGAATATGTTATGTTTAATTTTAGTTTATTTGGTCAAAATTACTAATTTAATTGATTAATGAAAGAATAAGAAATAATTACTTAAAATATATGGAATTTACTATTTTGCATGGGTTAAAATGTTATTAATGACAAAGATGGGTTGAAATTTGGTAATGTTTAGCCTTAATTGAATATGTGGCTAAAAATTGACCGTAAGTTTTATGAAAACTAATAGTCTTTTAGATAATCATTTTCCTTAATTATAATACTCCATGACATATTATATTAAGAAAAAGTCTTTGTTAAAACTAAAATGGTACTGCTAGCTAAATGATTAGTACTTCAGTTGTTGTTTTATATATTATGTATAATAGTATTATAAATTTATCGTTTAGAACACCTGTACATCGAGCAAGACTATGCTTGTGTATACAACTATAGTGTCTTAGTACTCACACACCATAGTTCGATACTTGAAAATCATAATTTTTAAATTGTTTAATATTAGTACGAGCAACAGTGACGAATTTAGTGCTTTAAGTTACGGAGGGAAAAATAATTAATTTTCAAGCACCATTACATACGGCTCTAGTTTAAATATAGCGATATATCAATTTAAAATGCTAAAATATTCATATAGGGTGCAACCTTAAGTATAAGTTTATAATAATGTAATTTTAGGAGGGCAAGTTGTAATTTTTCCCTAAAATAAGGTGGGCAAACTCTAAATTATTACCTAGTAAATTTGTTTTTCCTTAAAACTAATGGTTAAATTAGTTTGTTTATGGTATGGATGGTTTGTTTTTTACTAGACCAATGAGAGGATTAATTCGAAGTGTACATAAACTAACCCCAAAAACTTTAGACTGCTGATAAAAGAGAAAAAGGGGGAAAAAAAGAGGAGCTTAATTTGGTTATGACAATGCTATTACACGTTTTACACATTAGGCGAATACCATGCTAATGGGGCCTATCAATTGTACACTAAACTTTGTTGGGAATGATCAAATTTGTTTTAGCATTAGAGTTACAATATGTTAAAACTGGTTGAGAAATTTTTGACTTGTTAATTTAGGGTGATTTTATTTTCATCCACTAAATCTTGCAGTTAATCCACCTAGCTTTAAATTATGGAAATTTTGAACACGATTTCACAATATTACCCTTTTTAAAATTAATAAGTATATCCATCAATTAAAATTAAATTATAATTATATAAATTTAGATTCCATTTTAATATTCCTATTTTAAATATGATTCCATTTTAATTAAGATTCCTAATTTAAATATGATTCCTAATCTAAAATTTATAATTATATAAATTTATAATCATGGAAATGTTTGGTCGTCATCTTCTTAATTTTAATTAATCCCCACTTGTTCTTCATTGATTTAAATCATCGGGTTCTTGTTATTCGACTGTTTTGTGCTCATTTTACATAAATTTCAGGTTCTGCTCATGCCCATTTGCTTCAATTTGTTCTAAACCAACTTAAATTCACTTTCTGGTAAATTGGTTTTCGCTAATCTTTGTGGTCCTTTGCTTTTTGAATCTTGACAAGTTCAAATATATAGACTTACTTTTTGAATTCACTTTCAGACCATGTAACTGATCTTTAGTCTTCCTTTTCCACTAAAAAAGGGTAATTAATGGATCTGGGCCTTGTTGAAGTAAACCCTAGTTGATATCCTAGTAAATGGAGGGTTTCTGCTTATTTCGTTAGTCTTAACTTGTCATTGATTAGATATGGAGTTTAAGTAGTCAAGGTTTGAAGGGAATCTCTCTGTATTTGATTCGCATTCATTACTAGCTAATTCCTTTGTTCTTCTCACCAGTATATACTAACAATATTCTTTTGTACCTTAACGATATGTGAAATTATATATACATTTGAATTCATTGGCTAGGTTAGTTTTTGGTTGTGTTATTTCACTTTAAAGTAAATTAAGATTCACTTATTGTTTAATATTAGTATCTAAATTTATAAAGTGGTTGAACTTATTAATTTAGCGGATAATTTAGTATTAAATTATTATTTATAAAATTAAATTCATAATATTTTTTTGTTAGTTTATCCACGCTCGCGGATTAACTTAATAGGTAATGTGTATTAACTTAACAACATGAATTAACTGCAAGATTTGGTGGATAGAAATACAATCACCCTTAATTTTTGACACCTTTGGTTCAAGGTGAATTATTTACTCTTTCCATAAATGTTTATACACATGATTTTGAGGAATTAGGCAAAGGGGTTAGATACTTTAACTTGTTATTTGATCCATACAAGAACAATATTTAACCGTTCAAGCTAGAGGTGTTGTCAGAAATCTGAAAATCGAACGAACAAAACAAATCGAACCTATCCGTTGCAATATGAAAATTTCCAAACCGAAAAAAAACTGAAACCGACATCAAAATCAAAAACCAAAACTAAAACTGATTGATTCTGGTCGGATCGATCGGGGTTCTCGAATTGGATCGAACAAACCCAATTTTTTTAATTTTTTTTGCTAACTTAAAAACAAAAACCCTAAAAGTGTGGTAAGCACAGTTTGTTGGGTACTTCCACTTCTAATGCACATTATGCCTAACAATGCCTTTCATTTGAATAACTGCTCGCATATTGCTTCACCTATCAAAAGTAAAAACAAATGCCTATTGCTTAACCATTAGAAATAGATAAGTGCGTGTTGGATATATTTTGGTTCAAGAGTTATATATAGGAATTAATTATTTTTAATCTAATTTAGGTTTGACAAAGAAGGTGCTCAAAAGTATAATCAGTGAACAAGAACTAAAAGTAGAGTTTTAGTGCTGTTTTTTGATTTTTAGTGTAATTTTTTAACTAAAGTTTTAGCAATATAAAAAACCGAATGAGACCGAAACCAAATAATTTGGGGAAGGTTTGGGTTCCATAGGTATGAAAACCGAAATAAAACTGAACCGAAACTGAATTATTAAGTTTGGGAAGAGTTTGATGTATCCTAATTCCTAATCTCTACTCCGACCGGAACTGAAAACATCTCTAGTTCAAGCTTGCTTTTAAAACATCGAGATGAAAAGTAAAATAGTGATGAAAAAAAACCTATTATTGTTATTATTATTCTTTCATTTTTGCTACGAGGCGTCCTCAAACCTGCATTGGAATATAACTAAGCCATGCTTAGGAAGTAAGCTGTCGCTTGCAACAAGTGTTTTTAGTGAAAAAACCTGCAATACAAAAGCCTAATTGGAATGTAGATTATGACTTGCGCTAGACCTTGTGGCTTAAATTATGAATAAATGTGCAACCAAAATTATCAAGATAAAAGTGATGACCAAAATGTAATGCAAAATGAAAATATTTTTCATATTTTTAATTTTAACCTAAAAGAGAAGTACAATAAAAACTCTATAAATTAACGAGGTTGGGATTGACTTTATTAATTAATCAAGGTTTTAATTTAACGATAAATTAATAATTTATTAAATTATCGATAATTTAATAATTTACTGAAAGATTTGTGTTTCCAATATTATTCTCTTGATCTTCCTTAGATTTTATTTCCTATAAATTTAATTAAGTAATTATATTATCATTTGATAAATAATTTGAAAGATTTATATTTCCAATATTTTCATATTGGTCTTCCCTAAATTTTTATTTCTTAGAAAGTTTATTATCCTTTGGTCTTCCAAATTTAAGTATTCTTTATATCTACCATCTTTCTTCTTCTTCTTCTTCTTCTTCTTCTTCTTCTTATTATTATTATTATTATATCCTTTCCCATATTTCTATTCCAATGGCTTCACATCTCAAAGGTATAAAAAAAGTAACGAAAAGTGATGAAATGCGATAAGCCTTGTGCGAGTAGGTCTGAAAAGCAAATAACATTGTACTCATATTTTGGTATGGCATGGAATTCACGCAAATATAAATTTTAGCAAAAGGCAAATAATATTGTATTATTATTTTGATAAGGCTTGATAGTAGATAAAAAAGTATTATCTTATAAATTTAGTGAAAACATTAATTTAACTCTTGGATTCAAGTTGGGACTGACAAAATTTATTAATTTAGCAAGTTTATTATTTTATCGAGTTTCCATTATATATATTTTACTTCAAACTAAACCTTTTATTTTTATTTTTGTTTTGCAGTCAAGAGAGACAGACACCTATCTCTCTCTATATATACATAACTCCCCCTAGAATGTTGATCAATTTTTAGGTGAACAAACTTTCAATAATCCCAATTATTTTGAAACTTGTCTTGTTGTCAACTACTTCAATGGCATGTCCGCATGGGTTTGGTATTTCCCAAAATTCAAATGCTTTATTTAATTACTAACCCATATTCACGTTTATTAATTTCTTGATAATTTCCCATTAATTATCTTTGGTCGTCTATTTATAATCTTGCTTAATTGTCAGACAAATACATGTAAACTCTAACCTTTTTAAACATATCTATGACTAAAGTTATTGCACATTGATCATCTGCAAGAGTGACTTTCATTTTTATTAATGTGCGGTCAATAAGAAATTATATATATTGATAATTAGACATGCTGAATATGAAATGAGGAAAATAAAGTGATGTTTCATTAAGTACACCTTATATCATAAATTTTGGATTTGACTCATCTCCATTACTTCTTTTCTCATATTTCTTTCAATGATATTTATTTGAATGGCTAAATAGATAATTTTTTTTTCACAAAATTTGGTGGATATAATATGTATAGTGAGTAGATCATAAATCATCTTTACCAAATTTTATAAAGAAATTCAAATTAGAATTGGGTCTGATAAAAAATTGATAAACAAGTTCATATAAATCGATCACCTCTCCCCAATTTCATGAAAAAATTCTTATGTTTAACCCTCACAATATGGAGTTCATGTTTGACTTTAATATTATTTTTGGTGGATGTTTGACTTTCACATTCTTTTGATTAAGAATAAACTAATTTCAACATAATCAATTTTTTTTGAGTAAACTACCCTCATGGCTCTTGAACTATTGTGTTAGTATTACTTTGACCACTAAACTAAAAAACGCTCCACTTTGGCCCTTAAACTATTAACGAGTGTCACTTTGGCTCTTCCGTCCACATTTTATATTAAGTTGGACGGAAATATGGGGCATTTTTCTCATTTCATTTTTTTAAAAATAAGTTTAATTATATATTTTATTAAAAAAATTTATAAAAAACCAAAATAAAAGAAGAAAGAGAGAAAGAAAGAAAGAAACAGAAAAGAAAAAACAAAAAAGAGAGAGACTATCTCCACCTCTCGTCCTCTCCCCACAGCCACCATCTTCGGCCACCTCCTCCATTCCGACTACCTTCTTACCTCCCTACCACCATTACCACTCCCCTAGTACTACAAAATTTCAAGGGTATCATCTTTAGCTGCACCGCTCATCATTCGTCCTCACTTGAGTAGTTTCATCTCAATCAAAATTAAAATTTGAGTTTGATTGGTGCTCGATTTTGTATGTATATGTGTGTGTATATATATAATATGTGCTGTAGAGAGAGAAATTTTAATTTAATTTCAATTTATTTGGATTTTTGATATAATGGTGATAGTGGTGATGTATGTATGTATGTATGTATGTATATATATGAGAGAGAAAAATGGAGGGTTTTAGAGAGAGATGTGTGTATGTGTGTATCTGGGTTAGAAATTGTAGTATATATATGTGTGTATGTATGTGATGAGAGATAAAATTAGAGGATTTGAAGAGAGATGTTGATGATGATGGTGGTCGGAGGTAGTGGCTAGGTCGAAGATGGAGATGATGATGGTGATCGGAGGTGGTGGCTGGGACATAGATGGTTGGGTCTTCTCTCTGTCTCTTTCTTTTTTGAATTTTTTAATAAAAAAGCTAATTAATTTTTTTTAAAAAAATTAATTGAAATGACAAAAATGCCCCCTATTTTCGTCCAACTTAACAAAAAATATAGACGGAAGGGACAAAGTGGTACTCGCTAATAGTTCAAGAGCTAAAGTGGAGCTTTTTTTAGTTTAATGGCCGAAGTCACTAACCCAATAGTTCAAGGGCCATTATAGTAGTTTACTCATTTTTTTTTAATAAATCGATGCGGGATTCAAACTCAAAACTCTCGCTAGTCGGGAATAAGTTCTAACCACTAGGCTAATCCTAGTGGTTATTGTCATAAGATTAACTTGACTATTTAATTAAAAAAGTAAATTAACTCTTAATATAAAATGTTCACAAAGAATAACGATTTCTTAAACTTGGACGAAGTAAATCTACTATTGCATACGTACAAACTTTCATTTGAGACATTGATATATATATATACATTGCACGTCTATATTGATGATAAAACTTCTTCTATAATATAATGAAAGAAGTCGAAAAAGATTCATTTCATTTTTAATTTCAAATTAAAGATTAAATATCATATGAAACCTAGGAAATGTGCGCTAAGTGCTTGTGCGCGCACTTCGACATGCCATGTGTTCAGTTGCTTGTTTTTTCTTCACCAAATTTTAGAAAACGAACGGAAGAACAATCTAATTTTCATTTTTTAAACTCTGTCAGGTAATAGTGACGGCTTTCCTGAACTGATTATCGAAATTGAAAATGTTTCACATAAAAACAAACTACTTGGTAAATGTTTTAATTAAAAATTACAAAGTAAAAAAAAAGATTTGTATAATTAAGAGAGATTAGATTAACCAATAATAAGAAAAAGAGTATAATTAAGAGAGATTAGATTAACCAATAATAAGAAAAAGAGTATTTAATACTAATGAGAAAAAAGAGTGATGGAAAGATGTGTTAAGTTAAATTTAGTAGTACAACTACACTAGATAAATTTACGTAAATATTTAGTTAATTGATAACCAATATTCTCTCTAAAATGCATTTGACTAACCAAAAACTAACAATAAATTAAATAATAAAAAATATATCATCATTTCACTAGTTTAATGAAATGACTCATCATTTCTCAAAATAACTTTTTGCCTAGAATTTGTTGTTAAATTAAATTAAATTTTTATTCAATTTAACAAGCAACATGAAGCATTAAAAAAAATAAAAAATAATAATTTGGGTATATATATTTAGTCCTTTTTATATATGCTATATTTGGGCAGCCTCGGCCATCTACGTGCCATCTTCAAAAGCTGCATGAAAATGTCAATAGGAAAGAAAATTACAAAAAGGGCAGAGGGCATTTCCGTCATTTCATCACAACAAAGACTAAGCTGATCAAACAAGGAAGCCCTCGAAGCGGTATTCCAAAGCTGTTTTCTATTAACTCCTTCGGTGGTTTTTTTCGCCGATTGGAACCGTTCCGGATGGAGCAGATAGATAAAGAAGAAAGTTAAGAGAGAGAAACTCAAGAGAGAGAAAGTTTATGTAGAATTTTTTTTTCCAATAATTATATATATATATATATATAAAATATAAAAACTGATAAATTTACTATCAACAAGACAACAACGCATATTGGTTAGAATATATAAAGTTATATTAAATTTGTCGTTATCAAAATTTACTGTATTTAATGACTAATTACCAGATTAATCACTATTTTCTGTCAAATATATATAGGTGTCTGTGTTAATTAGTAATACTATATGCACTAAAATTTAAGCACAAAATAAATACTAAATACATTATATAATTATACTCCCACCGAAAATACAAGTCTTTAATATACTTAAGTATTTATATTTTATTCTATACATGTATTTTTATCTTTTTTAGGAAATGGGAAGAGAGAGAGAGTGTAATGTATTGAACTGGACATCTTAAGATCGCTTTATCTGAAAGAAAGAAAAATGTTTTAGTTCTACAAAATAAAAGTCGTCTTGTTCTTTAGAGAGAGAGAGAGAGAGAAAGAGAACTTAAAATAGTTCTCTCTGCTTCCTTTTTGGCCTCTTTTGCAATATTCATCTCTTCTTTAATTCCCACAACCGACTCTATTAATGGTGGCGATCCATAAATAAATTCTTATCCCCTATATACACCCATATATATATGGGTTTTGAGAGAAGTGTAGTTCAAGGTTCAACTGAGCAAGAAATTGAGCTATTTGCTGGTCCTGTTACTTCCACTACTACTTTCATGGCTACTACAAACAGACCCAACAATAACAACCACCACCATCATCATCAACTTCAAGTGGTACAAGATCATCAGCAGCAAGTCCAACCACTTACGCAGCAAAATCATCATCACCCATTTCAACATCATCATCATCAGCAGAATCAAAATCAAAATCAAAATAATAATCAGATTTCTTTCGGCATGATGCAATCCTCTTCGTCATCAATGATCCCTAGCAACTTCATGTAAGTGCACGAAAAAAATAATAATGAGTTTCTTTCATTGCCTTGTTAATCCCATTAATCATAATTACTATATTTTATGTTCTGATTTTTGATAAAAAAATAAAAAAATTGTTGAATTTGCAGAAACAAAGATAGTGGAGCTTATGATTTGGGTGAATTAGATCAAGCTCTGTTTCTTTACCTTGATGGACAAGACCCATCAGCAATCCAAGAGCATAGGCGTGAGTTTCTCTCTCTCGTCTATCTTTCTTACTACCCTTTTGATTTTATGTTGATTTTGTTGATGTCCAATTGGGAAAATTGGCTATTTGGGTCATGAGAAAAAGTATCTTCTCCCTGTTTGTACTTTCTTTGACCGGATCCCTTCTGCAGATTTTTTTTTTCACTTCTCAAGGAAAATTATTCTCTCGTCTCTCTCTCTCAATTTTTTTTTATTGAATTTCAATTATTTGAAGATTGGACCATGGCATGTAACAAATTTGTCATCATGATTTTCTTGCGAAAATTTTGCCCTGTTTGTACTGCATAGGGAAAGAATCAGAGGTGTACTGTTTTCCTTTTTCTGTTTGTTTGCAGAGAAACTACAAATGCATGACCAATAATTAAAATAAAAAACAATTAGAAATTTTTTTGTAAGATTATCTCTCTTCTTTTTCTCTCCTAAAGTTTGAATTTTTTAACAAAATTTTGAAAAACTGAAGATTTTGCAGAGAATTCTGGGATGAGGCCTCCAACTTTGAACATTTTCCCATCTCAGCCTATGCATGTAGAGCCATCATCATCGACTAAGGTATATATCTAATTACCGTTAAATTAATTACTCACTCAATCTTTGTTAATAACGATTAACTAATAATAATTTTCAAATAAATATATATGTGGGTTTGGTTGTTAATTTGATTTTGTGTTTAATTGGTAGGTGAGTACTGGATTAGTTTCTTCTTCTCCAGCTACTAGTGGTTCAAAAAGATCATCTGAGCCGTCCATGGAGTTGGCCAATAACCCCAAAAATGATCAGCCTTCTCCTGCTCCTCAACCAGCCAAAGCTGTCAAGGTACTTTATGTATATATATTAGCGAGCGTTTGATTTAGAAGTTGGAAAATGAGTAAAAACAATTAATTTATATGAGAAGTTGGAAAAAAAGATTGAGGTGATTTGGTGAAATATTTAATTATATTTCGATTTTTTCATAAATTAAATTCTTTGGATGGTAGATTAGAAATTTTTTACATGCAAAATAAAGAAAAATTAAGTTAAAGAACATCTTACTAAATCATTTATTTTTTCTAAGTTTTCATAAAAATTAATAGTTTTTTTTTTGCAACTTTTTATCAGACGGATCCTTAAATTATTTAATCTTCCCCGGATATAGCTATAAATAGAAGGGGTTTGGACCGGTCTCTTGGTGACAAAATTATGCCTCTAATCATACAAAGAGTAAATTTTACGGCGAAATTATGCCAATTAAGCTTGGTTTTCACATGGACCGATTTGCTTTAAAGAATTTCTGATGAATGTATTGAAATGATTTAAATTTCGTTTTTATGTTATTTGATTATTCTTGTTTTCAATGCGACGGTAGCGCGAAGGAAATCGCAAAGGGCCAACATCAAGTTCGGAACATGAAGGACCCAAAACACCAGACCCTAAGGTATGGCTTCTTAATTTGGTTATTTTTGTTCTATGTAATTTTACAAAATTAAATTTCGAGAAGATTTATTCACACTATACTATACTATACTATACTATACTATACTATATGCTAAATGAGTGCGTGTGTATATTTTTTGAGCAGACATTGAGAAGGCTTGCTCAGAATAGGGAGGCAGCTAGAAAAAGCAGACTTAGGAAAAAGGTTACGACTGTAGAGAAATTTAAATAAAATATAGTTTTTCGTTAATTATTATGTTCATTATATATTGCTTTTTTATTTTTATTTTCTATGTTAAGAAAAATGTATTTTGGTGAGAAGAATTTATGTGATATAAATTGATTTGTTTGTTCAATTCCTGCAGGCTTATGTTCAGCAGCTAGAGTCAAGCAGGATAAAGCTTACTCAACTGGAACAAGAACTACAAAGAGCTAGAGCCCAAGTAAGTAAATTTACTCACTTGAATTCTAACCATTCATCAAAAACGAAAAGAAGAAGATATTGTTGCTCTTTCGCAATGTCTTTGTTATATATGAAAAAGCATGTATATAAAATTCTCTTTGTTGTTTTCTTTGGTCAGGGAGTTTATCTTGGTGGCGGTGGTGTTTTAGGGCCAGACCAAGGCCTTCCTCTTGGTATGAACAACATCAGCTCAGGTAATCTCTCTCTCTCTCTCTCTCAGGGCGTGTGTGTGAGACACAACACTTGTATCTAATTAAGTGATGATATGATATAATGATCAGCTTGTTTGACCAAATATTGACACTAATTAATTAACGTGTAAATCAATATCACATGCTTGGTCTATAAAGTTGATAGATAAATTACTCCATGTAACAACAATGTTATACCGATTTTTGTAATTCTTGTACTATGATTAAATCTTATATGTTTTCTTGATTTTATGTTTTGTAGATGCGGCGGTGTTTGACATGGAGTATGCTAGGTGGATCGATGACCACCACCGTCTCATGTGCGAGCTCCGGGCAGCGGTGCAAGAACACTTGCCAGAAAATGAGCTCCGGTTGTTTGTGGACACATGTTTGGCGCATTATGATGAGGTGATGAACCTCAAAAGTATGGTCGCTAAATCCGATGTGTTTCATCTCTTCTCCGGCGCATGGAAGACTCCAGCCGAGCGTTGCTTCATGTGGATGGGAGGGTTCCGACCATCAGAGATCATCAAGGTTCTTATTAACATCCAAACCCTAACTTTGAATTGGTTAATTTTCATTTTATTTTCAACTCAGTAAAATGAGTGCATAAAAAATTGAAAATGGGAAAAGAGTGAAAGAGGACAATACTAATATTAAACTTAATTGAGATTTAAAACTTCACTTGTACTAAAGAATGTAGAAAAAATTGTGGAAGAAAGGGTTCATATATAGAGTTTAAGTAAGCAAACCCTAGCTGGCTAAGAAACTAAGTTTTGTTGGTCAGAGTATATATTTTTGCATATATGCTAATGTTTTAGTCTATTTTTTGCAAAAAAAATATTGTATATATTTATATTATGAATTAAATAATATACATAAAAATAGTCAATTAAAAAAAAAAACCTAACTAAATTATATGGCGTGTTAGAAATACATTAATGAGTACCACAAATGGACTCCGCACAGCCTAATGCATTTCGTCACACTTGGTTTAGTTTATTAATTTGTTTGTTTGTTTGCACATATATATAGATATAACAAAATGGCACTCCGCGGAGTGTACATGCAACTAGTTAATTATGTATGTTAATTCGACTTTGGTAGAGTTATGACTTACACGTAAAACATATGGCAAATGATTATTTCTATGGTAGCTAGGTTTACTGTAGACAAAATAATATATCTTCAATCGCAATAAAGCAATCGTTTGAACCGTTTATTTTACATGAACCATTTGATGAATTAAATCATAATGTTAAAGTAAAAAAACAGTAAATCATTTCTTTAATTTTTTTGCTCAAGCAGTAGTAGTAGTAGTAGTAATAATAATAAAGTTAGCACAACCATTTATTGAAAAAGAACGCGGTCCTCGTGTTTTAATGACAATAATTTGTTTTAAGAGTTGCAGTAATTAATTTTCTTAAAAACTCTGGAGGATCTCAATAAATCTGTACAAAAGGGTAATTAAGAAGATCACAAAATCAAACATGCATAAACGACGAAAGATATCGTGAAGAATTTCCATTAAAAGGTGGAGTTAGGTATTATTCCACATTGAACCATAAAGCTCGTGTATCTTTTTACAACTTCTATTTAGTTTTAATATATATATATATAGAGAGAGAGAAATAAACGGACATACCCCATACTTGCACAGTTGCACGGATATATATATATATATATATATACATCTACTATATATGTGTGCCTTCTTGTATCTCTTCATGTTGAAGTACATGAAGAAGTACACAAGGCCACCTTTCTTATCATGTTGATCTTGCCTTTGGTTTCCAGTAAATAAATTAACAAAGCACGCCTGCGTACTATTATATATCATTTTATAACTATGCATTCTCAAGAATAATTTCTTCAGATGTAGATTTAGATTCTTTCATCTTAAAGGTTAATTATAAACACATATCACATATATTATCATTTTTCTGCACTGATGGAGTAAATAAAAGAATCGACTTCTTCTAAAGCAGTATCGTCTTATCCTCACATGAGGTCGACAATGCAGCGCGGGCAAATGCACACAACCTTTATTACAAAAACAACTGTTAAAAGTTTATGTAAGAACCTGATTTTTAGAAATGTTATTAGAATAAGGGTCCAAAACGTGTACAAAATTACAATAAATCTATTTTAATGGCTTTTCAAGTAAATGAGGAAAAGGGCCCCAGTTTTAGTTTTGTACAAGACCGATGTATCTCATCAACATCAGTCCGCCCAAAGCACAATGTACGGCAACTCAATGTCTTATTTTTGTGTGTATATGACAGATTATTGTGAACCAAATCGAGCCATTAACTGAACAACAACTATTGGGTGTATGCGGATTACAACAGTCGACTCAAGAGGCTGAAGAGGCTCTATCTCAAGGGCTGGATGCTCTTAATCAGTCTCTCTCGGACACCATTGCTTCGGACTCACTCAGCTGCACCCCAAACATGGCTAACTACATGGGTCAAATGGCTCTAGCCATGAACAAGCTCTCCACCCTTGAGGGTTTTGTTAGACAGGTATGATCTCTAAGTATCCTATATTATGTAATAATCATTCTTAGTAACATATGCATATATACATATACATACAACTACATGTATGTTAGCTAGTGACAACACTCCCTGCCAAGAGTAATACGACGACACATCAGGAATATCACGTAGGCAGTCTGGTACCATAAACAGTCGCATGCTTTTATAACTTGTATGAGGGGCCTAAAGTTTTAAACACTGTAATGGTAAAAAAGAGCCCAAAAATGCATTTTATATGGAAAGAGAATATCAGCTGGCAGACTTGGTATTAACATGTGATCAACATGCATGTATGTCGCGGGCCGACCGTCGTTATAGTGAAATATATGTAGAATACATTAAGCTAGATCACGTCTTAATAAGGGCACCATTAACTTTTATTCATGATATATATATGGTGTAAAATGAGCACTATACATGCATCTAGTGGTGAGGATAAAAAAGTTAGTGGTGTCCTTATAACATATACTACATGCGTTTGTTGAAGTATCAAATATATATATATATATATATATATGTAGTACGTACTTGTTATTGCATACACGTAGATTACATGTTTGGTGTTCATATGCATGATTTTTTTGTGGGGTCACTGAGAGAACAATAATCTGTTCATCCATGCGTGGGTTGGGAAACCTACTCCAACTGATAACCTACTCCCCCAGCTCATGGTCTCTCATGTGCATACCAATAAATATTTTTCGTTATTATATTTTGATAACTAATATATATCATATATGATAATATTGTATCATATGTAATTGACTAAGATTTCGCTTAATTAATTTTCAATTATTTTGGGTATTTGTTCATTTATTCATTAGAAATACTAGTAATTTATTGGTTATACTTTAGTTGTGAATTCTTTTCCCATTTTCTTTAATATTATATGAATTTTGTGACACATGCTTAAGTAATTGGTTTGATAAACTTTTTTACTTATTCATAGTTTTAGTTTAAGTCTCTAGTAACCAATCCTTCTCTATCAATAACAACTTTATAATATACATATATGAGCATGATTAGTACTAAAAATGATTATATCATTTGCGTCAATAGTCTTATAGCCTGACTGCCTATATTCTCTAACTTAATAACAAAAATATTTTGAATTTTCTCTCGGTTAGATCCATCTTTTGTATAAAACAAATCTTATCATAACTGCATGGAGCTATACAAAGTGCATAATGAATATGCACATTTTTATACAAATGGGTCCCATGACATTGAGTGGGCCCAAACATATCCCAATCATAGAGTTCTTAGATCCATACTTGCATATTTCATTGTCATAAACCCTTTTGACTTAAAAGATAACGTACACCAAATATAGTCCACGTTAATCTTTTATTAATTAGTTTCATGAGATAAAATTAAAAAGAAGAAAAAAAGAAAAAATGTTGTCTTGAAATTAAAGGCGTAAAATCTCTTCTTTTATAAATACTACAAATTTTATAGGCAAGAAAATAAAACCCACAACCTTTAAGTCAAAATAAGAATATATGTATATATATATAATAGCACTTGCTCTTAGACAATTAGTTCCATATGATAGATAAGTTAAGGCTTGTAATTTACTAAACCATTTGGTTCGTTGAGTCAAATTTGTAGTATTCAGTACTATTCACACCATACTTTTAAGTTTATATATATTTGAATATAATTCCTGTGCACAAATTTCTAGAACCAAAGGGGTCAAAGAGACCCCACAAGTATACCAAAACTATCCACCTGAAGGAAGAAAAGTGCCCCCAATGCATCATTTTCATGTTCTTAATTAATTATATTCCTTTAACTTATATGACAGTCTAACCACCCATTAGCTAAATTGGAAGAATTATATGGCATGTCCACAAATTCTCTACTAATGTCAAATGTTGAAATGTGCCAAGTGAATAATTACACAACTTTTGTATTCCCTTATTATTTCCCCTTAGGGTCAATTATGAAAAATGTGAATCTCAATTGAAAATATGGCCCATTCTTTTGTCATTTTAGGGACCAATGCCAACTGGTCGGTCCAACGCTGTGGTTTGACATAGGGGCAGAACCACCAACGGGGATAGGGCTGGGTTTCAGCATAGAAGAAAATTTTGAAAAACCTACTAGCACTTGTAAAAAAAATTAAAAAAATAATATAAGCCCATCCCTTTGCTAAGTTTTAGCCCACTCCTTGGAAGAATCCCGAGTCCGCCTCTGGTTTGACGGATTTGAGATTACGAGGAATACCTCACCCTATAACGTTTATGTATTAATTGCCACTTTTTATTATTGATTTGAAATGCAAAATTTACAGGCAGATAATTTGAGGCACCAAACAATTCATCGATTGCATCAAATTCTGACGACTCGTCAAGCAGCAAGGTGTTTGTTGGCAATTGCAGAGTACTTCCATCGCCTCCGAGCTCTCAGCTCTCTCTGGGTAGCACGCCCCCGACAAGATTAAGCAAAACCCTAAATCAGCATTAGCTCTAGATATTTTACTTTCATTTTCCTTAAAATGCTTTTATGTTTTTTTTTTCCTTTTAATATCCTTTCTACATAGATGTGTATAGATAGACAAAAAAGAAGAACTAGATTAACAATATAAATGTAGTAGTAATCTTTCATTCTCTCTCTATTTCGCTCTCTCTATTTCTCTCTCTTCTTGGGTTAAGAAAATTAGCGGGGTAATCATTTAGCTAACTATTTTTGACTGGGAATTAGAGGTGAGTCTAGAGAAGAAATTACAGCCATATATTCAACATCAAAAGAGGAGGTTGAATTTGGTGTTAATTTTATTAGTGTTTTTTAAGAGATGCGAGAGAAGACACAAAGTCTTTGTTCTAGTACTGAGAGAGGGCCAGGTTGAGAACCAATCGTCCAATTGTCCTTCATGTTTTGCATGCATGGAGGAATGAAATCATGATTCTATCTTGTAGGGGGCATATATTTATTATATATATTTTTATCAAATATGATTATATATGTGGTAATTTTTGTTCACTAATTTCTCTTATTATTACTTATGTTGCTCTTGTTATCACATTTATTGTACCTATAACGTGTGGTAAATTTACAAAATTAAAAAGTTTGGACATATTAAGTTTATTTAAACGGAGTATCTTGATTTTACTCCTATTATTAAGGCTTTATTTGACTTAATCAAAGCAATATAAGACTTGATAAAATATTAAATTATTTTTATTTGGGTTTAAATTAAATTTTAAAAGAGGCCATTATACAAAATTAAATTAAATGAAGATAAATGTGTTATGTATAAAAATAAGTTATAAAATCTTATCCAACCACACACTAGTTTCGTCCCCTGCATGCATATATGTTGCTATAAGACGACATTTGCATCAAAAGTTAGACAAACTAGCTAAGTTTTCATATTGGGAAATATAGACTTTTCCACGTATAAGAGGGTTCGGAGGTAAACTATCAAGTGTGGTCTAGTAATGGTGATACTAGGATTATTGGTGGATTTGACTGAAACCCTTTAAATTGAATCTCACCGGCAAAAACTTTTAGTGGTCAGCAATATATTCTCTTACGAGTAGAGATTAATCGAGGTGAGCGAAAATTAGTTTGGACAATCTGTGGCTTAGACAAAAAAAAGGAGGGCTTGGAGGACACTCCAAAGTCGATAAGTTCCTGAATATAGAACTTGTTCCGTATGTATAGATAATCATATAAATGTGGAAAAATAAATTATTGTTGTTTTGATTTTAATTAGTCTTAAGTATTTCTTATTAAATAAGAACTTCATCTTAATTTTGTCTGACTTATTTATTTGTTGAGTTACATTAGTGAATTGAAACATCTCTCCCAATTCCTATACCAATTAGGACTATACTATATATGTTATAAAAATACTTCTTCTTTTTTACGGTGAATGGATACATTGAGGGGCTATTATTTTTACACACTAAAATATTTTCTAACACGTTAACATTGGCTTGACCCTTAAGTAACGAGTATGCACACATTTAATTGCCCCCTAAGCAGTGGCGGACTCAGGAATCCGGTTAACAGGGGAGAAATTCAAAGCATGCAAGTAATTAATAAATAAATTATACATAATATTAAAAAGTAGATCTAAGAAAAGATTTACGTTAGTGGTGTTGAAAAAATGGGTTAAAAATTATATTTTTGAGCCATTTTGAGGGTAATTTTAAATGGGACTTACACTTGGTTGTGAAAGATTATTATAGATTCGTGTTCTCGTTTGTTAGAATATTGAAATTATATATTTATTTGCTTAAAATAGTTATGGGATGGATAAGAAATTGTCTCTCAAAGTGAGATATTTGAGATGAAAAAATTGAATGAAAATGGGTATGTCCTACATAGAAATTTTGTGAAAATTTTTATAGGTTTATAAAAGGATAACTTCTTATGAGTTGTTATGCATTCAATCAAAACAAACGTCTATCTCGCGCCCGAAAGGGGTGCAAATCTCACACAAGGCCATGTTTTGCACTTGCTAGATTTATTTTTCAAAAAACGGGGTGGACAAGATGGAAAAAGACCAACCACACGAGACCATGTTTTGCTCCTAGAAGATTTGTTTACTTTATTATTTTCAAAGATAAATTTTTCACCTGAAATTTCAAATTCTACACATAATTCATTATATTTCCCTCAAAAAATACCCCATATGTAATAATGATAATAATAAAAAAATCCAAGGAGGGGCGCTTGCCCCCCTTGGCCCCTTACTAGGGTCGCCCATGCCCCTAAGCACTGAGTATAGCATATACTCGGTTTTTAGGGGCCGAGTTAATGTATTTTTTTGTACCCAACAATGGCTCAGTATGATAAAGGCCGAGTAAAAATGAAGGAGTGTTAGAGAGTATTTTAGTGCGTGTTAACAGCAACTCCCAACATTGATTGTATCCTAAAAATAAATAAATCTATCAATATGAAATATTTTAAAAACAAAAATGAAACTACCGGTTTAAGAGAGTGAGAGAACAACTTGACTACCATTTTTTTTTTCGGGTTAGAATAATTTCCTTGGTTCTAAAGTCAAGTAAGAAATCTCATTTTTGATAATGACTCTTGAGCATGTATATTAAGGTTATTATTAAAAGGAATTAATCTCCGATTGTCAACTATAATTATGGAATGGATATAGAATAGTTGGAGTTAAACTAATAGAAAATTGGTTAGGTAATCTATATACATGGAGATGAAGAGTACATGTGGTTGGTTGTCGGCATATACTAAGGTTAGTTTAATTTCTTATATATATCAAATATAATAACTAAATGAAATTTGAATCCTTCTTCAAAACTTTTTTAATTGGAATATGATAATTCGAGATTTATTAAATCTTCCCTTGTTATCAAAAGCATCTTTTTATTGGACTATATATATATATATATCATATAATTCCACCTAATTAGTGACGAGACTTCAAATTCTCTGCATAAAGAAATCAGATTTTTATAAAACAATATATAAGATTTTGTTGGGCTAATCCCCCAACTCATTAATTTTGAATTAGACACTAAAATTTTTAATTTGGTATCAAATGGGGTTATGTAATTTGTCCACAACTAAGTGCTCGTTTGGTTCAAGTTGTTGTTCATTCTTAGAACCTAAAATGTTAATTTCACGTGTAAAGTTTAAACTTCATCAACTTCTTGACATAAATTATAAAAGATTTTTAGTGCATGTTAATTTACCAGTTTTAAAATTTCGAATATGAAGTAAACCTTGTACTAAACGAATATTAGATCTAATAACTATTCATATTTATGATGTTAAAAAATAAGATTTTAATTTCTTTTCTCCTTATCCTTATTAATTGTTGTAAGATATTGGTTCTTTTTTGGGTAAATTGTTTATAAATTTATAAAATTTTATTAGTACAATTTGAAAAATAAAGTTCGAGACGAAAGAATAATTAACTGCAAGGTGCATTTACTACCATATATTGGCTACACCGGCAGACTGGACCATGGTGAAGAAAGTTCTTGTTGGGCCCAATCCGATTAACAAGCAGTACTGGGCCAAAAAATTAAAAAAAAATAAACCAGTCAGTAGTATACCACAACATGTACACAACCATAACTAAAGTGAGCCCAACCAGCCCAACTCTTGTATTATTATCATAAGGTTTTTCTTTTTCTTATAATTAATTTATTTATTTTTGGTTGAATTATTATTATCAATTAATACATCTAAATGACTATATATATATAATTTTATTTTTTTGGCAAATCTATCCTATTGCAAAAGGAGGGTTAACTAGGATGGGTAGTGTTGCACCCTCTTTTATGTAAGAGTTTTAGTTCATAGCAACGGTCCTACTTTTCACTTAGGAGGTTGTAGATTTGTATTATTCAAAGAAGGAAACTTGTTAAAAAGAAAAAAAAAACAAAAACAGAAACAGAAACAAAAGAAGAAGGAAACTTTAGACATTTATTTCAAAGGAAAGAAAAAATAATGTCTAATGTGCAACTAGTTAGACTTACATTTAGGACCTTTAAATTTAGAAGATCATTCTAAATATTTTTTCGTCAACCTTAATACATTTGTCATGATTCAAGTTTACCAATTTTAACTCTTTAGAGTTTGATGGTGTAAATTAGTACCAGATTTACTCCGTCAATCACGAGCTGACGCGTAACATTCCAAATCAGCAATCAAACCTAACTCAACGGAAGGAGCTTGGAGGAGCCCCACTCGAGTATTATATAGAAATACGAGACCTTTATAAGTTGGGTACTTGCTTATGGGTTAATTACGCAAAGCGAATTACGGAGCTCGAGCTCTAGAGCTCTTTTGATGAGTTTTGGAGCTCCGTCGCCCAACCACTTTGATAGAGTAGTTGACAAACGGTATGGGAGATTGCCGCCTACTCTGCAGAACGCACAGAACCTCCCTCACCTTCATTAAATGTACACCAATTGCATTTAATGCACCGAAATTTATGGAGAAACAAGGTCAGAGTTGGTGATGATCAAGGCATGGTTTCAGACTTTCTCTGGGAGCTCTCACACACATTTTTTTTCAATCATATATATAGAAGAAACATTTACTTTTGTTAACCAACTCAACAACACGATAGCTACTAAGCAACCAAGAACAACAAAGAGAGAATAATTAGAAGAGAGATAGAGATACCGAGCGTACAATCGAGCTCTAAAGATGGATCCGAGAAGTTAGAATTTATGTAATAAAAAGCATACTCTCATTGTAATATTGTGAGGATAAACTAGTTAGAGAGACCATTGTGAGTTTGTAATAGCCACTTAGTTATATCAATAACAAGTTAAAACCGAGCTTTTAGCTCTATTCCACATTTGAGGATTAACTCATATTTTCATATGAGACTAACATTCTTTATACATCTTTAACTCTTTTGGTTTGTTGTGTTTATTATCCCAATCATTTGACTCCATCATTTGACTGTGTAGTCTAAAATACCCCTCTAGTTTTTAGTTAGCACCAATAGAGTTATTTGAAGATTTTTTTTGATACATAAATAAGTATAGTTAGGTCGCCTAACTAAGCCTGAAAGTTATTTTAAGAAATATTTTCTATACATAGCAACACGTACATCTCGAGTTTGATTAGGCAGAGGAAAGAGGTGAGGAACTCGAATCTTAGAGCAACTTCAATTATCCTTGTATTTGTCCTTAAACTTAAAGTTATGAATTTTTTTTTGCAAAAAACCTCACCCTAACCTTTCCTTATATTCTCCCTATGCTTGGGGAGTTCTTTGAGAGAATTGATAGGGTTCCTAAATATCTTCTAAACTAAACTTTAATGATTTTATTTTAAAATAACTTTTTTAAGAGAGTTCTTAAACAGTCCCGCATAATTATTTTTCTCACCCTTCTTTGTTCCATTATAATTTTCAAAGTCAATCCTCTCACCCCACCTATTTCCCAAAAGCCAAATAGGGTCTTGGAGATAGACTCTATACGCGATTTCAGGGAGATAGAATTTATACCCCAAATCTTTTCTTCTAAACTCATTCAAAATGAAGTTTGTCAAATTCTTCGCTATTCTCTGATCTTCCCTTTGGAAAATGCTTAATTGTCTGAAGAAATTACATCGAAGACATTAAGTGTAAATTACTGAGAGATCCCAGCCACTGATAAATTATATAGAACAATATTAGTTAATTGAGAAGTTCTGATGATAAATCTCGGCAAAACTAGCAATAAGAAATTGGGTTAATTGTTTGCGATTAATGGCTGTGTGCCCTTTGCAATACGAAAAAACCCAAATTTAAAATTTTTCCCTTCATAAACCTCACAGCCAACCAATTAAGAGTTAAATATATCTTTGCTGATCATTTCATCTCATTACCCTCCCCAGTTTTAAATATTTCATTCTCTTTTTAACATATATTTGTGTGTGTATATATATATAGTCCATTTTTTACGACGAAAAAATATCGTAAAAGGGCTCGGTTTTTACGAACCAATCCGCAATTGAAAATTTCCATATATGTATATAAAAAAACTCCAAGCCGTTCAGAGAAAAATAGACAATGGCTCATTCATAGTTGTTCTTTCACAAAACTTTGGGCGTTTACGATGAGATGAGTAGTTTAGGCGGCAAATCGGTGAAAGTAACAATTGAACAGGTTAAAAGTGGAAGACATAATTTATTTATTTTTTAACTGAAGAAACTTAAAGACAGATGTAAGGGCTATTTGGCTGAGGAAAAATGATTTCTTCTCAAACCTTTCAAAGTTAGGCGAGATGAGGTGAATAATTTGGTAGGTTGATTCAAGATTATCCATCTTTTATCCTCATATTTGAAGAGAAAATGGTTGAAGCATAGTTTTTGTTAAAATTTCCCCTAAACATACATGAGGAAAATGGAGTTAATTTGGAGAGAAATTCTCCCCAAATATACCCCTAAAGTATAAGAAAATTACAGGGAAAGGGTCGGCGATCCACTAATGCATATATATCTTTGAATTGTTTCGAAGAGCTATAATATATATGAACTAAAAATACAAACTTAGCTGCCACTCCATGCAAATTGAATTGCAAATGGTTGGGATATGATGGAAAAAGACTAAGCTTCCATCGGAGAGTGGAGAAGGTAATTAGATGAGCCAAGACTTCCCTGGTTGCTTGATTTTCAAGTTGTTTTTTACTAGAAAAATCTCCAGTTGTCTATATCTATCTATCTTCATCTCGGCAATTTACGTACGTTTTGTATTTTGTACTAACCAGTAGTAGTAGTAGTTATTTTAAATAGTAAATGTGGAATATCTTAATTTGTTATAACAATAGAATTTCGTTTACCTCCTCCACGTACTGCAAATATCCACACTGGTATCTTCATTTTTACCTTTGTGTACGTTTTTGAGTAAACCATTGATGGTTTCGATAAGGTTTTTTTTTTTTTTCATTAATAAAGATTGCTGATTTCTGATGTTGTGTTTTCAACTTTTCATATGGTATTGTCTGTTCTTTTTAGTGGCCAAAAAATTTGGAAGTAGCTTTACCCATTGTTGTTGTCAAGAGAAGAGAGAGAGAATTATTTGTATATTGAGAGATGAATAAATTGATACAACCCTATTTACAGGGGAAGAATACAAGGCAAATAAGGAAAAGAATAATTACATATAAGAATAAACAATTGACAACTATACAATCACCAAGGTCAACTTTCTATATTATATATATGGTAAATACCATACGATAATATATGCTAACAACCTAACATAATTAGAGCATCTACTATAGGTATGATAAATTTGTGCGCGTGTACGCTAGCTATTTTGTTTTACCATTCTCATATTAGGCTTCATGGTAAGTTGTTGGCTATCAAAATGCAAGAAGTTATATATTATTATTATTTCCATCTCCTCTTTTCTTTATTGAAAATATATTCATATTTGGTTTGAAATTCTGGTTTTCAGAAGTTACCCAAGTGAGCTTCTCATATCTTGAGCCTTTCACTTTGAAGTCTGTCTTGTTAGTTCTGTTTTCTGGTTGAAATCTGAAGTAGGAGAAGCTACTACCGTGTATATTGTGTGTTAAATAGTTGTATATATGCATTAAACATATCAATTAGCTTAAGGCTTTAAGAGTGAAACACTAAAATCCCTTAATTTGTGCAGGTAGGGCTTTCTCCGGTTTCCATCCGGCTAAATTCATCTCAAATTCTGATTTGTTCTTTACAAGCCTTTGTTATCTAACTGTGTCCCCCATGTGCCCCATTCATTGCGTTGTTTAAACTTTAAATATTTGTTTTTGCGGATTCTTATGAACTTCAAATAGGCAAAAACATAGAACGAAGGAAGAGCACATTGCATTTTTCACACGTTCTTGAATGATTAAAGAGGAAAGATAATTAGTTTTGGAAAAAAAAAAGTCAGATGGAGGAAACTTTTGCCTTGACATTCCAATTCTTGCTAATCTTTTCCTAACATCTAATTTCAACTGTCCCACAAATTAGAAACCACGCTGCCACAAAACCCACACGAATTCATAGAAATAAAAAAGTCAGGAGGTACAGAACTAACAGTTGATATCAAATTTCCTCTTTCACAGCATGCTATCAGCTCGAGCCGGCAATCTCCTGAAGAAATTGCTGGGCACCGAAGGCTGCTTGCTTCTAAACCTTGGGTGCCGTAGTAAGAACATACCCGCAACCAGTATCACTACTTTGAAGGGCGTTATATAGAGAGTCACCGCTGCCAAAAGGCAAAAAACTATGAATAGGCTTGTTGCTCTCGGGTCTCGCCAGCTCAGAGCAGCATGAAATCTTTCCCCTTGTGTCGCCATGTCACCAACTACAGTTTGTATTCTTCCAGCCACACTTCGAAGCCTATCATACCTCATACGAACCACATCTTGAGCCTTGGAAGTAGGAAAAGTGTCAAACTCTTCATCTAGCTCATCGGCGTGCACCGCTTCTGCCCAAGAAAGTTTAGTGTCCATATGAGGAGGGTACCTTGGCCGGAACCGGAAGTTCCATATCCCTATAAGAAACATGTAGAGAAAAATGGTCGGGAGTATTAACTCGGGGAAGCAAATCAATATGAAGAGAAGAATGTGAACGAGGATCGAAGTGACCGGGTTCTTCCACTGACAAACTTCACCGAGCCATTTACTCATTGAGATCATACCCGAAAACAACGAAACAATTCTGAAGAAGTTAGCTTTGCTTCTTCTCATGCTCCACATGTGCGAATCCACATCGAGCATGTATTCGACCACCTCTTTCCTCAATGGAGGCTCAGCTCGGCCTAGCCTCACGGCTACAATGTTCATTGCTTGGTACCTCAGACTGTCTAATTGGTTTACGGTGAATGGATGGAGATAGTGCATTTTCGGGAGTAATGGGTGACTGTAGAGATATATCATGTTCGCTAGAGACAAGCAAGTGAATCGAAAAGCGAGTTGTAGTTCTCCCATTTTCTTTAAACCAGATGGTTGAAGAACAAGAAGTGGGTAAGAGTGTGTGTAAATCCTATCAGTTTCTAGGGTTGATAACCGGATTCTTACCTTACCGATTCTTGAGTCTTTTCCAGCAGGTTTTTCATTTCCCCCTAAATGGCAATTATCGAAAACCCCCAACGTGATCACCGTACAAGGGTCATAAACCTCCCATGTATACTGCTCGTTCCATTTCGGACTAGAGCTATTGACTATCGTTCTTGTTCTGACCCATTTTTGGCCGTACTTGGCAACACAGTAAGCATCCGTGGTCCCTCGTCCGTCCTTTGTCTTCATCGGGAGGAGCCCTTGTGCACTCAAAATGCCAACTTCGAGTATCCCAATTGGCTGCTTCCATAGCTGGCGAGCCGTGGGCCGTTGATCACTAATGTACATAGTTGATTCATCTAGTACATGATAAGCACCCTCGAGACAGGCTCTTAGATGAACCCGTGTCGAGAATTTCAACTCCTTTCTCCTATCTCCCTCCAAAGCACCGAACCCAAACTTCTCAAAGTTGAACCAGCGGGAATGAACCGGCCGGTGATCCAATCGTCTCTCGAAAATACTAAGTGGCAAGTTTAACCTGCCCAAGATATCATCTGTGGAAGGGGACGCCTTGCTTTCAATCGTGAGCGATAACTGTTCTTCAAAAGGCTCAGCTGCTACAAAGATCAAGTCTTCGTTCCAAAACGGGTTTGTTGTTCTTGTTGGGCATAACTTGGTCTTAAGAATTTGGTTACCAACTTGAGCTTTAACACACACTTGAGGAAGTTGGCTTTTGTCTTGTGACTCTACATCTTGAGCTTCTATTACGTTAACTCTAAGGTACCAAAGTTTAGGTGAAACATATACCTTTGATCTAACGCTAAAAACACCCTCTCCGTAAACCGTAGCAGCATCTGAATGCCATGCTTCAGGAAAAGCTTCATCTGCTTGCGTTCCCATCCACACTGCAAGCATCACTTCCCCTCTGAGCTTGGCTTCACCCCGAAGATTCTCGAGCCTATACCACTGAGGCGCTAACGGGCTATCTGGTGGGACCCTCGTAGGGACCTCGTTCATGTCAAAAACCACCCGACCCAAATAATCATCTCTTGCTACAATCTCTCTGTCTCTCACATAAACCTCGAGAATCGAGGACTGTATCTTCTCTTTAGAAAATGCAAACACTTGGTGCCACTCGGGGTTTGTTCTCTTCTCGAAGTGCTGCGTTTTGCCTTTGTAGTTCCCTAGCTTCACCTCGACGTACGGGTCGCAGCTTCCGGTCATCTGGTTTGTGGGAAGATCCCTTGCTTTTACAACCCGAACGTAGAGATAATACATCTGTTCGACGAGATCATAAGTGCTTGTGATTCTCTCACTGCTAATCCAGCCCCCGCCCCCACGGACCCCACCATGGGGCCATCGTTCACCGAGCTGTGGCTTGGTCTCCTTAAGCTTGTATTCATCTTGCGAGCTCATCGGGTGCCTCTGCTAAAACGCAACGTGGGTGCGTTGGCTTCAGTTGACAGCCACTTCAGCAGCTGCAGTAAGAACATCTGATATTCATGAAGAAGTTTGTGTTTGGACTGTGAGAGAGAAGAATTTCAAATGTTACAAACACTTTCAAAGATGGGTATAAATAGGATATAACATCACAACCTAAACCCTTAGGCAACAATACATGTGTTGAGATTTGTATATATGTTAATTATAGAATGTGTATATTTAAGAGATAATTAAAAAATCCTTGCTAAAAGGAAATATCTTTATTTTTAGGGTCTTTTTTGTATATATTGATATATTCCTTTTATCAATAATAATAACAATTATTCTCACAATTTCTCATAATCTTACATGGTATTATAGGAATTCAATTCTCACCTAATAACCAAATCCTAGCCGCCGGTGTTTTTATCCCTGTAAATTCTAGCTGTCACATGTCAAAAAAAATATAAAAAAAAAACTTTGTTTAGGAAATATATAATTAAGGAAGACTCCATAAATAAAATATTACATTTATAATATGTTTTGACCAGCAACAAATTATAATACAATTCCATTTTTAAAATAAATATTATAAAACTAATTTACTGTGATAAATTGTAAAATCTTAATTTCCAACATAGACTATATACCAGCAGTGTGAAACTTTTGATGGGGAAAAATGTTTCTTTTTTCTAGCTGGATTTGTTTATAAGTTTAATTCCTTTTGATGAATTTTACCCGTGAAAGCTTACCTTCAAATCTTGCAGCTGGACATGAACTTTTCTTGGCTGTAGATGCAGAGTACGAAGTGGGTTTTAAGAGGTTCTTGCAATTGCGGGGATTGAGCTTAGGATTCTAAATGGGGTAAAGGTTTTTGTTACAGAGCTAAAGTTTTGCTTTCTGGTTTTTATAGTTGACTTCTATAAGAAAAGGATAAATGAGCCTTCTTTTCTCTTGTGAACCGCCTTTTTCTAAGTTTGAGAATTGGGAAACTGCGAATATGGTAAATATTTTACTGATTAGAGGGTTTTTGATTGAGAAACTAACTTTGCGATTGTTTAAAGCACTTAAAAGCATAGTGGAGCGAGAACAAGTATAAAGGTAGTATGTGCTTCCTTTCGACGCGTTAGCAAAAGTGTTTTTGTTTTCTTTGGACAAACTTCATTACAACAGATTTCCACCTTTAGTTATACTAGAGAATCTCGTTACGTGTTTACTAAATGATAAATTCGGCATTTTGAAAGTTTGAAGGGGACAAAATTGAAGTCTAGTTGTCTTTGCAAAATGGCAAAATCGTATTTGGATTGGCATTTTCACTTGGGTATATGCATACAATTACAAATAGATATGATATAATTTAGTGTCTTCGCTCGGCAAAAGCTAGTTAATAGTAAACTTGAATTTAGCAATGATCGAATATATGTACAATGATAAAACTCTTTCAGTGTGAAAAATTATAGAACAATAAGTAGCTTAATTATATATGAAAATTCCAGAATTAGGAAAGGATGTTTGACGCCTGCCCCATAAATGAGCTGATAAAGATGTTGTTTTTAGACTTTAATATCTATGGTTGCAAGTTTTCCTTTCCTAGATTCTTCTTTATATATGACAGTTCTTTAGTTTTTTTTTAAGGTGTCAATAATGACACTAAAAAAGTTACTTCTGAGCAGCATCGTATTGTGCTTCAAATGTTTGTACATTGTAATTAAAAAAATGTATGTCAGTATTCGCCATAATTAAACATTGTTCAATTCATTTGTAATTAGAATTGTGATATTGATTCGGTCATCATTAAAAATCATGATCAAATGACAAGCATAAATAGCTAATTATTATACGTACGGTAAGGATCTCTTGATATAATTTCATGTAATTTTAGTTTTTTGTTTCTAGAAAAACCTTGTAGTATCAAATTTATTTTTCCAAATTTTACACAGCAAAAAAACATGGTGGTGCGTTGGAGATCTTGATCGAAGAACCGGGATTCTTGCAAACACTAAAAAGCATGCTGGAGGGAGAACAAGGATTACAGGTATTTTTGCTTTCTTTCCACGCATTACTTAACCTTTACAAATAATACTAATATGAAGAAAAGGGGTAGGATAAACAAATGGTTGGTTCTGAAAGTCTATGAATTAGCAAAAAAGGGGGTTTTGATTCTCCATCTGAGCTGACAAAGTTGGTCTTTTAGACTTCAAAATCTACTGCATTTTTTGCTTTCCAAGATTCTTCTTCTTTCCTCACTTTTTATTTTTTACAGTAGTTGTTAAGGGCACTAAGAAAGTTACTCTTTGATACCTCATTATGGTTCAAAATGATTGTACATTATGCTGAAATGACAGTACATGTGGCTGTCGGACCAAATTTTTGTGCTGCCCTTCGGAACCCCATTGTTAGCATTCAAAGCTAGGGTATGTTTGCCATTTCCTTTGAACTCCATCCCTTTTGTGATGTTTTAACAACCGAAGAAGGCTTCATTTGATAATAACATGAAAAAATAAAATAAAAACATTTGATTCGATAAGAAATCAAAAAATAAGTTGAGATATATGATAAGATGCACTTCATTTCATGTTCATTTTATGAGGAGATGTCTTCCATCCTTCATAATTTTTTGTGAAAAATTTTTCTTCCTCAACCACCAAAGAAAATTTTAAATGGAAAATGCCACAAAATAAGAAGACATCTCATCACGTGTCAACTTATTTTCTAACTTCTCACAAAAATCAATTATTTGTATTTTCACTTTTCATGTTATTATCAAACGGATCCTAAGCTTTCTTTGAGCCAATGGGTCGATACTTTTTCATGATTAATGTGTCCATAAAGTATATGATAACAATACCTTATATATTTTCATATATAGCCTTTTTCTTTTTTCAGTTTTTGAATGACAAAACAAATTTCATCAATCCAAGAAATCATGACACAACGCTAGAGAGAGAGAGAGAGAGAGAGAGAGTACATGCAAGGTCTAAGAAAAGGCTCTCTGCATAAAAATTTATGCACGCAATTAAATAATGCATCAATAAGTTTACGTATTCTAAGGTAAGACACTTGAATGCTTCATTACATCATGTGGTGTAAATTAAAATTGGGTCCGGTAATTTGATATAAGCATATAATTGGATCCATTTTCTATTTCATTTGCAGGTTAATGCGAAAAGAAGCAAGTGATGTAGAAGAAGTACAATAACTCATTTTTTTAGTGGGGCTTAAAGAAAAGCAAAATGATTACAGAAAGCTTAAGGATATGTGAGACCATATGCCTTGCACAGATGCTTTTGTTCTTTATTCCTCTCTCCAACTTTATTCTCTTTTAACCCCACTTTCTTATCCCCTTCCCTCTTTCTCAATCCGGCTGATATTTCACAGTTATTTAATACGCCTCATTCCACGCTTAAACCCACGTTGTAAAAACTTTTAGAATTCAGCTAAGATGCCTAGGTTTGAACCCGGTCCCCGCCCCTTCCCCTTTCCCATCTCAAATCACCCGGATCTACAATTGATTGTAAAATAAAAAATAAAAAAAATTCTTAAGCTTCCTCTAATATTATCAATGGGTTAAGATTTACTAGCAGTGAGTAAGTTACCCCAGTTATAAAAAACCGTCACAGTTTAAAAGTTTTAAGTTTAAGTTTTTGGATTTTTTTCTTCCATCTAGCAAATTTTTTTTTATTGTTATTATTTTCTCAAACAACGTGATTTCAGCTGCTCTACTTTGAGTTGTGATATTTCCACTAAATTGCTCAAATATTCTTGTAGAAAATATTTTAAATTTTGATAATTTATAAATGTTTCCTTGTTTAACTATTTGACGAGTTTTTCCTAGTTGTTGTAATTGTTCATTGGCAAAAGTTAATTCTTCTCCGACAACATTTTTAGAGTTAGCGTTTGTAACTTATTTTTATTATTTTATTATATTTCAACAGTATTTATTATAAATAGTATTTCATCATCTAAACTATCTAATTCATATTCTATTTTATAAAGAATTTCATGGGCGCGGCTTTAATTTTCTCCCATGTAATAGTGTAAGTTTGCTAGAATGATATTTGACTGCTTGAACTAGATTGAGTGTCGTTTCTAAAAATGGGTTGGGCTGATTGTTTTCTAAGATCCAGGTCAGGCCAGGCGAAGGACCAAGAAGGTGCGACCCATTACCCTTATGTCTAAGGGTCTAGCCCTATGGCCACTTATGGGCTCAGCTGAACCAAGCCTAATGGGTTTGTTCCAAATTCTTATTTTGTTTCGGGAATATACACTTCCAATTAATGGAAGTTGTTTTGAATGATATGATATATAGTATGGCCGATTGGCCTCCTTTTGTACCAAAAAAGATAAAAAAAAAACATAAATTGGGGCAAAAAATAGATAAAAGTTTATTTGTTAATGGGTTCAACCGTTCTAAATTAAGAAAACTGAACTCTTAGTTTAATATCATGATATTTGAGTTATATATAAAAGTCACCCTTAAAGTTTAACTTTTGTCTCACTTCGGTTCCATAAAGTTCCAAATTGCAAAAGTTACTACATGATGTCTCATTGGTGTCTCACTTTACCCCAAAAGTGGACGGCAGTTAAAAAATTTGAGGTGGGCATCCCACTAAAAAAGTGGATAAAATGTACCTTGTGTTTACAATATGATTTCTATGAATGGCGAAAGAGGAAATCAACCTTGAAATTTCAATCCCTTGATTTACCTCCAATTTCTTGATCAAAATCTAGATCTCAACTTCTTCTTTACCTTCATCGTATTTTTAATAATAACTTGGATCAAATTAAAGACCAAAATCATAGGTGTCATTTTCACTTCCTATTGCGTATTATATATGTTTTTCTACATTTTGTGTCTCTGTAAACGTATATATATATATATATATCATCATCAAAGCTCTTTTTTCATTTTGGCGGAAAATGCAATGTTGGTTTCCTCTTTTACCGATCTTAAAAGGTCATGCGATGAGTGCTTACCATATTTCATCTACTTTTTTGGCGAGGTTTCCACTTTTAGGGCAAAATGAGATACAGATGAAACTTCAGGATGAAAATTGCATTGTTTTGGAATTTTATGGATTAAAGTGAGACAAGATAAACTTTAGAAGGTCACATAGTAAGCACATGGCAAATTCCATCAAGTGTTTTTAACGGGCCGTCCACTTTTGGGGCAAAGTGAGACGTGTGTGAAATTTCATGTATTAATTAACTTATGCAATTTTGAACTTCGTGGACCAAAGTGAAATAAAAGGTAAACTTTAAGGGTACGTTTTGTAAATAACTCTAATTATTTTTGCAAGTGAAGACGGCGTCGGAATTTATAACTGTGATAAACTTCAAATATAAGTTTTTCATTGCTCAAAACTAAAACAAGTAGACTAGTCTAGTTGGAGATGGGCACTCAGAGCTGAGAAAGATTTAAACTTCCCTTTTTTAACACGAAAAAAAATAAAGAAACAAAATGATTCGTGATTTTGTCACTTTTATAAACCATGACAAGCGTAAGGATAGAACTTCAAACTAACGCTCAATTACCATGGCAAACCACGTGTTACTTAAACTATGAGTGGCAGAGGCGGAACCACATGGAGACCAGGTGGGGCCATGGTCCCATCTGGACTTTTTACAAATTTTTGTTGAGTACAAAGGTTTTTGTGTAGTATTGTAATTTTCAGGGGTCATTTGTGCAATTCTACATGTCCAGAGGAGGAGGGGCTTACGTGTGAATAGCATTACAAGTACAGGGGCTTTTTTTAGGTAATTAAGTGGAAGGCAAGTGTATTATATGGCGTCAATTAGTTGGGGTGAATTTTTGTAATAAGAGAATAGGCTAATTATTAACATTGTAATTATATTTTTAAGGCCTTTTTATTTTTCTATTTTGGTGCTGCAACTTATTGATTTTTTTCTATTCTTTCATCTTTTGAGGTTGATTTAATATTGGGTTAGAAAAAAATTAATTTTATATAGTAAGATGTTTTTGAAAAAAAATTGGCTGGGAGATTAATATGTGAAGTTATTGATAATGAAGATATTATTAAGCATTTTCAAAATATAAATTTTCAAAGGGGAATACTGTAACTAAAAATGTGGTTTTTGACTAATAAGAAGTTAAGTATTTTAATATAGTATTTTGATTTTAACCTTATTAAAAGCACATATTTTTTTTTTAAAAGCGTATTAATTTGGCCTCTCCTGATTTTAATTCCTTGGCTCCGCCACTGATGAATGGTCAAGATCTTTCTTTGCTTAGAGACGATAAGTATTAATCTGAACATGTTGAATTATATGTCTTGTATAATTAAATATTAATATTTCTTTTCGTAAGAAAATGACAAATAGTAAGAAAAATAATATAATTTTTAAGAAAATGGAAAATAAATTGAAAGATATGGTAAAATATTTTGCTTTTTCAATAGAAAAAGTTATTTTAGGTGGTGGTGAATAAATTTTTTTTAACAAAATATGAAGAAAAATTGAGAATATATATTCATAAAATTGAGCCTGAGATGAGATGATCTCATTATATCTTTCTAACTTATTTTTTACATTCTCACACAAATCAATTGACCTTGCTATCATTTTCCATCTTCTATATTATCAAACGAATTCTAATACTAATGTCTTTTGTTTTATACCGAAGAAATTAATGCTTCCTATGGACCCAATTACAACAATAAAACCAAAAGACTCCATGTATATACCTACGACAAGAAATTGTTGATTAATCACTATCACTCATTTATATCTATATTATATATAAAAGAACGAATCTTTGTAGGTGTTTTTCTCTCCCTTTTTTTTTTTATATAGACAAATATGCTTATTTTAATTTTATGATTTTATGGTTGTGTTTTAACATAGTTAGAAGTTGCAGATTAATCACTACCACTCATTTATATCTATATTATATATAAAAGTACCAATCTTTGTAAGTATTTTTCTCTTCTTTTTCTTATATTGACAAATATGCTTATTTTAATTTTATGATTTTATGGTTGTGTTTTAACATAGTTTGTGTTAGATAAAAAGTCTACACTAATAGAGTTCATTTTGATTGATCTTAATAGCTCAATTGCACTTGAAAGAATTCGAACACGAAATCTCCCGTTAAGCTACTTATAAGGTCGAACATTGTTCATAAAACACAAAATTAGATACAATAGAGTTAGTTTGAGGAGCTATATTTAACAGTTAGGTAAGTTAGTTTGGTGGTTATGAATCAAGGTTCAAATACCATTTACCAGTAACTTTTACTCGTTTTTTTAATTTTTTTTTTTAAGAAGTCCATAAATTTGAACTCGCTATTATTTTTTTAGTAACTTAAAAAAAATCCTTTTCAAGTTAAATAGATGTACGGGTTCATATTTTCATTTTAGTCTCTTTGCTTCAGGCAGAATCGAAGGTATATTTGGTTTCATCTATCAAGCTAGAAGGCAATTTTCAGAAAATTCTACTTAGGATCTAAAAGTCCGAAACATTTCAAGTTAAATATATATCTAATATTAGTGTTCCAGCTTATTATGGTATGTGATTAACATTTCCTTAATTAAGTTTAATTTTTTTGGCAATGCTTGAATATATTTTCATTTTTGATATTTAAATTTTTTGTTTTGATTATTTATTAAAAAGGATGCAAGTATACAAATTACTATTCGGGGTCGATATTTAGACCCTTCCATTAGTAAGTATGTTTATTATAATTACTAGAAATTAGGTAGAAGGGCTTATTATACATTGATTTTTACCAAAAATCCAATGAATAATATTTTTTTGAATGAAGGGCCTATTTTTAATTGGTAATAGTGTAAGATGCCTATTTTGTTTTATATTTTAAATGAATGTATTTGAATAAATTTAAATATCATTTAATTAATAAAAACATGTTATGTATTACCTAAATTACCCCTTTTTATGAAATTTACACAAAAAATATGGACTGCAAAGTTCATATTGCAGTAAAATATGAACTGCAAAGTTCATATTGCAGTGAAATATGGACTGCAATATGAACTTTGCACTAAAAATATGGACTGCAAAGTTCACATTGCAGTAAAATATGGACTGCAATATGAACTTTGCACTAAAAATATCGACTGCAAAGTTCATATTGCAGTGAAATATGGAGTGCAAAGTTCATATTGCAGTCCATATTTTAATGCATATTGGTATTTTTTAGTTTATTTTAAGGGTTGGGATGTCATTTTATAATGAAAAAAAAAAGACATATGTCATATTATTAATAAAATAAAAAATAGGCCCTTTATTTAAAAAAAAATTATTCCTTGGCTTTAGTGTGAAAATCTTTCTCTAATAAGCCCTTTTTTTTAATTGCCCCTTATAATTATGTATATAATTTTCCATTTATAAAGGTTCATCTTCTTAGAAGAAAAATAAAAATCAGTAAATGACGAAACAGAGAAAACCGTACCTTAGATATTGTGTGCTTTATCCGTTATATTAACATAAACATAAAAATATTGCGTTGTGTTCTATATGTTTATGTTGGGATTGCTGGTTAGTAAATAGTAATACTAGAAGGATGAAATCAGAAAATTAAGGTTTAGAGGTGCGATTATATCACTATTTTAAAGATAATATTTGTCCCACTTTATTTATGTATTTGGCTCAAATTTGAGAAGAGAGAAAATATCTTTGTTTACAAGAAAGTTGAGAAGAGAGAAAATATACAATTGAAGGAGGGAAGAATAGGAGTAAAGTCAAGAACCAACCCCCAAGTGCGTGCATGTGAATGCGGTCTATTGATTTTATGCCGTATAGCCTATTTGCACACTTTTCTATTCGCTATTCAAGATATTCTATGCATATAATTGATAGTATATAAATACCTTCAAAGGTATTAAAACTTTCCCCGTTGGATTCCATTCCTTCCTTTAATATAAATTCATTGAATTCCTTACTCAATAATGATTTATGTTACAATCTACTCAACAATTGCTTCATAGTCCATGTTGAATTTGATTTGTGAAAAAGTTAGCATGCACACACAGATATACATACATATGACATATGGGTACATTTTTCATGCGGATTACTGTTCACGGATCAGTTGTACGGATTGGGCCATTTGGCATGCTTCCCGATGTAATTTTTTGATGAAATTTGGTGGGATGTTTTTCATCATGTGTAGAACATCTCCACATGATGAAGAACATCCCCACCAAATTTCATCAAAAATTTTCATCAAAAACCATGCCAAATGGGTCAATCTGTACAGCTGGTTCGTGAATAGTAATCCGCATGGGAAATCAACCTCATATGTATATATATATATATATATATCAAAAATTCAAAAGTGAAGAATAATGGAAAGAGTAGTGTAGGTAGTAAATATGTGGAACTTTTTAGTTGTCAGAATGAGTATTTTTTTTGTGTATTTCTAAATTTCTTAGTTGTATTATTTAGACTTATCAACGAGTTTGGTTTAAGTTTTGTTCTTTTGTATTTTATTGAATTTCAAATGTTATTGATTCAAGTTAAAACATATAAAATTTTAATTGATGAAAACATTATATATATTCATATCTTATATGTGCTCTTGACGAGTAATAAAACTTATTAAATGAAAAACTTTATACCTTTTATTAGAAAAATAAAATCTTTCATGGAAAAAATAGTTTCATATCTATTAAAAAATACAAGATGAATATACCTGAAAAAAACACCTATAACTGTCATTGATAATATCAGACTAACTAGTGATAAATCAATGCCCCTACGTATGGTACAATATTTATAAGCATGATTCCTACTTTTAAATCATATAATTTTTCTCTCAATAAAAAATCATATAATTTTTTATTAAAAATTAATTTATAAATTAGAACAAAAAGGTATTTGTAAGCTTGAAATAAAACATACCTAGGTAGATAGAAAAAATGACGTGACATTTACACATTATTTAAATAACCCTTTAAAAGTAGAGGTTCTGTTAGAATATTCTAGTCGGTGTCCTTATGCTATTAGGTTTATGTTTCCTTTTTTTATTAGTTTTATATTTCCTTTTCTTATTAGGTTTGTCATTGTACTTATAATTATACGTCTATAACTATAGGGCCTCAATCAACATAATTAAGAAATAAGAATTTCCATGTCTTATACTTTTATCTTGGTATAAGAGGGTTGTAAAATCTTGTTTACAATTAAAACCCAACCACTTTAACCCTAGTCAGCACTTAATACCATTCAAAACCACCTACAAAAAATGTTCCCAGCAAACCACCCTCGATTCTTGAGCCTTTAGACCCATAAATCCTTGCAAAACAGCTTCGAAAATCCAGCTACAGTCTCAAAATCAAAACCGAAGCCACGATTGTACTCAAATCTTATCTAAATCACCAAACCGATACACCAATTTCTTCATCTGAGAGAGACGATAAGAACCGCGAAAAAATCATTGAAAAATACTCATTCACGCACCTGCACGTACTACGTGAGTCAGATCCATCCCACCACGATAGCCACAAGCTGCTAACAGCCGTTACTGACACTGTTAGGTTTCGTTACTGACGCCGTTAATTGCTGTTTTAATTATATTGGTTCACTACAAGCCTTTTTGACCGGTTCAGCCTGTTTTTGACCAGTTCTTGACCACGTTTGACCGATTCCAAAGGTTTTTGACCTTCTAATCTTGAATCCAGTGTCTGTTCTTCTAAAACCTACTTTGATTGCTCAATATCAGTTCCATTCAAGCCTATTTTGACCGGTTCATCTAATTTTTGATCAGTTCTTGACCAGGTGTGACAAGTTCTTAGGGTTTTTGACCGTTCTGATCTTGAAGTGTTTCCAGAATTTACCTTTATTTTTTAGGTTTAGTTATAATACTGCATAATGGCTATTAATCCAGTTGCAATTACTGAATCAACGAAGAAGGAATCATCTCCAATCACAGTTCAAACTGATAGCTCTTCATTCAACATCGTGGTTACATTGGATGAAACTAATTATGATTTATGGTCTTAATTCATGGAGATGCGTATCACAAAAAAACAAAAATTGTCGTTTATTCGCGGTACGAATCCGATTCCCAAAGAAGGAACTCTAGAACAAGGAACATGGTATTCAGATAATTAGAGGGTGAAAATGTGGCTTCTGATGTCCATGAAACCGGAGATTATGAAGCGATATATTTGGATTCCTACTGCACGAGAAATCTGGAAGTCTCTGTTTAAGGCTTTTTATGATGGAGCTGACGAGTTACAAGTTTTTACCTTGAATCAAAGAGCATTTACAGTTAAACAAAGTGGAAGATAGCTCTCTGAGTATTATGGCGAGCTAACAAAAGTCTTCAGTGAATTAGATCATTGCTTTAAAGTGGTCATGAAAAGTCCGAATGATATCGAATCTTACAGAAAGTCAATTCAGCGTTTGCGAGTTCACATATTTCTTGCCGGTCTAGACAATGATCTTGAACAGATCCGTGCTGAAATCTTACGAAAAGATCCTATTCCAAGATTAGAAGAAATATATGCACTGGTTCGTCTAGAAGACCTTAGGCAAAAAACTATGAATATTGATTTTGCTAATATCGATGCTGCGGCCATAGTAGCTCGCAACCGTGATCCAAAGAACAATCAATATCAACTTCGAAAGAACTCAAACTGGCAAAATCAAGCAAAAGGTGATGGAAAGGATTGGTCAAGCAAGTCTCAATATCTGCCTTGTTCTGTATGTGGACAAACTGGGCATTATAAAAAGGGGTAATATCAAGTAATTGGCTATCCTGACTGGTGGGATCACTTTCGGGATCGTCGTTCAAATCATAAAAATGAAGGTGATGGGAAGAAGGCAGTATGATTGCTTACCGCCGCAGAAATACCTGGTAAGGTTTTAAATTCTGCATATGTTTTGAATAATACATGGATAATTGATTCTGGTGTTGCCGATCATATGACTTCGATTCTAGACATGTTATTAATTTTACCCCCTCATCCAATAATTTTATTTTCATAACTAATGGTGATCATGTTCTCATTTTCGGTGAAGGGACAGTTCATTTATCCGATTTCTTGAATTTAAACTATGTACTTATAGTTCCCTCACTCAATTACAATTTACTGTCTGTTACTCAAATTACTAATGCTCTAAATTGTATTGTTGTTTTTTGGCCTACTTATTATGTTTTTAAGGATATTTAGACAAGACAGACGATTGGTTATGGGATTAGGCCGGAAAAATTGTACTACTTGAACCTGAAAGTAAAGAGCACAAACCAATTACAACAAACCCTACAAACTAATACTATCTGAGGAAAAAAGTTGAAAATAAAATTTGGTTGTGGCATCGTCGTTTGGGTCATGCGTCGTTTAGCTACTTAAAGAAGTTATTTCCTAAACTTTTTAAAAATGTATATATATTTGTTTTTCAGTGTGAAACATGTGAATTGGCAAAGAGCCGTCGTACTTCATTTTCATCATCATTAAATAAATGCTCAGTTTCTTTTATATTAATTTACTCTGATGTATGGGGCCCATCTCCTAATAATTCTTTGAGTTGCTTCCGTTGGTTTGTTACTTTTATTGATAATTGCACTAGAATGACTTGGATATGTCTTATGAAGTCTAAGAGTGAAGTTAGTTCTTTTTTTCAGCGATTTCATAAACATATTTGTACATAATATAATGCTATTATTCAGATACTTCAAAGCGATAATGGAGATGAATATATGGCTAACACTTTACAAGAGTATTTTAAACATCATGGAATTGTCCATCAAACTACCTTCCCGTATACACCTCAACAAAATAGGGTTGTGGAAAGGAAGAATCGCCATTTGCTAGAATTAGTACGGGCATTATTACTTGGGGCTAATGCTCCGGTGTTTTACTGGGGTGAAGCTCTTTCTTCTGCCTCATATTTGATTAACCGTATTTCGTTAGTAATTCTTTACTTTCAAACACTATTTGATGTTCTCCACAAAGCAGTATCGGCTCTTAAAATATCAAATTTGCCTCCACGAATATTTGGTTGTATTGCATTTATTCACTTACCTAAAGAACACTAGAACAAGTTTCAACCATGTGAGCTCAAGTGTGTATTTGTGGGTTACGCATTTAATAAAAAATGATATCGTTGTTATATCATCCTCTGTCATGAAAAATGTATGTGACCAAGGATGTCATATTTCATGAAGGAGAGATGTACCTTAAGCAGACTAAACTTCAGGGGGAGCACTATAGTGAAGTTCAAATTCTCGATTATAGTAATGGCGATAAGCAAATTCAGGTTGAGGTCTCACAGCCGATTTTAAGCTCACTGAGTTTGCCACATCCGTCAAAACTAAGTTCACTACCGACTTGGACTAATGACTCATTACCTGGATCGCCGATGTCAAGTTCGCCAAGTCCAAGCTTACCATTGCCTCTGCCTCTGCCTGACACAAATAACCAATTGTCTATCTCTTACACATATGCGTCTGACTATCAGGTAGTTTCTCCTGAACCTCCTAAAAAATAACTCCCTCCCTAGAACAATAGAGGTATTCCTAAACCAGCGTATGAACTTGTTCTCGCCAGTAAAACCAAATACCCCATGAGTAACTATGTGTCATATGATAGGCTGTCTGAATCGAATAAGTCATTTGTAAATCAGTTATCCTATGTATCTATTCTTAACAGTGTGCAGGAAGCCTTGAAAGATCAAACATGCAAAACAACCATGAACAAGGAGATGATATATTTGAAAAAGAATGGCATGTGGGATATAGTTGAGTTGTCACCAGAAAAAAAGCGCATTGGTTGCAAATGGGTGTATACAGTGAAAGATAAAACAGACGGAACCATCGAAAGATACAAAGCACGACTAGTAGCGAAATGCTACACCCAGACACATGGGATTGATCATTTAGAAATATTTGCACCATTGGCAAAAATTAACACTGTGCGTGTCTTGCTCTTTTTAGCAACAAATCTGGACTGGCCGCTACAATAATTTGATGTAAAAAATGCATTATTACATGGGGACTTTGAGGAAGAGGTATACATGGAATTCCCACCCGGGTATGAAGTTCCTATGGAACATCAAAATAAAGTGTGCAAATTAAAAAAATCTTTGTATGATTTGAAACAATCTCCGAGAGCTTGGTTTAAAAGATTTACTAGATCAATGAGAAAATTCGGTTACAAACAGAACAATTTCGATCATAAGTTGTTTTTGAAGAAGTTTCATGGAAAGATCACAGCACTCATTGTGTACGTTGATGACATGGTAATTATCAGGAATGATCCACAAGAACGAGAAGTACTAAATAAATATTTATCTCGGGAGTTCGAGATAAAAGATCTTGGCAAATTAAAGTATTTCCTAGGAATCGAAGTATCTAGGTCTTCAAAAGGTATCTTCATATCTTAGAGAAAGTGTGCACTGTATTTACTAAGCGAGACCAGAATGTTTGCTTGCCAACCATCAGAAACACCTATGGAAGAATGTTTGAAGTTAGAAATTGAAGCTGATCGAGTACCAGTCGATAAAGGGCGTTATCAGAGATTGGTAAGGAGACTAATGTACTTAGTACATACCAGGCCAGACATTTCTTGTGCATTAAGTATAGTGAGTCAGTTCATGCATAATCTTGGAGAAAAGCATATAAAGGCCGTTATGCAGATCATAAGTTATCTGAAAGCAGCTCCAGGAAAAAGGATTTTATTTACTAAGAATAATGATTTTTTAAAAGTTTAATGATACACTAATGTTGATCGGGCCAGAAATGTAAACGACAGAAGGTCTATATCAGGTTATTTCACATTTATTGTTATAAATCTGGTTACTTGGAAAAGCAAGAAACATAACGTTGTTTCTCATTCGAGCGCCGAAGTTGAATATCGGGGGATGGCAATGGGAATTCAGGAATTATTATGGCTGAAGTTGCCATTGATTGATTTAGGTTATCCACCGAGAGAACCTATGATATTATATTGTGATAATAAATTAGTATATGATATCGCTCAAAATCCAGTTCAACATGATAGAACCAAAATGTGAAAGTGGATAAGTTCTTTATCAAAGAGAAATTATAAGAAAACGTAGTGGTCGTGCCTCATATACGTTCTGAAGATCAACAAGTTGGGCATGTTCGATATTTATACACTAACTTGAGGGGGGTGTTAGAATATTCTAGTTTGTGTCCTTATGCTATTAGGTTTATGTTTCCTTTTCTTATTAGGTTTCTCATTATACTTATAATTCTACCCCTATAAATATAGGGCATCTCTTTTATCAACATAATTAAGAAATAAGAATTTCCATGTCTTCTACTTTTATCTAGTTCACCTTCAAATTATCTATCATGTGATTATTTAGATTGATTATTTATAATAATCCAATTCGTAAAGATAATATTCAAATTCACGCATAGTTTTCTTCTCTATTTAATCATTAAAGAATTGGTGGCGTTAATTACACTCACCAAAACAGTCTCTAATATAGACATTATCTCAGTACAATAAAGCAAGCTAATGTATTTTTTTTTGTTCCTAACAATACTTCAGCCTTATTGCACTGAGGTAGCGTGCACATACTCAGTGCAAATAGCACCAAGTAAATGAGATGTAACTGGCCAATGGAGATGCCCCCTTCGATTAAACTTGTTAATGGATCAGATTTTGATATGATCCAACATATTTTTATCTGCTATGGATTTGAAATTTCAATATGATAATCCAATTACAATCCGAATTCGATAATTTAATGGACCAAATATGAATTCGAGCATATCTAATCCGTTATCAGATTTGATATTATATAATATATATTTTTTTATTTCTTACATATACTAAATATGTATTCTAAATACTACTCATTTCTGAATAAATGCTGAGACACAATTAAGTTGTTTATGATTAAGTAGGGTCTTTTGGCATACTAAATTATAAAGAAGAAAAGTATAAGGCATAAATGATTCAGACTCCTTATTTACGGCTAGTTTACTATACATTTTTATTTATGTCATAATTAAAAACCTCATTCTTCTTTTAAAAAGTTCGAATCAGATTGTTGGATTGGATGTCTATTAAACTAACAAAATTGGATATGAATTAAATTTTTAACAATCTGTCAGATTATTAGATCAAATAAGATCGAATATAGTACAATCTAATCAAAATCCGATCCATTGACAATTCTACATTCAATCAAGTTATTAATCATTAGTTTTGGAGGCTTCAAACTACTTATTTACGACAAACTAAATGGCCCATAAATTAATTAATTATGCTATACCAGCCAACGCAAAGTGTATAAGGATCGGACAATTAGGCATAAGGGCTCATTCTATTAATAACATAATTATAAATTAGCTGTGTAAATTAAGGATAATGTACAAAAAAGACATTAATACCCATTCTTTATATCATCTCAAGTTTTATCAAAATTGGTGTTAAATCTGTTTTAGTACTAATACAAAACAAAGAACAACAAAATTCATAGTGCTAAAACAGATTTAGTACCAATACAAAAAACAAAAAAAGAAAAAAAAGAACAACAAAATTCATGATGTTAAAACAAATTTAGCACCTATCCAATGTTACACATCAATGTAGTTTTAGTACCAATGGTGTTAAAAATTGGTGCTAAAATGGTTTTAGTACCAATACAAAACAGAAAACAACAAAACTCATAGTGCTAAAACAGATTTAGTACCCATCCAATGTTACACATCAATGTAGTTTTAGCACCAATGTTCGAATCATAGTGCTAAAATGGTTTTAGTATTAATACAAAACAGAGAACAACAAAATTCATGGTGCTAAAACCGATTTAGCACCCATCCAATGTTACACATCAAGATGCTAAAACAAATTTAGCATAAATTTTTTAGAATATAATAACTATTTACATGGTGTTAAAACAAATTTAGCACCACTGGTGCTAAAACAGATTTAGCACCAATTCTCTTAATAATAATTAATAGTTGAAGCATATGCAATCATATCTCGTGAATTCGATCATATTGGGAAATTAATTGCTAGTGATTAATCGAGGTCATCATCCACTCAATATATATATATATATTTGGATATACATACTACAAGAGCTGTTGAGGTTGTGTCCTATGTGGATTCCATTTGAAGAAACTTCGCTATTAGCTAAAATCACTACAATAGTAAGTCAAAACACTTCTAGTTCCATATTTGATCCAAGTTCAGAGAGAGGGAATGTTCTAGATAAAGAAAATGATCGGTGAGATAGAGGGGAATATTTGACGGTTGAATGTGAATCTAGGGAGAGAAATGAGGTATTGGAAGTTTCGGTGGGGGAGGAGGGGCAAATTGATTCACCTTTACTGTAGCAAGCAGTGCGTATGATAAGATGTGTTTATATTAGGGGTGTTTTTGTCTATCAACATTTATCATTTCCCTTCAAATAAATTAATATTATGAAAAGTGTTCATATTGTAAAACCAAATTATGAAATTAATACTATTTCCTTTTCTTAAACATGAGTCCATCCTTAGAGTTCTAAAATATTACGGAACGAGGCCTTATACCCAAATATCTCTATAAGGATTCGCAAAATAACAATACAATCTATTTATATTATAATAATAATGTGAAGGGCTTTTCATTATTAATTTTATTTGCCTCTTTACACTTTTTTAAAATGTTTTTGTAAAAAACACCCTGGGCACTTCCTAAATAGTAAAATCATGAGTTCGAGCCCTTCTCCTTTAGGCTCGAATACTGGGTATATTATCGCCACGCAATGACGCTTATCAAAAAAGAAAGGTTTTTGTAGAAAATTAATAACAGCAATTAATACACATATTAATTAGATTGTATCTCTCTAGCTTCTACTCAAATGTTTGGATAAAATATGAAAGATTTTCCCATTTGTGTTATTTTAAGATCTAATACAAATTCATTACAGTTTCTATTAACAAGGATCTACCGTTATCATATTCTCCTCCCCTTTCTCAACTTTCGAGTTGCGCTATTTGACAGGTTAATGTTTCCGTTTTCTCTCTTCATCATATAAAATTGGCTTTAACATATCTTATTACACCCCACTCTATCGATGTCACCATTAATATAATTTGCTAGTTTTCTTTTTGTACGAGTTAATTAGGTCAGTTTTGATTCTGATTGCCATTTTCTTTTGATTATTAATTGATGGAAGAAGTTCCTTACCTAATCAAGAGATTTTCAAAGTTTTTTTTCCATTTATGTTGAATGAAAGATCTATTTTATGGGGGGAACTCTTTAGAGAAGCATTGATCTTTTGTTCATGAGTAACAAATCTTTTATAATCTTAAAAAAATTCTTATTCTACATGTTTTTCATGCGTATTTTTTATTTTAGTTACTTTTTTAGAAGCTTTGCAAGTCCATTTTGTATTTTGCATTGATCAAACTCAACAATTCCTTATGATTTTTCACATCCCGTACATTACACAATTTTATAATTAGTTTTACTTGTCAATTGAATGTACCTTATCCAGCTATAAATTATTATTACACTATGCCCAACATTCTAAAAATCGCGTTTAGGTGAAAATTGGTGTTCCCCCACCCGACCTAAAGCTAATTGTTTGTGTTTAGGTGCCGATTCCCACCCATCCCCTTTTTTCCTTTCAAAATGACATAGTTTCATTTAAAGAAAAAAGCGTTTATGAGGGAGATGAAGAGTTTGATTTTGAGTCTGATGAGGATAGGGTCTTAGAAAGATATGGAGAAGAAGAACTAGAGGCCTTGAATATTAGTTTAATTTAATTACTTTTTTTTTCTGCTAATTTTATTTATTTATGCTTTTAAAGTTTGGGCTTGTATTTTGGGTTGTTCGTTTGGGTTTGATTGTTTGAATTTGTTTATTTTGTTTTTGGAATACATGTTTTATTGGTTGGATGTTGGAAAATTAATGTTAATTTAAAAAGTATATTATGTTTTGTTAGTATTATGTTATTTAAAATAATAATTTTAATAAAAAAATCGTTTGACCGATTAATCCCCTAGGCGATAGGCCAGTAGGCCCCCCTCGCCACCTAGAAGAGCCTAGCGATTTTAAAAACATTGACTTTGCCTTTTTTTTGGCAATTTTTTATTCCACGTGAAGTGACAAAGTTGCGTTGTTGCTTCATTGAGTTATAAAACGTTATTCTGTGCTTCTAAGTTCTAAGGTTTTTGACCACGTTGTTGCTTCATTGAGCTATAAAACATCATTCTATGCTGCTTCATCTTCTTTTCTTTTCTTTTTTTTGAAAAAAGTTTTATTCCATGTAAAGCGACAAAGTTGTTGCTTCATTTAGTTATAAAACGATATTTTATGCTTTCTATGTTGTCAAGAAGAATGGATTATTTTTACGAAGTTATGGTTTTTGGCCTTCTTCTTTGAGCTATAAAACATTATTCTATATATGCTTTTCTTTTCTTTTCTTGTTATGCGCAGTTTTACTCCATGTAAAGTGACAAAGTGTATGATACGGGTCCAATTTTAATTAGGGGGAGGTTGAGTACAGTTGGGGCAGCAGTGGAGTTAGAACTTGATTTTAAGGGACTAAAAATAATTATGATACATAATAATATACGTTCCCCTTTGCTATTATAGCATTTTGAAAGAAGATTAAAACAATATCCGAATTAAAGTATTAAAATATCCGAATTTTATCTTTAATAAAATGATTGAAATGTATTTTTAAGGTTCCCTTTGATTGCAAAGTGGAAAAGGAAAATAAATAGAGTTAGTTTTGATGAAAATATAGAAAATAAGTTTGAGTGATAGTAGTGATATCTTCTTGATTTTTAAGTTTTTCCATGAAGAAATTTTCTTTGCTTGGTAGTGAGTAAAAATTTTCCACCAAAAATATTGAAGGATGGATGATATATACTCATAAAATGAGTAACATCTCTCACCTTATTTTTTATCTTTTCACACAAACTAACTAAATTTATTTTTCTTTTCCATATTTACAATCAAACGGAGCGTAAGTATTTGAAAAGAAAATGGAAGAATAAGTGGAGGACCAGTGACACTCTTTTGTTTTATCAAAATGAATTTAAACCACACTATGCACTTGAATCTATAAAGGAGAAAGTAGTAAATGTTTGAGAAATATCTATGCTTTTGGGTAGTTTTAGATTGTACTAGTAAAATTCTTTGTAAATTGTCAAGTAATTAAACTTACTACAACAAATTAAGTTTTGTATAAACTCCATTGTGAATCAATATGTAAGCGATATATCGCTATGTCTACAAAATGTGTCATCAAAGTGTGTCACCTTGCTCATCAAAACATTTTTGTCATTGTGTGTGGTTGGCATACTTATACTTGCCTACTTACATTTGCCACTGCTTAAGCTCGATCTTCTTCACCTTCAGCCCGGTCTTTCTCCTTCATTTCTAGCTTCCTTTCACATGTCGATGGAGACCAACCCATCATCTCCCAATCTTCCTTTCTCAAACTCAAATGAAATCACTCAAGACTCCATTAATCCATCATCCCCACATCACCCCCAACCAAACAACTCATCATTGCATTCTTCTTCTTCTAATAATAATCATAGTAAGAGCAGTGCTCAGTCCCTATTCAAGTTGCTAAAGTCTGATCTCAATTACATTAAGGAAACCTGTAACAAGCTCAATGAATACAGGGAACATGTTGATAATGAGTTTATCAAAAATGTCTCTGCCAAACTCAAAAACCTCGAATTGACCTTCGACCTTGTGATCGAAAAACGAACCTTAGCCGATGAGGAAATTGAGGCCGAGATTCGCCAATTCAAGAAGAGTTTGAGGAAATTGAAGATGCCAATACCCTCCAAGTTCAAGATCAATTATGAGGAATTGGATAAGGATCCGAATCTTCAGTCCAATTCTTCTGTGCAAGGGAAACCTGGAGATCCTATGATGGTCATAGAGCAGACAAGAATAATGCCCAATTTGTATAAGAATTCACTGTTTATGCATAGCTTGGCATATAGAGATTTTGATTTGCTTTATCAAGGTCTTGATCGTAAAGAGAAGCTTTCTTTGCTCTGTTTTTCGATATTCCCGCGAGGGGCTATCATAAAGAAGAGGCTCATGGTTTACTGGTGGATGTCAGAGGGTTTTATAGCAGAAGAGAATTTGGGGGGTGTTGTGTTTAAGAAGTTTGTAGATAAAGCTTTGATCATGCCTGTTAATGAAAAACGTAGGCCCTTTGAGCAAGTGGGTAGTTGCAAAATGCACCCGTTTGTTCGTTCTGCGGTAATCATGTTTGCCGAGAGGGCTAACTTCTTTGATTTTGATGCTAGTGGCAACCCATCTGAGGACTACACTTCTACTTTTAGATCGTGCCTCACGGGTAAAGGGTTGTCAAATTTCAAGAAGTTGGAGAGTCTTCATATGTTATTTAATGTCGATGAAGCGATTCTTGAGTTTAGGCTCGAATGGCTTATGAATATGAAGAATGTCAACATTCTTTACCTTGGAAGATGGAAGGCTTCGGGGAAGCATCACATTGAGGTTGAAGATGCTAAATTCTTGCAAGGATTGAAGTATATGAAGTGTTTGAAGTTTCTAAGCCTTCAAGGGATTTCAAGAATCATCGAGCTACCCGGTTCAATTTCTAAGCTTAAGAGCTTGACTATATTGGATATTAGAGCTTGCCATAATCTTGAGGTGCTTCCTGATGAAATTGGTTTGTTGCCGAACTTGACTCATTTGGACATGTCAGAGTGTTACTTATTGGAGCATATGCCTAGGCAGCTTTCGTTGCTTAAAAAGCTCTTGGTGCTCAAGGGGTTTGTGGTGAGTGACACCAAGGACAAATCGGCTTGTACTCTTGACCAACTCTCTAGATTAGAAAATCTGAAGAAACTAAGTATTTATACTGCGATGAAGGAGTTCCCTGATACAAGTCACTTGAATGCATTCACAAAATTCAAGAATCTTACCAAGCTAACAATAGCTTGGGGAGGTGGCAGTAAGAGTGCAAGAGCAGCAGCAGAGGCAAAATCAGTTGGTGCCAAAACTGAAGAGCTGAAAACAGAAAAAAAATTAGGTGCCCAAACCCAAGAACCAAAACCAGCTGCCCAAAACCAAGAAACAAAAACAGAAACAAAATCTGAAACGAAACCGGGTACAGTCAAGAACCAAGAACCTGATCAAGAAACTGGAGGAAATAGCAAAACCCGGGAGGCAAATTCAACAGCTGAAATCAACTCGGATCAAGAAGCTGGGGGAAATAACACAAGAGACCAAGAACCAGCTGGTATAGAAACGAAACCGGCTGCAGGCAAGAACAAACAAGAAATGGGAGGGGATAGGAAAACCCGTGAGGGGAATTTAACAGCTGAAATCAACTCGGATCAAGAAGCTGGGGGAAATAACACAAGAAACCAAGAACCAGGAATAGAAACAAAACCGGCTACAGGCAAGAACAATCAAGAAATGGGAGGGGATAGCAAAACCTGCGAGGAGAATTTAACAGCTGAAATCAACTCGGATCAAGAAGCTGGGGGAAATAACACAAGAAACCAAGAACCAGGAATAGAAATGAAACCGGCTACAGGCAAGGACAATCAAGAAATGGGAGGGGATAGCAAAACCCACGAGGAGAATTTAACAGCTGAAATCAACTCGGATCAAGAAGGTGGGGGAAATAACACAAGAAACCAAGAACCAGGAATAGAAACGAAACCAGCTGCAGGCAAGAACAATCAAGAAATGGGAGGGGATAGCAAAACCCTCGAGGAGAATTTAACAGCTGAAATCAACTCGGATCAAGAAGGTGGGGGAAATAACACAAGAAACCAAGAACCAAAAGCAGAAGTAAAACCGGAAGCAAGCAAAAACCAAGAACCGAATCAAGAAGCTGGAGGAAATAGCAGATCCCACGAGGTGAATTCAACAGCTGAGAACAACGAGAATCAAGAAACCAGGAGAAAAAGCACAAGCAACAGCAGTGTCTATAAAGAGGTGTCGGGATCAGTGACATTGAAACAAAATAAGGAGGAACCTGGGCTTCCTCAGAAATTAGTGAAACTAGACCTTCAGTGTTTCTCTGGGAAGCTTGCACCCAAATGGCTGAAGCCTGGCGATCTGAAAAGCCTGAAGAAATTATACATCAGAGGCGGCGAACTCCATTTCCTCCGGCGGTGGCAGCCAGAGGAAACATGGAATGTGGAGACACTGCGTCTCAAGTACTTGAGCGACTTTGAAATGGGTTGGATAGAACTGCTGAGTTTATTCCCGAAATTGATTTACTTGGAGAAGGTCAAGTGCCCAAAGCTCACCTTGTTCCCTTGCGATGCGTTTGGTGTGTGGATCAATAAAATGAAAAACCAGAAAAATTGAAAGCATCAGTAGTGTCGAAATTCCAGTTCTTAATCGCTAGACTTGCAGCATTAAGTCTCTGGTTATTGTTTCCAATTGAGTCATATTTCAAGTTTTTTCTTCGATGAATAATTCGTGTGGTCTTATGTGTGTGAATAAGAGGCATTCATCAACACTTTCCCTGGAAGGATAGTTTGTGTCTGCTAAGTTTAGGTTAGAAAATCCTTGTGTAATGTATTGTTCTGATTCTTGGTTTAGTTTTGTGTTATGGAAATCTTTGTGTGATGTAATGTAAATATACACCTTATGTAATGGTTTGGTGTTGAGATGTTTTAAATGTTTGAACTCATTGTTGTCTGTTTGTGAGATTAATTGATTGTTTTAAATGTTTGAAAATAACGCTTGTCGATGTTATTTTCTGTTTTTTGTGCGCAGCGATATCATACTGCATGTTCCTTACTCAACAAGCTAATATATATATATAAAAAAAAATTTTAAAAAAATAAAATTAAAGAAGGTCTAAGTCCCTCCTTTAATCTTACAAATAAAGAAAAACCCTCACCTCCCATGAGTCGAACTTTTAACTTCAAGTCAATGGTGGAAGTTGCCTATCACTAAGCCAAATATATATATATATATATATATATATATATATGTCTGATGGTGAAATATGTTAATCATTATGTTCTCATAATGTGTATGGAGGTTAAGGGGATGGTTATTAACTTATTTTCTAACTTTGAGTGCCAAAATCTAATTACTAGGTGGTGTTTGGTTACTGTTTCTAGATAAGTTTTCTAGATAAATTTTTAAAAATTTGGTGTTTGGTTGAATGTTTTGAGTTAGAGTTTTTGTGTTGAAAAGTGAATTTGGTTTTGTTTGACTTTTTTTCAACCAAAGAAAAAAACGTATAAAAAATTTCAAAAAATAGTCACAATGGATCTTATTTTATAGATCTCGACGAGTAGGTTTCAAATATATATTTTTTATTATTTTTTGATTTTTAGATTTAAAGTTATGGCGTTTTAAAAAAAAATTTAGAGATAGAAAGTATAGTGAAATAAATTTTGGGAAGTGTGAAAGTAGAGTTGGTTTTGAGTTAAGTTTTTAAAATTTTGAGAAAAAAAAACAAGAGAGCAACCAAACATGCTAGTAATTTATGAGAATAATAAAGAGAAAGCAAAATTAGCTATGAGAAATCATTAACAAAAGATGACGAGAAAGTAAGTTTATGTATGTTTTAAATGGGAGAAGTGCGAAGCCACAAATCATATAATTAATGCAAGTCCGCAAAAATAGACGATGAAATAAGAAAAAACATTTTTTCTTTAAATAGATTATTTCTATATTAATGAAAGATGAAATATCGTCTTTATTGCAAAGAATCTTTACCAATTTGAACCAGAGATACTTGATTTTCCCCACTAAATTTTAATTATTTTAATTTACCTGCTAAACTTTTTACTTGTTTCAATCAATCCACTCCGTTCACTTCCGTCCATATATGTGCCGTTCGTGAGAGTATTTTAGTCATTTTAACTCCAAAACACTTTCATCATTTTATTTACCTATTAAATTTTTTAGTTGTTTCAATTAGCCAACTAAACTATTAGTTTTATACATTGAATTCTTTTTTCATAGTATAATACTTTGTTTAGTGTATAATTGATAATTTTGAGTTACTTTAATAAATTGTACAAATGGATTAGAATCATTGAGTTTATATATATATTTCAATTTTTGTTGTGATAAATTTGCATTGGATCAATTAGCAAATAGGGTAAAAGTACTAAAGTAAAAGTAATAATTGTATCCTTTCAAAAGGAAAAAATGTATACTTAGTTTTGCACTATTTAAAAAAAAATTATTAAATGCACTCATGGAATCTTACTTCTCACCCCACTTTTTAAACTATATACTTTCAACTCATCCTACAAACATCTATATGTTTAAAATAAATGTTAATGTAAGGATATATTGGGGGGGGGGGGGGGGGGGGGGGTGTTGAGTTCAAAGTTTAAAATCAAGTATTTGTTGATATATTTGTCCTCAATTGTACTAGTATTCGTCGAAGAATTTGGATATACGCATGTCTTCGATAATCCAAAATGTATAAATATAGATAAAACTAAGGGTTATTTGGCTTTTGGACCCCATTAATTATGCCATAACTAGTTTTGGCACCCGAAGTTTACACTATTGTACCTTTGACCCCATTTTGGACGATTTTCGTCCATTAACCAATTCTTCCGTCTGTTGACCACAAACATTATACAATTGTCCCACATTACCCTTCAATCTTATATATGTATGAACACATCTAATTTCTTAATGTCTCTCTCTAACCTTTTTTTTTTATTCTTCATATTTTTTTCTTTCCCAAATCTGATTGTTTAATTTTACGGATCTAATTTCTTCGTGTCATCACTAAAGGAGGAGAGTGCGAAAAGAAGATGAGAGATTAAAATGGAGGATGGAAAACGATGAGATTTAAGAGGATTTAAGATTAAAATATAGTGCAAGAGAGTTGAGACAATGCGTAAGAATGGTGAATAGTTGGGGATCTAGGGTTTGAGAAGACGTTAAAAAGGCAAAGTAAGCATATTGATCCGCCTTTTAGGGTTTTGAGTATAAGTAAGTACAGTGGCCTTATGAACATGTTAATGGAGATGAATTTGATGATGACTAATTGTAGTTTTTGTCTAAATCGAAATTGATGGTGAAGTACATTCTCACTATTTCTTTCTACAAGAGGTGTAGCAGTTTACTATCTATTTCAAGAGAGGATTTGTACGATTATGAGGGTGAGTTTGAGAAAGAGATTAGAGGACTTTGGTCTTTGATCAAAGTTGTGGTATCAATGTCAATTAGAGAAAAAGCTAGAGATAAAATGTTTGTAAAATAAATATATAGATGAACCGATTAATTTGGGGATACATGAATATTTGCTAAAAAATTCACGTCTTTTTGAAGCATTTGGAGTTGGGTTTTGTTTTGCAGAAGTTGAAAAGAAATGAAAAATTGATGAGATGGGTGCAATCATTTCCATCCTTGTCGCCAGCGAGTTTGCATCACTGCCGATCTTTATAGTGGAATTTTTTTTTGTCTTTTGTTTGTTTCTCTTCTTCTTTATTATACATTATAAATATTAATGTATCCCCAAATTTGCATCACTGCCGATGTCTTCTTTATTCAATGGTGGGAATTCAATAAATGGCTTTTGTTAACATATTAATATTTGCTTAATTTTCAGTATATATGTATAAATTATATAAAGTATATAATATAGAATTCTATAAGAATAAAAGTATATAATATAAAATAGATTAAACATAAGGGTAGTTTAGGGCTTTTGAACAAAAGTTTGGGTCAACAAACGGTTTAACTCTCATTTGGATGGAAACCATCCAAAATGGAGTTCAAAGGTACAATAGTGTAAACTTTGGGTGCCAAAGCTAGTTATGGCACAATTAATGGAGATCAAAAGCTAAATAACCCTAAAACTAAGGATTTAGAGTAGCTAAATCGCCCATATAACAGATCTAAGAAAAAGAAAATAAGATATACTTATAAAAAATACAATTTAACACATATATGCTCAATCTTTTTAAAAACCTAGCCAAAGGACGAAGAAGCTAAATTGCGATAATGGGTTCCATAACAATATAGTTGAATACGTTACTAATAATTTTCAAAGAAATTATAGTAAACAAATTTTGTTGATTTATTGTAAATAAAATGAGCTCTCAAAGGAATACAAATGCCAATATATGCATAGCAGACTCAAGAAATGAATAATTACTCAAATAAATAAGAACAACAATAATCTACTATAAAAGAGGGACTACAAAGCAAACTTTGCACAAATTCAAAAAAATTGTATTCCAAAAAATTTAATGCAACTTTTGTTTTTCGCACATGTGCTTTACTATAAAAAAAAGAATTCAAACACAATTTTGTACAAAACTAATAATTTAGCGGGTTAATTGAAACAACTAAAAGGTTTGGTGAATAAAGTGAAATGACAAAAGTGTTTTACAGTTAAAATGACAAAAATACCCCAATTAACAATACAAATATAGACAGAAGTGGAAAGAACGAGTTGATTGAAACAACTAAAATATTTAGCGGATAAATTAAAACTTAATGGGCAAATCACCATTTTCATTATTTACTCTTTCAGAAATGAAATGAGACCTTCAATTAAAGTCCACTAATTTTGCCTTTTCTATTTAAGTGCTTGAGTCTTATAAAAGAGATAATAATTTGAGGTTATGATGGTAAATTTGTTTCATAAGTTGTTAATTAATTCTTTGTTCTCTTGATTTCAGGATATTTTTTTATCCTTAATTTTGGATATTTTAGAAGGAATCCTTCTGTCGGAGCATAGTTCTAAACATATAAGACCTTCTTATGCAGAAGGCAATCATATAAGACCTTGCCCGGCCAAGGCATCAAAATTAATTAAAGACCTTCTTAAACATAAGGCAAATGTATAAGACCTTGCTCCGCCAAAGCGTCAAAATTAATAAAAGACCTTCTTATACAGAAGGCAATCGTGTAAGACCTTGCTCGGCCAAGGCATCAAAATTAATAAAAGAACTTCTTCAACCGAAAGCAAACATATAAGACTTTACTCCGCCAAGGCATCAAAATTAACCAAAGACCTTCTCATACAAAAGGCAAATATGTAAGACCTTCCTCGGCCAAAACGATAAACATACAAACATGTAAGATTTTGCTCGGCCAAGGCAATAAACATACGAATAAACAAGGCCTTGATCGGCTTAAGCAACAAACGTAACAAAACAAGAGGCTTTGATTAAAAACCCCGGTTAATTGAGGCATATAAAGTAAAAATTGAACAAATTTGTTACGAACAAAATAGATTTATTTACACTCAACTGTGTTCCGGATTAGCTAAATCGTTTGCTAACTAAAAGAGATTATTTGTCACTATCAATTAAGGCAGGTGCGAAGCAAAAGATATTTACAAAATCATTCTTCATTAATTTAAAATGCGGGTACACTTCGTGGGGCTTCAAGGCCCAGCAAAAAGAAAAAAACTTTTTATGTGTCAAGATCCCTGATGGTTCAACCTCGACAACTCTCATGACCTTCTCGAGTTATTTATTAATTTTGTCGAAGCTCTCCTCGAGAGGACCTTCTCCGCTTGAAAGACACAAATCGTTCTTTCAAACGAAGAAACCGACCGGCAAGACGGTCGTAGCTTTTCTTTAGACGACGATGTCTTCGTTTAAGGCGAAGAAAAGCCTCTAACATATTGGCCACTTTCGTAGTATCCACCTCTTCAGCATATGGAGAACCGGCATCAAAAACAGATTCATCATTCAGACCCGCCATTGAAATATAGCTCAAAAATTAAAATAGCTTTTTAATCACGAACATAGAAGAATGAAAAAGGAGGCAGTCAGGTAGGGATTATATAGGGGGTCGAAAGACCCTATACAATGAATGTCCTAGAACTATGAAAGAACATTCATCATTTAATGCCCCCTTCATGCGCCATTTATTATTCTCTTCATTCGAAGAAACACCTTGGGAATATACTAAAACCCCTCATATTAGTTGCCCAATGGCCATTTCTTAAAGGCCACGTGGCCAACTGGGGGGCATAATTACAATTGACCAATAAATCAAAGTACGACATACATAAAGAGATATATGCTCGGCAAAAAAGACTTATACTACATAAAAAATCTTACTCGGCAAATATTACACTAAGTACAAAGGGTATTTCATTACAATATTTCACCAAGTCAAAAAAAGAAGATGGGAAAAGAGATAATCAGTTTTCATTCTCATTTGTAGCATTATCCCCTTCTTGCTCTGACCCAGGAGCATGGGGAGGTTGAGCGAACAAGTTGGGAGGGCAAAGAGCTAGTTTATCAAAAAGGGCATCGCCCTCCACAACCCCTGCAGCAGACAGACCAGATTCGTAACTGGCTTTATAAATGATATCCTTTATCTGTATGATCTGGGCTGCTACTTCGTCTGAGGCCTTATTATAGCCTGTTGTCTCAGCATTAGTCAATTCTTCGAAATGAAGAGACTTGAGCTCCTCAATTGCTGCCTCGATCGCTCTCTTCTCTTCCTCTATAGCCTTGGTAACAGTTTGAGCCTTACTATTCTGAGCCAGTATGAGAGGAGTTTGGAGCTCGGCAACTTGAGCTTGAAGAGTCTGAACTTGACCATCCAAGTTAGCTTTATCTTCCTCGGCCGACTTGGTTACGTTGTCATAGTCGGCCTGAAGAGAGGAGAGCTAATTTTTCACGTTAACAGCTATGACTTTGGCATCATTAGCTTCCTTTTTAGCTTCCGAAATCTCCTTCTTAAGCCTAACCACTTTTGCTTTGTGGTCCTTTCTGGCTTGTTTGTATCGATAAGCCATTTTTCAAAAATACTGGTTCGACTGTAAGAAAAATAAAGAAGCAGTTAAGAAACGATCGTTGAAAAGAAAATGAAATATCAGCAGAAAGAAGAAATAATATCTTACGGCGACTTGGCACTGGAAGCCTCTATATTCCAGTTCAGAAAGAGAAACATACTTCAGTTTTTTGTCGTCCTCCGGCAAGACCATAGCTGTTGCCAAAGCATGAGCAACTCTACTACTTGTCAAAGCAGAGTCCTTTACATTGATTGGCCTTTGATCGTGAGCAACTCGGGGCCTAATGACAAATTCTTCTGAAAGAGTTTCCTCTGAATGAGTATCTTCCTGAATTTCGGTTACCTCAGGATAGGCTGGTGAGTTGACCATATGCTCAGCACCCTCGTGGACCGGTTCCTCTGTTTCAATCGGGGAAGGACTCCTTGAAACCCTAGTTTTCCCAACATCTACGCCAGAGATGACTTCAGGACGGACCTCCTCTACAATTGGTTCTCCAACCTCAGCAACATGAGTCTCCTCCTGAGCGACTTTCCTCTTCTTAGTAGGAGGACTTTCCGAACTCCCTGAAGCTCTATCCTTATAGAGCCGAGCATTCAAAGAATCGAAAACACAGCGCCGACCGGCCATCTCCGTATCAGAAGACTCGGGAATAGACACCCCACTTCTAGGTCTTATTCGTAATGGAGATTCTTCAACCTCCTCTAACTCTTCTTCGTCAGGAAAGTTTACTTCAACTTCCCCGATAGAAGCAGATACGGCTACACCACGCCTTCTTGAAATTGGAATGGCAATACTCGGCTCTACCACAGAAACCCCCTCAGCGTTCTCAGTCTGCAACACGGGACGATTGACCAGAGGATTACGAACTTTTTCTACTGCCGACCTCTTACTTCTCTTCTTCCAATTGCCTTTCCTCTCTCACAACTAGAAGCTCAGGAAATTCTAAGTCCGGGGACTCTCCAGCTAAAACACGTCATCTAATGCCCTCACTCTTCGCAACCACCCAAGGATTCACTATATTATGATCTCTGAAGAAATCATATGTGTCCTTATCCAGGAGGAGATGACCAACCCACTTAACAATGTTTGTACAGCTGGAGTAGGAAGTATACGGAGGGATGTAATTTAGAAGAGTATGAGCCGATCTGGGATGGAGAGAAGGCCCTACATTATCAGGCCCATCATAGTTAATAGCAGCGTTCAAATGATCGACCCTCATTTAATGAGATTTAACAGCCATCTCATTATGCTCAGTCAAAATCAATGGCTAACGATGTGACACGTGGAAACCATCTACGAATACTAAAATTTTTCAAAAGACAGAATAAGAATGATAAATCACTCTGAGGAAATCAAGCATCCGAACTCATGGAACTGGCATGACTTGAAGGCTTGCGGGGCAATTATGGGAGCATAGTTCTAAACATTTTCTCTTGGGCCGAATTGGTCCCAATGTCTCTTCATGGGCCGAATAAATAGGACGGGGCTCAATTATCCTAAAAGATGATAAGGATCATAAATGAAAACTAGCAGTATAAGAAAACCAGATGAGATATTGCCGAGCAAAGAGAAGGATAAGCCAAACATAAAGAGGTTTTGCCGAGTAAAAAATAATAAACTTGAGGATGACCTTCAGTATAGAGGTGGGGGATGTGTACGTACAAGCCAGCTCACCTATGAGAAAAGGACATCTACGGACGATACCGCACAATGAAGAATTACTGTACTAACGAATAACCAATTGACAAGTGTAAAGTGAAGAGAAGTTAGTTATAACAGTTGTCCCTCCGACAGGTGGAGGGAGAAAATGAGTGCCACGAAAGCCCTAAAAGATTTCCCGGATGGTAATTTCACTAGTGACCTAATCCATCTTGGGAAACACGAAAAGCAAGGATATAAATAGAAAAGGATGTTCCCTAAAGGAGGGGGAGAAAAATTGGCTAAGAAAAGGAGGAGAGGCAAAAATCCAGTTATCGCTCCTACCAGTCTAGGCCAGACTTACTCTGGTATATAAAAGCATCACCTACACCTTCTATTATATATATATATATAAATTCAATCCTTAATAGGACCTACTCATAGATTTGACTTTGTAGGGAGGGTGAAATGTGTTCGGGGAATCAAACTGTCGACTAATCAACTAACGAGGGGAGTGTTAACCACTTAAGTTTCAAACCAGATGAGTGTTTTTGGTATTGTTATTGGTTTGATTGCAATTAATATAAATATTTATGTGGAATTTGTTTTATTGTTTCAATATGAATGCTGAATTTAAAGTATAAAAATTAAATTTGAAAAACCTATTTTATTTATATTGGAATGCTACATCTGAACAAAAATAATTATAAATTTGACATGCACTTAACTACACTAGATCATCTTAAGTCCGTTTGGCCCAAAAAATGACGAGACTAGAATAGCATAGGGCCTTTGGCGGTGATGCACGTCTTTTTTCGGCCAAATTCCTTCGTTTAGGCCTCCGAATTTGCGTTTTTACTATGTAAGGCAGGTTTTAATAGCACAATAAGTTGACTTTAGATCCTTGACATCAACACTGCAGAATCCCATGATTTCTATGATTTTTTATTTTTGGCATTTCTTTTTTTCAATTATTTTGAATTTGTTTCCTTTCTTACATTTGTAACCTCTTATAAGAGGATTTCATTATAATTGTTTATGGCAGACTATCTTTTGATAAAATTTGAGTGTTTCTTTTATATTGTAAGTTTATATCTCATTCATAACTTTTAGCTACGTCAATTTTTCGCACAACATTTTATAACAGCTATGAAATTTGAATGAATGTCTCATTTAGATTTCAGAAGTCCAAACAAATGAACCCATATTACTAGAATCAATACACAACTTTTACCAGAAAAAATCATTGAAAAATATATTTCTATTAATAAAAAAAATAATCAAGTTATTATGGAAAGTCAAATTAGAGCAACTCGGAAGCTCTCGGAACATAAATCTAGCCTTTATGAAATTATGGCATTTCTAGGCTTTTTTGTACAAAAATACAATACACACATCAGCCACTTATATTTTAAGGGATAAAAAAGGGATTGAATTTACCGAAAGAAATAATTGAGTAAATTGACCTATGGACGCCAACGTATTGTTCTTGCATCAATAGCATAAGGCTTTTATTTGCAGAAACCTAAAAGAAGCAATACAACTTAATCTAGTCTATATCCTAAGAAAAAGAGACGGGTGTACAGATTAGATGTCCAAGTTAGAAAGAGTGCAAGGAGAGCAAGCAATGCAAGGAATGGTGCCTACTAACAAGTTGGTTTAACTTCTAGCTTTTGAAAACTTATATGCAGGGTGTTTCATATATGAGGCGATTAGGTTTTTTTTTCATTGTTTTTCCTATGTAACAAAAAAATAAGGTCATGTTGACAAAATTGATTGTTTAAGGACTTAATTATGATCAATCATTTTGCCCACGATAATCCTCTAACGCTTCTAGGGTTCAAAGTACGAGTGCAACATTTCGGTGGTGCCATAATTTTTTGCGATGGGTGTGATAAATGACGCATAATGTTGTACATAATCGCCTTATAAATTATTTTTACACGAAAGATGTACGAGTTGAACTACCAAACAAGATAAAAGTACCGAGGACACACCCAGAACCTTCTTACCCTCTCCACGCATCCACCTAACAACAATAAGATTTGCATTTGCAACATTTGTCAAAACCACGGATGAAAATGGTTCACCTACAGTCATCCTCCTCGTTAGTTCAATGGCATCATCTCATATGATTTCTTAATGCTCACACCATTTATATATATATATGCTTGAAAATTATGACCGTCAACTAATTTTCATGCCAAGTGAAGCCTCATTTTATTACAAAGCCTGTGACAAGACCAACATCTGATAATCGTCATATTTGTGTACCACATGTGGCTATTGGATTCTTAGCAATTACACTTCATTGACGAGCATCATTAAATCTATTCATCACGACCATCCTCTTGAACTCACATGTTCTCTTCCACACAAGTATCGAAAGTTTATACACTCTTGCGATATTTGCAAAGAAAAGCTCTACTCAATTAGGTTTATTATTGCATTCCTTACAGATACTTTAGCCATATATACTGCAGAACATCTTGGAAGTTTATATTTGATCATTTCTACTACTTTATGTGACATTAATTTCTATGTAGTTTGTGTTTAACTCTCATATTCATTACTTTTCTTTAACAATTAACTAATTAATTCCCTCACATTCATTCAAAAAAATTTGGTTAATTTCAAAATGATTGAATAACGTGAAGAATATATTGATGAAGCTAGTCTATTGCATCTTCCAATGCTGAAGAAACAGAGGTCATCCGTTTTAGCCATGACAAAAATAATTCTTTGAATAACGATTACATGATCAAGAACAATATTGGCAAAATATTGTGCAACTTGTGCATGCAACCCATATCATCAGTTGCAGTTTTCGGTTTTTGCCAGTGCAAATTTTTTTTCCATAAAAGTTATGCAATGCTATCATTGAGATGAATTGGAAACATGGAAAAAATTCTTCGTGGAAAAATAAACTTCGACTCAAATCCGTTGCTCCATACTTTCGATGCAATGGATGTTGTAAGCTTGACATTAGATTTGCATATTGTTCTGAAGAGTTCAACAATTTTCATTTGGATGTTGGTTGTGCCTATCTACCCACCAAAATCAAACAAAAGCTCACAAACATCCCCTCAATCAAATTATAAATTTTGTAAACTGCAACGGGTGTGAATAGGAGAAAACAAATACGATTGCCTTTGAATGTGTTAATTGTGTATTTTTCATAGGGAAGTATTGAGCTATTTTGCCACAAAAGGTTAAGCATGAATGGAATTGTTACCCACTCGAAATAATCTATCCCCCTTTCAGTGACCATCCAAACGAATTCATATGTGAAATTTGTGAGGAAGATATACACCCTAAGTACTGGTTATATCATTGTTTGTTATTGTGATCAGTCTATTCACACTAGATGCCTTTATCGATTTATCTTGAGAACGAATATTTGAATGTTCAATTTGAGAGTAGCGTTGTACTCGATAATCATCGATATGCCCTCAAATTTGTTCAAAATCGTAATAACAAGTCCCTTTACAACTAATGTGAAAAAATTTGTCCGAGGTTTGAATGCAGCAAGTGTAATTTCCACTTATGCACAAGCACAAGTTGTCTTGAACCAACTTCTGACCCAATGTCAACTTTTAGCACTGAGGCGTTTATTCCTTTCCAATTTTAATGTTCCAAAGGAGAAGTAGACGAACTTTATAAGTTGTTCTTGTAACATAATAATAAATACAAAAAAATAATTAAGATATATGGCATTTCTGTCTTTTATATTATGAAAAGTTGTCCCCATTCCTCTTAAACATGGAGGTGATTTTCGAGGAGCATGGAATGGAGTGGAGACGAGCAGATTTGCAATTTTGGGTGTAAATATAACTTAAGGCTACGAAGATCTGTACTTCCTTGTTATGTAATTTATTTTCTTATTTTGTTTTCCTTGTTTGTGTTTTAAGGTCGATGAAGAATGCTTTTGGAATGACGACTTCTTTTTTGATTTTATATGTTTCAGGATGGGGATTTATTTTTTATATCTTTACGAATTTACAGCGTTTTACCTTGAGTTATAAGATTTAAGAATTAGAAGAATAGTGTTTTGTGATTAGTGGTTATAATTGGTACAAGGGTACCTCTATTTATAGGGGTATACAATACAATAAGAGATAATATACAATACAATGAGAAGTGATATAATATTCTACACTCCCCCTCAAGTTGGTGCATAAATATCGAACATGCCCAACTTGTTGATCAGTCTGGAAAATATTCTGTTGAAAATAGCTTTAGTAAGTACATCAGCCAGCTGATCTTTCAAATGTATATGAGGCACAATAACTACGTTTTCTTCCAATTTCTCTTTAATAAAGAATCTATCCACTTTCACATGTTTTGTTATATCATGTTGAACTGGATTTTGAGAGATATCACATATTGCATTGTTATCACAATATAACACCATAGGTCATTTCGGTGGATAACCTAAATCAATTAATAGTAACTTCAGCCATAATAACTCTTGGACGCCCATTGTCATTTCTTAATATTTAGCCTTAGCACTCAATCTAGACACGACATTATGTTTCTTGCTTCTCTAGATAACGAGATTTCCAGCAACAAACATAAAATATCATGATCTAAATCTTCTGTCACTTACATTTTCGGCCCGATCACCTTCAGTGTATCCTTTAACCTTCAAGATATCACTAATATATTCTTCATAAACAAAATCTCCTTTTTATGGAAATACCGGTAGATAACTAATGATCTTTATAACAGCCTTTATATATTTTTCTCCAAGATTATGCATGAATTAATTCACTATACTCGATGCATAAGAAATGTCGGGTCTGGTATGTGCTAAATACATCAACTTTCCCACCAATCTCTAATAGCGCCCTTTATCGACTAGTACTTGATCAGCTTTAATTTCCAGCTTCAAACCTTCTTTCATGGGTATTTCTGATGGCTGGCAAGCAGACATTCTGGTCTCACATAGCAGATCCAGTGCATACTTTCTCTAAGATATAAGGATGCCTTTAGAAGACCTAGACACTTCGATTCTTAAAAAATATTTCAGTTCGCCAAGATCTTTCATCTCAAACTCCTGAGATATATACTTTTTAGTGCTTCTCGTTCTTGTAAGTCACTCCTGGTAAACAATGAGTGTTTTGATCTTCCTATTACACTTTTTTAAAAATAATGTATGATCGAAATTGATTTGTTTGTAACCAAATTTCCTCATCGACCAAGTGAATCTTTCAAACCAAGTTCTCGGAGATTATTTTAAATTATACAAAGACTTTTTTAATTTGCATACCTTATTTCTATGTTCCACAAGAAATTCATACCCCAATGGAAATTCCATATATGCATTCTCTTCCAAATCCCCATGCAAGAATGCATTATTTATATTAAATTGTTGTAGTGGCCAGTCCAGATTTGTTGCTAACGAGAGCAAGACACGCATTATGTTAATTTTTGCCACTGGTGAAAATGTCTCCAGATAGTCGATTCTATGTGTCTAGGTATAGCATTTTGCTACCAGTCTCGCTTTGTATCTTTCAATGGTTCCATCCGTTTTATATTTCACCGTATACACCCACTTGTAACCAACATGCCTTTTTCCTGATGCTTACTCAACTATATCGCATATGCCATTCTTCTTCAAGGATCTCATTTCCTCGTCCATAGCTACTTTTCATGTTGGATCGTTTAAGGCTTCTTAAACACTGTTAGGAATATATACATAGGATAACTATATCACAAATGACAAATTCAATTCAGATAGCTTATCATAAGACACGTAGTTATTCATGGGGTATTTGGGTTTACTGGTAAGATCAGGTTCATATGCTGGTTTAGGAATACATCTATTGTTTCGGGGAAGGAGTTATTTTCTAGAAGGATCAGGAGAATGTACCTGATATTCAAATGTAGACGTGTCAGAGAGAGACGATTGGTTATTTATGTCAGGCAGAGGCAATGGTAAGCTTGGACTTAATGAACTTAATAGTGGCAATCCAGGCAATGAGTTATTAGTCTAAGTCGACAGAGAACTCGATTCTAACGGCTGTGGCGAACTCGATGAGCTTAAAATTGACAGTGAGACCTCGAGCTGAATTAGCTTATCGCCATTACTACAATCAATAGTCTGAACTTCATTATAGTGCTCCCCCTGAAGTTCAGTCTGCTAAAAGTACATATCTCCTTTATAAAATACGACATCCTTGGTCACGTACATTTTTGTGACGAAGGATGATAACAACGATACCCTTTTAATTTGAACTTGTTCTGGTGTTCTTTGGGTAAGTGAACAAATGCAATACAACCAAATATTTGTGGAGGTAAATTTGATTCTTTAAGAGCCGTGATTGCTTTATGGAGCACATCAAATGGCGTTTGAAAGTCAATAATTGTTGACGGAACACGATTGATCAAATATGCGGCAGATGAGAAAGCTTCACATCAGTAAGACACCGGAGCATTAGCCACAAGTAATAATGCCTAGACTATTTCTAATAAATGGAAATTATTCCTTTCTGCAACCTCATTTTATTGTGGTGTATATGGGCAAGTAGTTTGATGGACAATCTCATGACGTTGAAAATATTCCTGTAAAGTTTTAGCCATATATTCACCTCCATTATCGTTTCGAAGTACTTGGATAATAGCATTATATTGTGTATTAATCTGTTTACAAAATCGCTGAAATAAATAATCAACTTCACTCTTAGACTTCATAGGAATATCCACGTCATTCTAGTGCAATTATCAATAAAAATGACAAACCAACGAAAATCACTCAAAGAATTATTAGGAGATGGGCCCCATATATCAGAGTGAATTAACATAAAAATGACTGAGGATTTATTTGATGATAATGAAAAAGAAGTACGATGATTTTTTGCCAGTTCACATGTTGCACATTAAAAAATATAAAGACCGGTATTTTTAAAAAGTTTAGGAAATAACTTCTTTAAGTAGCTAAACGATGCATGACCCAACGACGATGACACAACCAAATTTTATCTTCAACTTTTTTTCTCAGGTAATACAAGTTTGTAGGGCCTGTTGTAACTGGTTTGTGCTCTTCACTTCAAGGTCTAAATAATACAATTTGCCCCCACCTAATCACATAACCAATCATTTGCCTTGTCTGAATATCTTTAAAAACACAATAAGTAGGCCAAAAAACAACGATACAATTTAGAGCATTAATAATTTGAGTGACAGACAGTAAATTATAATTGAGTGAGGGAACTATAAGCACATAGTTTAAATTCATGGAATCAGATAAAGGAATTGTCTCTTCACCGATAACAGGAACTGGATCATCATTAGCTGTGAAAATGAAATTATTGGATGAAGGGTTAAAAGTAGTAACATGTCTAAAATCGAATGTCATATGATCTATAGCATTAGAATCAATTATCCATGTATTATTCAAAATATATGCATAATTTAAAGCCTTACCAGGTATCTCAGCATTAGTAAGCAATCCGGAGGCCTTCTTCCCATCACCTTCATTCTTATGATTGGAATGACGATCCAGAGAATGATCCCACTAGTTTGGATAACCAATTACTTGATAGCATCCTTTTTTAGAGTGTTCGGTTTGTCCACATACCGAACAAGGAGGATATTGAGACTTGCATCCTCGATCATTTGATTTCAAGTCACGAGATGGGTTTGCTTGATTCTGCCAATTTGAGTTTTTCAGAGCTGATCTGGGTTGTTTTGTGAGACACAGTTGCGAGCTACTATAACCGCAACATCGATATTAGCAATGTCATTGTTCATAGTTTTTCGCCTGACGTTCTTTCAACAAACCATTGCATACGTTTATTCTAAATCTAGAATAAGTTCTTTTTATAAGATTTCACCACATATTTGTTCAAGTTCGTTGTCTAACCCGGCAACAAATATGTGAACTTGCAAATGTTGAATTGACTTTCTATAAGATTCGATATCATTTGGACTTTCTATGACCACTTTATCGCGATGATCCAATTCACTGAAAATTTTTGTAAGTTCCCCATAATACTCAAAAAGAAATCGACTACTTTGTTTAGCTGTAAATGCCTTCTGATTCAAGGTAAAAACGTGTAACTTGTCAGTCCCATCATATAAAGCTTTAGATAGAGACTTTCAAATTTCTCGTGCCGTAAGAACCCAGATATATCATTTTATAATCTCCAGTTTCATGGACATCATAAGCCACCTTTTCACCCTCTGATTTTCTGAATACCACGCTTTATATTCTGGAGTTCCCTTTGTCGAAATCGGAGCCGTATCGCAAATAAACGGGAATTTTTATTTTTTTTGCAACGTGCATCTCCATGAGTTGAGACCATAGATCATAATTAGTTTCAACCAACGTAACCCTAATGTTAAATGAAGAACTTTCAGTCTGAATGATGATTGAGGAGGAGTCCTTCCTTGATTATTAGTAATTACAGTTAGACCAGTAGCCATTATGTAGTATTATAACTAACACTGAAAAATATAAGCAAATTCTGAAAAACGGAGGCTGAATTTGAGATTAGGATGGTCAAAAACTTTAGGAACCGGTTTAACCTCGTCAAGAACTGGTCAAAAAAATCCTGCAAAAAATTAGTTCAAAAAAATCGACTGGGAACTGCTAACTAAAGGCTTTAGCGGGTTGACTAATGGTGTTTGTTAACGGCGTCAGTTAACGGCATCAAGTAGCAAAGTAACAGCACGTGAATTGGCGATGGCGAAGCAAGCTGAAACAGGGCGCGCGTGAGGGCTCGTGCATTATCCTTTTGAGCTGATTTTTTTTCATTGTGATCATCTTGCTCAGATGATAAGATTTGTGGGTGGTTTTGATGGTTTGGATGAGATCTGAGTCTGAACGAAGCTTGGTGATTTGGATGCTTTATTTACGGCTCTGATTTGGATGGTTTGATGGTTCGTTTTGATGATTTGGATGAGATCTGAGTATGATCAAAGGCTGGTGATTTGATGGTTTGTTTCTAACTCGGAGATCGAAGCTGCTTTGTAAGATTTGTGGATATGGTGTTGATCTTGTGTGTTGGTGGGTTTGTGGTGGTATTGAGCTTTGAAGGTGGGTTTGAATGGAGGCGGAGCTAGGATTTAGTGTTGGAGGACGGGATTAGTTCCCTATGCTACCAACTTGAGAACTAGAATAATAGGGTTTTGTGATTAGTGGGTATAATTGGTACAAGGGTACCCCTATTTATAGGGGTATATAATATAATGAGAGATAATATACAATACACTGAGAAATGATATAATATTCTAACAATAAGAACCTTTATGTGGTTTATATCATTGTGATCTCTATAGTACTTTTGAAACAATGCTTCGTTTTCGTTGTAATTTTTTAATATTTTCATTAATGATGTTGCAGTTTTATTACATGGGGAAAAATGTGTCTTGAACCAAAGTTCTTTTCTCAAATAAATACTAGAGATAATCCTTGACTAGTTCTATGGATCGAAAGAATGAGCCACTAATTAAACAAGTTAGTTAACTTAACAAGCTCAAATCGATTCTGATTGAATGCGGGAGCTTTGTAATATTAATGATTAACCTCTAGGGTAAAAAACACTAAACCCCCTCCAACTATCACTTTTTTGCACTAAACCCCCCCCCCCTCCCATCTTTTAAAAGTGACACTAAACCCTCCCTAAACTATTAGATGTTATCACTTAACCCCCAAAATTACATAAATGCCCTTGTACAAAGTTGGGTAAAAAACACTAAACCACCTCAAACTATCGCTTTGTGGCATTAAACCCCCCTGAACTACCTCAAACTATCACTTTGTGGCATTAAACCCCCCCCCCCCCATAAACTATCACAACTTAACACTTTACCCCCTAATTTATAAAAGGACATTTATTTACAAGGGCATTTATGTAATTTTAGGAGTTAAGTGATAACATCTAATAGTTTAGGAGGGTTTAGTGTCACTTTTAAAAAATAGGGGGGTTTAGTGCAAAAAAGTGATAGTTGAAAGGGATTTAGTGTTTTTTACCCGAACTTCTATTTTATCTAATCGCTTTTGCTCTTATATATAACAAGAAATCATTCAACCACCACCACGAACGCTACCGAGTGAATTATTGTTTTCATCGGAGAGTAAAGTAATTGATATCATATCTGACTCCGACGACAATTCTTTTTCTGATGATGATGATGATACGTCGAATATCTTTTTCTGATGATGATGATAATAATAATTAATAATAATAATTATTATTAATTATTATTATTATTAGTTTTGTCGTACAGACGTTTTACAAATTTATATATATATATATATATTTGTATTTTTATTAAATTATACTCTTTGCGTGTTTAAAATGATAATCTAGATACATAAGGATTACATGATTATTTACAATAATTCGTCTTAGTAATAGCACAAATAATTGGTTAACAAAAAATAAAAGTAAAGATTGCAACAAAATTTGAATTAACTGATAATTTATGAATATTTATTATTAGCAATATAATGTACAATACTTCTTCAAAGAAAAGAAAAGGATATTACATACAATTGCAATAACTATATACCAAAAGATCTTGTTAACTTTGTCTTCAATCCAAAAAGTTTTGAAATGTGAATGATTGTGTATTATTATCATTGTCCGTAACATATATTCATATTTGTAGAATCAAACATCACTGAATAATAATAATAATAATAATAATAATAATAATAATAATAATAATAATAATAATAATAATAATAATAAATACATTAGTACTAATGTAAATAGAAAAGTAACATTTTTTAATTTAATTAAAAAACTTCAAGTAATTCGGTTAAATTCTAATAAACAAAATATCACAAAAGTTGGGTCATATGCACTGTCTAAATATAAGCCCAAATTGTTTAGAAACATGAAATATGAACCCAACAGAAAAATATAAGATTCTAATTGTTTTTTCTGCTAAACTTTTTATATTCATGTTTTTATGAACTCCTTTGTATAATATATTAAAATTTATATGTATTTGGGATATGGATAGCAAACAATTAGAATAGTGAGTTTATAGATTTAATACATAAATATATTTAATTAAAACTATATATATATATATATAATTTGTGGGATATGGTAAGATGATGTAAGAGTAACAATATATACATTATTATGTGTATATATATACGATGCAAACATGCAAGTATAAAAAAATCACAGCACACATAAATCACATTTTACTCTACTATAATATAAAGAATTCAGAGAAACTAATTTTATTAAATCCAGAGTTAAAAAGGAAAAAAAAAAAAAAAAAAAAAAGAACCATAGAATGTCAATCAAAAGATATGAGCCTATGAAGAGGAAAAGGAAATAAGAAAACAAAAGTACAAAAATAAAATACTAATCTTGTGTATTGATGTTGAAAGAGATTGTTTGTGTTCTCGCTAAAAAAAGAGGCTTGATTGAAAAATGAAATGATGAACAATCAATGGTGTACAGGGGTGTTTTCGGTTTCGGTCGAGGTAAAGATTGGGGTATCCAAACCCTCCCCGAATTTTATAGTTCGGTTTCGGTTTTCATACCTATGAAACCTAAACCCTTCCCAAATTATTCGGTTTCGGTCCAGTTCGGTCTCATTCATTTTTTCTTGTATTGTTGAAACTTTAGTTAAAAATTGCACTAACAATAAAAAAAATGACACTAAAAGGCACTACAAAACTTGTGTTCCCTACTGTATACTAATCATTCTAATATATAAGTTAATTAAATTGACTTTCGTTGATGAGACTTCTATGATAACAATATAGATTCACTTAAAAGGCACTACAAAAGAAATATATAATGTTACATATATTTATTTTTGATTTTTGATTTCAGAGAGAGGCGGTTACTAATTGATAAATGACACAAGTTGCACTGTGGTTAAGTTCTTCTGCTTTTATATATTAGAATATCTCCAATAGGGATGTGTAAAATTATTATGTAAATCCTACATGACAAGTGAGTTTTACACACAAAAAAAATCATAAATCTATTTATTCTCCAACAGGCAATATTAATACTCTTGTGTAAAAAGAAGTGGTACAATAAAAAACAACCAATAACACAAAACTACACAAATAATAAGAGAGAATGAGTGGGTGGAAAGAGAATTTTACTTGACTATATAAATTAGATGTGCAAAACACACAGCTATTATACACAAGAATTTAGCTGGCATTGATTTTACACAACTATTAAAGCAACAAAAAATTTACACAATGTGTAAATTTTACACAATGTTGAGTTAGCTATTTTTACACAACCCCATTGGAAATGCCCTTAGTTATAAGATTAGGAATCTCACCTTTTATGGATTTTTTTAATTAACTAGTTTTTGTGCACGTGTGTTGCACATGGTTTTAGTGTTTGATAAAGGTCATTAAATCTGTTAATGAATACGTATATGCTAAAAATTGAATAATTAGTATGAAATAAAAATAATGACAAATAAACAAAAACATAGTATCAAATGTAAAATTCAATTAATATTTATAAGAAACTCATATAATTAGTAAACTATAGAAATAATTAAGTAGTTAGTATGAAGTGGAAAAATAAAAATAATAACAAATATTTTTCAATTATAAGAAAATCATAGATTTGGTCAGTATAGAAAAATATTGTAAATATATGATAAAATTTTGTCACGTTGAATTCTTTTAATAAATGTTTGTTTTTTGAAATACTAAACATAACTATAAATAAACAAATAAGTTTTAGAATATAGTAAAGTAAAATTTGATATACGTACCTTTATGGTTTACTTTGAAATGAAATTATAATTCAAACTAAAAACTTTGTCATTTTAATATGATATATTAAATAGTTTCCTTCTATGGAAGTTTGTTATCAAGTTATATATAAGTTTTATACATACATCTAATCCAACAAAAACTCTAATTTGTTAAATTATTTTAGTCAAATAAAGTAGAGTTTAAATTTATATAAAATACTAATACTAATATAAAAATACATGAATTTATACCGTTTTATTTAATGTAAAACTTAAAATATTTGTTTATTATTTTAACCAAATGAAGTAGAATTTAAATTTATTTGGACTACTACTAATATAAAAATATATGGAGTTATACTTTTTTATTTAATGTAAATATTAAAATCTTGTGCTTAAAATCAAGAGGATATATACTTTTTTATTTGATGTAAATCTTAAAATCAATTGATACTATTTTATTTAATGTAAAACTTAAAATATTTGTTTATTCTTTTTTATTTGTTTAATGTAAATTTTAAGATATTGGTTTATACTTTTTTATTTGTTTAATGTAAATTTTAAAATATTTATTTAACTATTTTATCCAAATAAATAGAGTTTAAATTTATCCTAAATACTTATACTAATATAAAAATATATGGAGTTATATTTTTTTATTTAATGTAAATTTTAAAATTTTGTACTAAAATCAAGGGGATATATACTTTTTTATTTAATGTAAATCTTAAAATTAAGAGGTATATTTGTCTTCACAAAAGAAAACGATTAAATTATTCGTATTTTTTTATATATCTAGTGTAGATATAGATAATTTCACAAGCCAATTACTTGCTTTGATTGCCTTTCAAATACTTTTTTCTCATCGATGCACTTGTGTCCATGTGGCAATTCAGTTTGTAGACATTGTGAGGATAACACGAGATTTTAAAATCACAATCTTTGTAAATGTACACAAGAAATCCCTAAATTCAAAATAACCCCCACAATGAGCCCATTCATTCTTTAAATAAAATGATGTGCAAAAGATCTAAATGATTGATAAACACGCATGAACCGTAAATTAAATCAATACATTAAATTTTCTTGATAACTTAAAGAAATTTGGGACCTAATATATACATACACACACATTTGAGTTGGTTATCATTATACCGTTTTCTCCCCAAATATTCTTCACTTATAAATTATCAACCCCACAATGAGCCAACAACAGGAGGAATTTGAGTTTATAGAATTCAGAAAGGGTTTTGATCCTCTTGATGATGCCCTTCTGGATAAATGGTTTGTTGTTGAAGGGCCTGAAACTGAACCATCAGTCATGTCATCCGGAGCTCCGACCCAAGAAGTTGGTAAAATTGAAATCGGGCCATTGAGTGGATCAGCCGAAGCTGATGAAGCCGGGAATCAATCCGAGGAGAATCAGAATCCAATTTCAAGGTCTGTCAAAATGTGTGAAGCTAAAGCTGGTGGGGGTTCGACTTTTAGGCTATGTTTGATTGCAAAGATGGAAAATGAAAATAAATTTAACTAGTTTGTACGGAAAAATAGAAAATAAGGTGAGAAATGTTACTCATTTTATGAGTATATATCCTCCATCCTTCAAAGTTTTTGGTGGAAAATTTTTACTTACCACCAAGCAAAGAAAATTTCTTCATGAAAAAATTTAAAAATCAAGAGGATATCACCTCTATCACTCAACTTGTTTTCCATCTTTTCACCAAAACTAACTCAATTTATTTTCCTTTTCCATCTTGCAATCAAACGGAGCCTTAGTAATGCTAGTGAATCAGAAGTTTCAAAGAAAAACCCCGAAGCTAAGAACAATGTGAGAAAGAAGGATCAAAAACGAATGAATTGGTATTGAGGCTATAACTTTTCGGCTCGTCTTGATATTTATATAATTATATAGAATGTTGTAATAAGATATATACCGTTTACGTTTTTGAAGAGTGAGATTAACAATAGATCTCAACTACTAAACCAGGGGATCAAACATATATATATAATATATAATATAATGCACGTGTTCCATTATTTGCATTTGTATTCATGGTTCAAGAAGAAATACATAACTAGCAACCCATGATTCCGATAGCCCAAATTTAAATCAAAGAATTTAACGTTTATTCTATATCCATCTGCATAACATTCTTCCCTTAAAATCAGGAAAGTTTTTTTTTTCTCTTTACAAAACCAAAGCAAAAAGATATGTTACAGAACACCCCTTCTCTTCAAAAAAATTAATAAATCTGTGGGTGTGCTTTTGATATCGGCTATAAAAATCCAGTTTACAGGTTAAAAATGAGAATTTAAATGTGAAGAAGAATTACCGAATAAATTACGCCCGCTCTTCTTCACATACTAATGCCACTGTCACAAGGGTGACTCTTTCCATTGTAATCTGTTAAGTCCATCCACAATTGCCCTTCGGAACTCACCATTGTGGAGAAGAAAGGAGGAGACGTGCCCACCGGTAACCCATCTCACTTCTGAGCCAGGCCAAGCTTTTTGAAGTTCCAAAACCGAGTGCTTTGGGATGTATCCATCATCCTGGAAAAATAGTATAAGTTTGTAAAAGATACTAATCAACAAGTTCTGATAATACTCTAATGCACTAGTTAGGGATTAGAGGGTTTTTTTAAAATAAAATAAAGAAGTTCTTATAAGGGATGATTAGTGCCAGTCTTGAGATTTCTTGGACCTCAGGTGAAAAGCCAAAAACTGAAAAAGGTCCTGCACTATCTTAAAATGATACTCCCACAGTCCCAAACTGATAGTCCCATTATGCCACCAGAGCTATAAGAGCTGAGGAGACGATTCCTTCCGGAATTTTTACTTCTGAAAAAGGTCCTAAATCTATGAATCTCTGTTCTTCCCAGAATTTGTGATACTTTATAATGCATATAAAGTGAAACCTGGGATTTCATATATTTGGGACAATCTAGTTGTTTGTTTTTTACCTCTTAAGTTAAATAGTGGTGTTTGTTTCTCGCCTCTTGATGCTGCATTGGTGTAAAATTCAACATTAATTAAGAGGCAAGTCCTATGCTAAATGTTTATTTTAATTTCAATGATGTGTTATTCCAATGGTGCCCCCATTATTTTTATTCATTAGGTATTGATGCATATCATAAGATAAAATTTTAAAATGCCATGTAATCAACATTTAGAGCCAAATAAAATCAAACACATTTTTCAGAGCTTCTATTCAGCATTCAAAGTTCAACATTCAGTGTCCAGCATTCAAAGGCTAAAACAACCAACGACCCCATATTTTCTATTGTGAGACTTGGTCCACTATGTTAAAAGTGAGATCCGGCACTTACAGTAGCAGCGACGAATATAACAGCATTGGGATGTTTGGGTATCGGAAAGCGTGTCACATCTGTGAGAGACAACACATTCCGCATCCTCTCTCGCACTTCCTCAAGCGTCATAGCAGCGTTATGGAGAGTGAGATCCTGTCTCAGTGCCTCCCATGCAGTTGCATGCTTTAGTATCCCTTCACAGAATGCCACAACTGCCGAATGTGGAGACAGAAAAGGGAATGTAGCAACGGGTGTAGGATGCAAAGATCCCACCATAGCAGCATGTACTCCACCTAAATACCGTATTTTGAACCCAAAATATTAAAAATTAAAAGAATGACAACCTATTAATTTGGAAACAAGATGATATGAATTAGTGCATTGCATTCAGATTCACATTTTCATAAAGTTGACTTTCCTCTCCTTTTCCGTAATCTGGGAAAAATTGCAAAACAAAGCCCAACCCTACAAAAAGATCTCTCTAAGAAAGAACGAAAGAGCAAGGTAAACAAAAAGAAAAAAGCAAACCTAAAGAAACAAAGAAACATTCACAAATCCAAGTATCTTATCCACAAAAAGCCTTTTTTCTGTTGTAATTTTCACACAGCTACAATCAAAAGCGGATAATTGCCAACGCTAAGATTTTTCACCAAACGAATTCAATTAATTCTGATCCAACCCAATTAAATGCACCTAAATTTTAGAAGACACAAGTTCTGTTACAACATAATCAACAAAGGATTTCAAGTGTTACCCATGCTAAGTCCACAAACACCCATCTTGCCATACCCTTCTTCGGTGTCTAACCAATGTATAAGACTGCGCGCCTCTTCAATGGTAGCTCTTCCTAACAACAGCAAGTCGCTAACACACAAAAGTTTTGCACCACTCTGCTGCAGTGGCCGTCTTTGTCCATAGAAAGGGCTGCATGACAAATTCACATTAAATTATAAAACTACTGGACCATGGGTCCATTTCCTTTAATCACTCTAGAATAGAGTAGTAAATCTAGACCATTCGTTTAAAATTGGATGGGTTGGACTTTGACAGATAAGGTTTACTCCTGGCAAGATTGCGAGAACTTGTTTAGACAGAAACTACCAGTCAAAATTTGGACCATCTAACTTTAAACCAACGGTTCAGATTTCTTCTAGGAGCCCGACCACAAGGAGTAATTAAACAAAGCTTTGCCTTCCCAAACTTAATTTGCAATACCGACCCTCACCTCTCAAGTACCATTGTTGCTATGTTTTCCTTCAATAGTGGTCCACCAAGACGTAATCTGCGCTCAAAAGTGTGGTCCCCAGTGCCTGCAAAAATCAGACTAAATAACTTGTAACCAACTGTTATGTTTTTATCATTGTATACTCCCAAAAAAACAGAAAATGGAAATATAAAAATAAAATACACAGCTATAATCAAAAACAGATAATTATCAATGTCAAGAATTATGATGGTGGTTTCGGACTGAAAAGTAGTGCAATAATTCAATTCCACCGGAGCTGCTGGGATGTGGGGCCATCATTAGCTAACAGAGTGGCTTTTATCGTCTTTATAATGCAACTAATGTGGATTGTAGGAACTGAGTGGTAATGGTTGAGGCTTCTTCACTGATCGGCTTGTGACATTGGACCGCTCCATTGCAAAATTTATGGAAATTGGTAGATGTAGTTTCTTAACTAGCCTTAAAGATTCCATATTGAGGGGACAAAATCAAAAGCTTTTTCATCTATACAATGGTGTGTAAGTAGTGGGAATATCACCTTTCCCCAATATTATGATATCTGCTAATCAAGCATCTTCCTCATCCACAATATTTAGTTAAAGGTGTAATTCTACAATATAACTTAGCCAGATTACAATTCTTTGTGGCAAAGGCGCAAAGCACAACACCTTATTTTATTACTCTCTTGGGATAATTGGAAAATTGAGAAATTTTATCAACAACAAACTTTTGCAACTATGTAAAAGTCCATTAAGCTACCCAAATCATAAAAAGAGCTAATCAGACACTGTACCATGACAATGGTTACATTAATGTGGAAAACCACCTCATCCCCGTTTATATTTGAATAGGAAGAAGATTGAGGTTAAATGGTCATATAAATCCAATATTTTAAAAGGCATTTGAGGTGCGCGCGAGAGGCGGGAAGAAAAGGCTCCAAGTCCTTATTTTTTGTCAATTTTAGGGGCTTACGCCTCTTCTGGCTGAGGCGTACACCTCGAGGCGTTTGAGGAGCTATTTTAGTAAAACTACGTAGTTTTGATGATTTTTTGTTATTTATTTTTTTTTTAAAAAAAGTAATAAGAAATAAAAAGTAATAAACCTTAGTCCCAAACCAAATAACGGCAGCAGAGACTTATGACGGACAGACCGAGAGAGCTAGCTGCGCACGAGATTGGAGCTTTATACATCGTTCTTCTTCTTTCCAAGCCCTAAAATCCTAAATACATCATTCTACTTATTCTCTCTTCATAAGTATTTTGGCCTTTCTTCTTCTTCTTCTCTATATACTTCTTTCTTCTTCATTCTTCTTTCAAGTTTGAAACCCAAGCCCTAAATACTTATTATCAAAAAAAATTTCAATTTGCTCTTTGGTGATTTGGCTACTACATATGAAGAATTAAATTTAATTATATTAGTATTTGCCTTCAATTATTATTTGCCTTCTATATATGATATATATTAATATATACAGATATTATTTGATTTTTATATATGATTAAACTTTATTGTAGTTGTATTGAATTTTAGTTTGTAAATTCGTAGTGAACTGTGACGATGGGTAGTAGAAAGGATCTGGCTTGGAAATATTGTGTTGCTACTGGATGTGATCCATATTTCAAGACACTAGATACGGATTATCCTTTATGGCTTTGATCCACTAGCATAATAATAATATTAGCGTCTTTATCTAGTGACTTTATGGTGCATGGTGATGCACTAGTTTAAGTGTTTAAGTACTTGTTATATGATGACTTTATGGTGATGTAGTACTTTAATTATGTAGTGACATTGTTATTTGTTATTTTGGTGTGATGATTTGAGATTGTTATTGTATTTGTGAAGTTATTTGCACTTTTAGTAATGATTATCAATATTATGATAGTTCTGTGAGTTTTTAGGAAAAAAAAAATTGAGGCCTACGCCTCACCTCGGCAAAACGCCTCAAACCCGCCTTGCGCGTTTTAAAACATTGTATAAATCAACCCAAAAATCTCAACTTTTTAACGATTGGATGATGATTAGCCAATTCTAAGACCAAACTCTCAATCCAAAGAGAGCCTAATGATGTACCTAATTGCCATTCAAATTTTCTTCCATAAAGCAAATAAGCAAACAACACAAGATTGTTCCAAGTTCAAATGCTACCAATTGAAAGCCAAATTTTGTTATAAGACTACCAATTAAATGGGGAGTTCAACAGCATAGTAGTGTAAACGAAAAACCTTGATTAATTACTCTAATAAATTTCAAATCAATAAAAAATCAAATTAACATCACAATGAGGATAAAAGCTATGAATTCCCAAAATTACCTGCAAGATGAATAACGCAAGCCATCTTCTGTGGAGGCACAAATTTCGGAGTGAGAAAAGCAACCCTTGCATTGTGACTCTCAAAAGGCAAAGCACTAAGAAGCTGCTCATCACAAGGAGTTTTGAAAACCCCTTCTCTCAAACAAGCAGTCTTAGTCTCCCAAACGGTCCTCCAAACGGGTTGAATCAAACCTGGAGGCCAATTCTGCCCTTCAACTTCTGGGAACAGCTGCTTAATCAACCTCTCGAGAAGATCAAGCTTTGTGCCACCCCACCCTCTTGAAAAGAATTGTGGGCTTATCTTTGTTCTGTGCATAAATGCCCCATATACATGGTCCAGCACATAATGCAGCATCCCCAAATTTACAGTAACCATATTTTGATACAAATTGCAAATACTCGCAAATCACCTAGATTTGATACAAAGTGCAAAACCCACCAATTCAAATACTCCGAATCACCAAGATTTGAAACAAACTGCAAGACCGAAGATTCCAATCCCTCTTATCACCAAGATTTGATACAAAGTGCAACACCACCACTTCAAATACCCCAAATTACCAAGATTTGATACCAAATGCAAAACCGACCAATTCAAATTCCCAAAATCACCAAGATTTGGTACTAAGTGCAGAACCCAACTATTCAAATGCACCCAATCACCAAGATTTGATACAAAGTACAAAACCCACCCATTCAAATACCTAAAATCACAAATGTATAGAGAGTTTCTCTAATTAAGTTGGATGAATTGAAATAAACAGCGGTAAAAGAATCTGGTAAGAGATCTAAAAAGGATCGAAATCACACTAATTCATCAAACCCAAACAACAACAACAAAAAAATTGAATAGATAGTGACTGGCCCAAATGAGAATTAGATCCAAATTATCAACACAAGTACATAGCAATACTGCAAAAAATGACCCGTTAGATCAGAGTAGCTACGGTTTGGTAGATTAGAATAGAAAAGGCAAAGACCAAGACCAAGAAGATTAATAAGGATTCTATGGGTATGGGATCTAGGATTCATCGATGATTATTGAGATAAAAAAAAGTTTACCCATATTAAGGAGAGAAAATTAGGTACGAGATTCAAGGAGAAGAAAGGCGATATATGAGAGAGAAGAACATTGTGATCTCAAAAAATAAAATATAAAAACTGTGGGCGGGGAAAATTGATGTGACACGGTGGATATGGGGTCTGTTTTTGAGACCCACAGTCTACACCTTATTTGTGTTTTCATTTGTTTTCTCTGTGGGGACCTTTGAAAGGGATAAGATTTGATCTGTAATTTCAAGTTCTTTTAAGGATGGATGATGAATTTATGATGATGAGTACCAGGTCTCCTCGGCCTAAAGACCCGGAATCGATTAATTTTGCTGCTGTTTTGTTTTAAAATTAATTAATAATTAGGCCCGAATTGCTTTTATTTCTAAAGCCTAACAAATAATTAATTGGACCATGCTGGTTTTAGGCCCAAATCTGTTTGGTCGCCCGAAGCCCTAATGGGAGTCTAGTTTTTTTTTGGTGAAAAAAAAAACTCTGAAGTTTGTTTTTCTGATCAATTTCATTCCCGATATTCTAATTTTTTCAACTCTTCTCCTAAAGTTTTATGAGTGTAATAATTTTAACCATGTCGCTAACACCATTAATAATTTTATATAATTTATTTATAACTTTTAAAATTGAAACTAAACCACATTAATTTATATTTTGTTATCACTACCTTCTTCAACCTATATCCATCCACCTTATCTTTATCCTCTCATCTAACATTGAAAATCTTATTTTAGTTTTAATATTTTCTAAAAACACATAATCAATAGTAAAAAAATAACATGTACTTCTATACTAATCAATTAGAAAACACTCCAAAAAAGACTGAGAACCATTCACCCCAGAATAAAAAAAGCCCTAAAAACCACGGACCCACTATATCAAATTTAACCACTAAAAGATCGATGTTGAATTCAAGGCTGCGTGTTTTAATTTTAGAGAAAACTATTATTGAAAGAATGGAGTGGTCTAAGGGGAGTGGATTGAAAGAAGCAGTATAAAAGTATGTGTTATTTTTTTAATGATTATGTATTTTTATAAAATATTAAAACTAAAATAAGATTTTCTATGTTAGACGAGAAAATAATAATATTATAGAATATATGTATATATATATATATTGTACTTATATATTTGTGAATTTACATATTTAAATGTAATACCCTGAATCCCAATCACATGTAAATTTTTCATTAATTCTCGTATTAGCCCCGTTTAAGTGTATAAGTTCGTACCGAATAGTGAGTTTTTGTTCCGTGTGGAATTTTAGTGTTAGAACAACTCTCTTGCATATCTGAATAGTGTAGAGACAAATAATGCTTTTTTTCCTCTCTCTTTTAGCAAAAGTACTTGACAAATTGTGTTAAGAGAAAAATGGTAAAATTTGTGAGAATAGTGTGCGGAAACTTGAAAATGCAACAAACATCACTTAAGGAAAATTACTAAATTATTGTTGGTGGTAAAGAGCGAATGAGAATAAATAGGCATTCTAATAATTGTATAGGAATATCAATGAAAGGCTTTGGTCAAGTGGTAACACCACAATAATCAATTATTGTGTTTGATTAAATGGTAACATGTAATTATTTTATATGTAAAATCATGGATTCAAATCCCTTAGTTGTATTTTATTTATTTTCTTAATATATAAGGATATTTTGGGATAAAAACATGAAAAATCATGAAGTTTGAATTTACTTGCAATGTTGTCACTAAAGTTTAAAAACATGCAATCATTCCCTTAAAATTGCGATTTAGTTACAATACTACCCCTGTAGCAAATGGAGGTTATAGAAAGCTGAGTTGACGGCCTACGTGGCATGCATTTGGACACTGTGGATATTGAATTAGCAACAATTGAGATAGAAAAATAAAATAAACCCTGAAATTTAACTTCCTTGCAATGTTGCCCCTGATGTTCTAATTTTTGTCAATCCTTCACTTGAAATTGCTATTCCATTGTAATCTTCCCCTTAAGCCAAACGGACGTGTCGAAAAGTTTACATAGCTATCATATTACTGACTTGGCAGCTGCACAACACTTGCATTTTTTAAAAAAACATTAAAATATAACACTACTAGTTCTACTAGAATACTACTAAATCACAAGCAATTATACTAATTAATTAATTAATTCCTAAACATACCACGTGTATTTAGGCATATGTAGTTTTTATGCAATTATCCTAAAATTTGATAATTTTACAAATTTTGTTTAATTAATAAATAACTAACCTAGAGAAGCAAAATTAAAAAATACCACATACAGAAAAATAAAATAAAAAATGAAGCTGCTCTTGGATCTTTACTAGAATACTACTAAAGCACAATCAATTATACTAATTAATTAATTACTAAACATACCACATGTATTTAAGCATATGTAGTTTTTATGCAATTATCCTAAAGTTTGATAATTCAACAACTTTTGTTTAATTGACAAATAACTTATGTAGAGAAACAAAATCAACAACATACCAAATAAAAAAAAAATGAAGGTGCTCTTGGATCTCTACTAGAATACTACTAAAATTACAAGCAATTATACAAATTAATTAATTAATAAACATACCACATGTATTTAGGCATATGTAGTTTTTATGCAACTATCCTAAAGTTTGACAATTCTATAATTGACAAATAACTAACCTAGAGAAGCAAAATTAACAACATACCAAACACACAAAAATAAAATAAAAAATGAAGGTGCTTTTGGATCTCTACTAGAATACTTATTAAATCACAGTCAATTATACTAATTAATTAATTAATAAACATACCACGTGTATTTGCCACTAACCTTGTAGCCTAATGGCATCCTCTCTAATCTTGTATTAGAGAGGTCACAGGTTCGAAACTCATAGATGTAGTATTCGAACTTAATAAACTGATACCTAATAAAGTGGTTTGTCCACCCTTTGTTGGTGGTTGGATATGTCCACCTCTTATGTGGGTGGTTAGTTCATAGTTAGCTAGGACGACAAAATTCTATGTCTAATTCCATGTAATTTTCTTTGATATGAATGATTAATCAAAAAAAAACATACCACATGTATTTAGACATATGTAGTTTTTATGCAATTATCTTAAAGTTTGATAATTGTACAAATTTTGTTTAATTGACAAATAACTAACCTAGAAAGCAAAATTAACAACAAACCAAATACAAAAAAATAAAATAAAAAAATGAAGGTGCTCTTGGATCTCTATTAAAATACTACTAAATCACAAGCAATTATACTAATTAATTAATTCATTACTAAACATACCACATATATTTAGGCATATGTAGTTTTTATGCAATTATCCAAAAGTTTGTTAATTCTACAAATTTTGTTTAATTGACAAATAACTAACATAGATAAGCAAACTTAACAACATACCAAAAAAAAAAGTGTGCTCTTAGATCCACATCTTTTGCTTTTCTCGTGTATTAAAAGTTATTATATTTTATTTTATTTTTAAAAAGTGCAATTACCATGTCAGCCACTAAATCAGCAATGTGATGGCCGTGTAAACTTTTTGTCACTTCCGTTTGGCTCAGGGGGGAAATTACAACAAAATAACAATTTCAAGTGAATGATTGACAAAATTTGAATATCAGGGGCAACATTGCAAGCAAAGTCAAACTTCAAGGTTTATTTTGGTTTTTTATCTCGATTGTTGCTGATTCAATTTCCACTATGTCAAAATGCGTGCTACGTAGGCTGTCAACTCAGCTTTCTGTAACCTCCGTTTGCTACAGGAACAATAATATAACTAAGTCGTAACTTTAAGGGAAGGATTGCATGTTTTAAATATCAGGGGTATCGTTACAAGTATACTCAAATTTCAAGAGTTTTTTATGTTTTATCCCTATTTTAATAATTAAATTGACACATAAAAAACAATACTAATGCTTTATTAATAATAAAGATAGTTAGGGCCGAATTGCCTTTATTTCTAAAGCCTAACAAATAATTAATTGGACCATGCTGGTTGTAGGCCCAAATCTGTTTGATCGCCTGAGGCCTTCATAGGAGTCTGTTTTTTTCTTTTGCAACACCCCAACTTAAGAGCTAACTATAAGCAATTGGATTAGTTTAAAGATAAAAAATTTAAACCCGAGAGATTTCAAATATGAGTCTTCCTTGGGGTGGACTTAGACTTTCCCGTTTATTTTAAAAAAGATAAAAATTAAGAGCTAAGTATTTCTATTTTTAATTTTTTTCAAAATTTGGTTGCTCATTGAATTGTTAGGGCATTATTTTTTGGGTCATTGCGTTTGAATTAGGTGTCCATGGCCCTAAGCCTATTTTTGGTATGTTTGTAAAGGTGTTAGCTAATTAGTATTTTGTTGGTTTTCTATGTTAAAAAAAAAAATTATCTATCAATATGCAGATCTCATGATTGTAAACAAATTTATGTGTATATTTACCATCTACTTATTTATTTGTGTAAATAACGATTCTGATGAAAAGGCCATCATTGGGGCTAGAGAATTCAAATGCCACATTCAAATATCATAATGTGTGATTGGAAAATTCAAACGCCAAAAAGTATGGCTGCCAGCTTTAAAATGCCATAAAGTGTGGCCACCCCCCAACAAAAAATGCTACAACGTATGATAGGAAACTTAGCCAAACTCAATTTTACCATTCCCTTAAATTACGAAATAGTGTTTTACCAAGCTCTCTTAGGACAAATATGGCCTGATTATTATACTACAATATTACCATAGCACTGCCAAGGCTCTTAATTACTAATTATATTAAAATTAATGTATTTTTAACTTTTAATTGCCAAAATCAAACATTAGATCTTAGCTAGGAATAGAAGTGTCGTTTTGCATTTCTTCATAAACAATTTGGGAGAAAGTGAAATTAAAATGGTAGCTACAGTATTAAATGCATGTTCTCATGTCTTAGAAGATGAAAAATTTACAACATCAAATTTGTTGACTGATTTAAAATTGGAGTTAGAGTGACGCTCACTTCCCATTGATAAATACTAGGAGAAAATGCATTAGAAATAACTTTATGGTAATGCAAATGCATGCACTATATGATGATGTTGGATGATCTTTCCTTTTCTTAGTATATATATATGTATTAATTGTTACAGCAAGGAACATGATTAAAGCTACTCTTGCATGTAGCTAGTGAGACTCCAAATAGAATGTGGAAATTGTCTACAGTGGTGAGGTTTTGACACTGTTAGGTGTTAATATATAAGTATGTGTTTTGGGGAATGCCACGATTCATATCATATATATACATTCACCTGCGAAACCGAAATATGTCTAGCCTCAAATCGGAAAAGAGAAGCTTGTAAATTAAACGAAAGATAATCTCATATCCACCATTGTGGATGCTGTAAACCAATTACGAAACAAGAATTCTTGTGCGTACGTGGACCCTAATACTTCCATTGATAGAATACAAATACAACACAAAACAATTGCATAAGTACGTACTCCTTTTCTATTAAATTGATGCTCTAATTCTTTTCTTGAAACGTCTGCAATTGATATATATATATATAGTTTCATTTTATTTTTTAGATATAAAAATGTTTCAAATCTTGCACTAAAAAATAAATTATTTCATGAATCATTAATTTCAAAATAAAGGTGACACTACTAATTAATTCGAGACATTTCCATTTATACTGATGGAAAAGGATCAAGTCTAGGCACAGGCAAACAAACCAAAGGGTGCGCCCTAGGCAAAGTAAGGCCAACCCCTTCCTCCATGTCCACTTTACCACCTTCACCCTCCATTCAAAGCATTGTATCATAGCAGCCAAGCTTGCATGAACCACCTGTAACGCAAGCGAAGTCCCTGGACACCCTCTCCTCCCACTCCCAAACGGCAAAAACTGAAAATGTTGCCCCCTCACATCCAACTTTCCCATTTCTTCGCCCGAAAATCTCTCCGGCCGGAACTCCAGTGGCTCTTCCCAATGGCTCGGGTCCCTCCCGATGGCCCACACATTGACAAAAAGGCGGGTTTTGGCCGGGATATGAAATTCTCCCACTGTGCATTGTTGGGTCGATTCTCGGATTATGATTGGGCCGGTTGGGTGGAGCCGGAGGGTTTCTTTGACGATCATTTGGAGGTAAGGGAGATTGGGGATGTCGGATTCTTGGACGAGTCGGTTTTTTCCAATGACAGAGTCGAGTTCTTGGATGGCCTTGGACATGATTTTGGGGTGGTTGATGAGTTCTGAGAGTGCCCATTCTGTTGTTATGGCTGATGTGTCTGTTCCTGCTGCAAATATGTCCTGCATTTTTACAAGAATAAAGTATGTGTTATGGAGAATATATATAAATCTCACATTAACAAAACCAATCCTCCCAAAGCAATATACAAGAATAAGGGTAATTTCACCCATTGTTCATTGATTTTGGGTTGGATGCTCTGCCCAATGGCCACACGGGTTCCATGTTACCCAATATAAACAATCCACGTGTTAGGCTCAAAATTTCGCAACACGTCATCCAGACATGGTAATCTTTAACCAATATATATAACAACTCATCCCTATGTTTAATCATGAGTTTACCCTTGTCTATAATAGTGATTGGTGAAGGTATTTATGATAGCCAAATACTATTTTTATTATTCAAATGAGAAAATGATTAAAAATATAGGCATTCAAAACCTATTGCCTATCATGAACAATGAGATTAAAATCCCATTTGATAGATAAAACTATTACTTAAATAAGAGTAATGAAACATGTATCAATTTATATGACATAGTTGGGGCCTTAAATTATGTCAAAAATGATATTGATTAGTGTATATAAATCTCACAATAATCAATGCACTTTCTTATAATTTGATCGAGGTGATAACTTAGTCATTTGGTCCGAGCTGACGAGCCTTCAACTACAAGCCATTGACATAACCTATTGCTAATTAATAAACAAGTAATGTATTGAAAAGCTAACTTAAAGAGTACTCGATCTGGATATTGACATTAATATTCCAAACAATATGTATTTGGCCGGCTAATCTGTCCATATATCAATGGATCATACAAATCGAGAAACCAAATATTATATATCGATGAAGTGTCTAGTTTACCATTTTAAATATTCATACTTAGAAATCAAATGAAATTATTCAGAGAAGGTTTGAGGCGACAGAAATACATATTTAAGCCATTAGGGAAAAATTCAAACACCATCAAAAACAATTTCAATTATAAAAAGTATTAGCAAAAAAAATACTTCACCAGAATATCATTCTGTTATTAAAGCTGCCTTACTGTCACCTTTTTTTTCATATGATATGCAGTTATTTAGGTTATAATTAACTTCAAATGCACCAATATGAATTTAAAATTAATTGAACGATGGAAATTAAGTAGATGTGATTCATTACCAGGATGAAAGCCTTAATGTTCTCTTTACTCAATTTCATCTCCAAGCTCTTATCTTCAGCTATGTCAAGTAAAATATCAAGCAAATCCTTCACCTCATCACCACCACTCATCTTCTTCTCCCTCCTCGCAACCTCATGCTCTTCGATGATCCTCTCCATCATTGTGTCAAACCCATCGCGAACCCCCTTAAGCCTCTTCTTAAAACCTTGCAAATCCAAGTTCTTACAAAACCAAACGTAGTCTGAAAGATTGAACTTCCCCGTTATCTCAGCTATATCCTTAACCAACTTCCTAACATCACCCGCCTCGTCCTCCCCCTCAGAGCACCTCTCGCTCATGAGCATGCGCGATATCACATTATTTGTCACCCTTATCAACTCCCCTCCCACGTCAACAGATTGACTCGCTTTGGCCTTTTCTTTGAAGTATTCCATCAGGCGCGATATCTCATCGCGTCTAATTGGAAGCAGGAGGTCCAGAGTTCGACCCCCTAGAAGCTCTGACATGATGACTTTCTTCATGAACTTCCAATAGGGTCCATAGGGGGCAAAGGAGAAGTCTTGTGACCCATAGGTTAGGTAATCAACCGCCGAGATTTTAGGACGGTTTGAGAAGGAGGATTCTTGGGTTTTAAGGAACTCTTTGGCCATTTCAGGTGAGGAAGCGACGAGGCATGGGACCGAGCCTAGGGAGATGTGGATTAAGGGTCCGAGACGGGTGGAGAGCTTGTGGAGGGCTTGGTGTGGGATTGGTGCTAGGAGATGGAGGTGGCCTAGGATTGGGAGGCGGAATGGGCTCGGTGGGAGGGCGGATTTGGTTCGGAATATAGCACGGACTATAATGGTACATATCAGCCATGTTAGAAAGAATATGATGTAGGTTTGCAAATCAGCCATTGTTGGAAGTTTGGAAGATTATGATCGATGTTGGTGGCATAGGAGGGGTTTATGTAAGATGAAAGTTAAAGATTTTGAGTTCAATATGTTTGTTTTGGGGGAAAAAGGGGCTAGACATTTCGTTCCTAACTAGAGTTAAAATTAGCACTTAATTTATCACACTCTCGCATATTAAAGAAACACTTATATATTTCAGTCGTTTACTAATGGTCAAAAATAAACTTAATTTGTTGCATATGAAAAAATAGTTCATCGATCTGTGAGTGCACTCATGATAAATTCAGTGTGAAAAGTTTTTACACAAGACTCAAGGGAGCGAAATGTTTTAGTTCAAACCAAAATAATTAAAATAAATATAAAAGGGAAAAAAAAAACTTGGAATTTTTTTTATTTTTATTTAATTAAAGGGTGATTAGCACCATTAATACAATATAAATAAACATTTGTTCGCCTTCCATTCTTTTGTAATGCACTAATCAAAACAAATCAAGGATAAAATTCAGTTGTGATGAAAGGTTGGTTAATATTTATTATATATGCAATCGGTGCACGGCCGGCACAACGTCCTACTTGGTTGAACAATTAAGTTCGGCATTAACTGTCTGACAGTAACATGAATCTTAATTTTCTCTTTTTAATTTGTCCTAATTTGTTTGTTAATCATAGTTTAGCTTTGTTAATATATAATTATTTCTATCATAATATTAAATCTTATATATCTTTTACTTACCTATTTGGATTTTTCCTCACCTGCAGACACAGTCAATGCACATATTAACTTTAAACACAAATTAATAGTTCATTTGATTCTTTAGAAATCGATCAAGTATTCAAGTGAAAATTATTTTCATTGCGAATACATATTAACGTTAAACACATATTAGTAATGCATTTGCCTTAATTACTAGCTGCCACTTGGAGATAGAGTTAATACTCCATGTACATTAATTATGAAATTTTAAAAGAAAATTTTATCTTCAATGGCTAGCGTACAAAACAAATTATTAACATGCCCATATTTCAATCGAGCAACGATAAAAGAGAGTGAATATTATTGTATTTCATATTTTTGTCGTTATACTTGTAAATTTCACAAAGAATTTTCTCGTAAATCTACCGTAGAAATTTAAAATTTTAATTCAATTTTTGTTACTAAATTTTTAAAAAAAATTATAATTTTGTGGAGAATTTTAGTGTTGGAAAAAAAGGATTGCAAATTAAGAAACAATAGACATGAGGAATATAATTAGCAAATTAGTAACCAAGTCACGTTGCGAAACAATTTGAATATATAAATATCTCTCTATATATGTGTGTGTGTGTGTTATAATATATATATATATATATATATATATGGGTAAGGTTTCAATGGTTACTGCTTTTTTTACCCATGGATGGTTATTGTAATATTAACCGTTGGATGAAAAATCAATGGTTGAGATCAAATGTGTAGTTGGCTAACATAATTAATGCATATGGGAGAATACAAAATATTAAATGCAAGGTTAAGTGGATAACTTGTTGATATCTGATGACATGGCATTTTTTTTCTATTTAATTTTAAGGAATCATAAATTAGATATTCATTACATGATTTTGTAATTCCAATACAGGATATCTCTATTCTTTACCCCTATAAAATGTATGATTTTATTTATATTGATATCTTGTAGTTAATCTACATTTTTAAGTTAATTAGTATTGTTTCCTAAATTAATCCTTAAGTGTGGACAAACTAACAAAAAAATATTATTGATTTAATTTTATAAATATTATTTTATTAATAATTTAATATTAAAAAATAAAGTAGATTAATAGGTACATCTACGTTAATTAAATCAATAAAAATATGGGGATTCTTTTTAAAGTACAAATCAATTACTCTCATTCTAACAAAGGACATTCTATTTTTAGGATTAGTTTCAAGGACAACCTTTTAATCAATGACAAAATAAATTTTAATTTATTAAAAATAAAAGATAGTTATTTTCAAAACTACCCCTTATTAAAGATAACAACTACTAAAAAATAAAATAATAAAAAAATATAAATAACAAAAGCTCAAATTCAAACAAAACACTCAAACAAATATTTTAAATTTGAACATGTAATCGAAATATTATCACAAAGGTCAACCAAGAACATAAGTATTAAATATATATTTTTTTTATTAATTCTGAAAACTCTAAATTTCAAATTAATTATCAAATGATAAGATGCTACAATTTTAAAAAGAAAAAAAATTATGTACAGCAAAAAAGAAAAATAAAAATACTTGAGAATGGTGATCCTTTCAAAAAATAATTAAAATTTTGATGAATTTTTTTAGAATTGTTTGTAGGCTCATTTATTTCACATAAATTCATAAAAAATATTTTTTTTGAAGTACAAAATAAATCTCAAACCATTCTAGTAAAAGAAAATACTATTCGTATTATAAATTACAGTACCAAATGTCGTACTAACTAATTAATTACTTGATTATGAATACTTTATATGATTATATATTGAAAATTTGATAAACATGAAATAAGTCTACTGTGATTGTCATTATAGAAGAATATGTATACTTGATTCTTAAATCTTAATTATTATTATTATTATTATTATTATTATTATTATTATTATTATTATTATTATTATTATTATTATTATTATTATTATTATTATTACTATTACTATGGGGTGGAAGTATTAATAACATAGTTAATTGAAAATATTTTTTTAATAAAACCCTATAAAATTCTTTAAGGGTGTGTTTGGAATGTAGATTTGAGAGAAGATTTTAACATGAGATTTGAATTTGGAATCTCAAATCTAAATGTTTTTGTTTGGTGTGAAATTATGATTTAAGATTTATAAATATATTCAAATAATGAGATTTGATACTTATTTTAAAGTTATAATTTTCAAATTTTAGAGATAGAGTTGCTCCTTAGAGATCCCAAACTTGCGAATTTGAAAATAATAATAATTAATTTTTAAACAAAATTATTATTTTTTGTTATTATAAATATACTTGTAATATTAATGATAATAATAATACGAAGGATGACAAAGGGTCGTGTGTTGTCCAAACCCAACAATCTTATAAACACATCCTAACCCGGTACATATTTTTTTTTTTAAATCTAAATTCATCGCGAAGAGTGTACGTATAAACCCATTCTCATCCCGTGGTAATTATGCTATATTGTAAGAAATAAAATACTATAATAGGGGCGTGTCGAGTCAAACGCGTTAATTCTGTGTAAATATGAGTTCCGCCACAGGGTTAAAAAATAAAAATAGCTTACTAATCAACTAAATATAAATTTTAGCGGAATAATATTTGGATTTAGAAATCAATTTCCTTGTATTTTTTTAGCAAACACAAAATTTTAAGCTCTTGTATTTCAAATATGTAATTTTTAAATCTTAGATTTATGAATTTTAAAGCTAAATTCAATTATATAATTCAAATGCACCTTAAAACAAAATGTAAAATAAATTAAAATGGAAGTAGATTTCGATTAGGAATCTAAATGAAAATGTAATCTAAATTAGTACAATTATAAATTAATTTTAATTAGTGGATATATTTCTCAATTTTGAAAATGGTATAAAATTTATTTGTCAAACACAATACATTGATTATTGAACTAAATAATTAATTATTTAATACTAAATAAGATATATTTTAAGTGTTATTTAGGAAGTTGTGTGTTGATAAGTGCCTCAAATTGTTATTTAAACCTGTAAATAATATTTTGTTAGAATATAATTAATACCTAAATTATGGAGGAATAATATTTATTTTGTCTTTTTGTAGGACAGAAGTAAATTGTGATAAAAGGTGGAAGAAATATATTAAAGATCAGAAAGGAAGATAAAGAAGAAAGAACATTCCAATTTAATATTCTCTCATAATTAAAATACAACTCCTTATTCTTTCTTAATTAATTGAACTCATATTTGTTATTTCTTCTACAATTATAGTTTTCTAAATCTTTTAAACTTGTATCTATTATTACTAAATATAGACCGATTCTCTACACCTAAAATCATAGAAAAATGATAGAAAATAAATAAATAAAATCCTTCATAAACTAGTTGTCGTGTGGCCAAAGTATTGAAGGGGAAGAAATGGACAGCGTAAAGCCATGCCGTACACGCTAGTTCGAGCATCATAAAGTGGGACGCTTTCTAACTTTTTAATTATCTATAGTTTGTATTCAAGTACTTTAATTTTAAATTTTAATGATGAGTTATTATTTTGTTTTAATATATTATTTATTTAATATGCTTGGCTAAATTATCTCCTAAAAGGGAGGGATGAACTGCCATGGATGTAATGGACTTATTTTAATTCTAATTGATTTTTAATTATTTGTCCCGAATTAAAATAGATTTTGAAATTATCATTATTATAACGTGTTTTCTTTCTAGTACTTTAATTGTTTTTAAAATAAATGATGGATCTCTTGTGATCACCATAAATGAGAATACAGGCGATGCCTATTTTTATTTACATTAGTTTTAAAGAAATAATGATGGTGATTTTGAATTTGTTTATATAGTAGGGATGAATATTAAAAATATAATTAGATACTTTTTTGTTTATATCCATGGTGGTAGATTCTCTTTCCTTGGGATTTTTTATTATTGATTACGTACTTGCTAGATTTAATTTAATTGGTTTAGTTTAATTGGTTTAGTTTCTTAGTTAAAACAATTTCAAAAATCAAAATGTAAAAACTGTTTTAATCTAAATTCCTAAAATATTGGATTTCGACAAACTTTCCCACTATTAAAGTATTAACTTGAATTTGTATTGACTCGTACTTATTCGCTATACTAATTTAATTATTTTATATAAAAGTAGTGTTTTATTGTATTTAAGCGCGGAATTAAAGTAACGACAAATTATTTATAAAATTTTCCTTTAAATCATGCGTATACTTCCGTATCTGATCAAATTATAAAAAGTTGAGTTTGTTTGAAATACTTTAAATTAAGAAAATAAGTTTCTATTAATATTATTTTATGTTATTGTGTTAAAATTATTATTTAGTTGAACAGTGACTAATAAAACCAGTAGCACATGCTATATGAGACACTTCAAATTAATTTTTGAGTTTTTATTATGATATGATTTGTCACGAATGATAATAAAATGATTAAATTGAAAGTGTTATTGAAATAGTACTTGAGTTGTATGTAATTTGTAAACATGTTGTATAGAGATAAAAATTCAAAATCAAATATATTTTGAAAGTGTTATTTTCAATAAACTTATGTTATTAATTAACCATAAAATTGAAAAGACGAAAACACTCATAAACACTTATCCTAATTTGGAATTGGGTTATCCTAGGTTTATTTGGCAAATTTTATGGTTAATTAATTTTTGAAATATATTTTGAAAACACTCATAAGGAATCTTGTTTGGTTGAGATTTTAAAACATATTTTGAAAAGTGAATTTAATTTTTGGTAAAAAAATTTTCAACCAATTCAAAAAAACTCGTAAAAAAATTTAAAAAAATAGTAACAATGGATCTTGTTTTATAGATCTCGATGATTAGGTTTCAAATATATTTTTTTTTATCTAATTCCGATTTTTGAATTTAAAGTTATGGTATTTTAAAAATTTTATGAGAGAGAAAGTAAAATAATTTGGGAAGTGTGAAGTAAAGTTGACTTTTTGATAAAAATTTTAAAAACTTAATTTTAAAATCTCAATCAAACACCACCTAAACTTTAATTTAAAAATAAAAAAATAGAACAGGTCACCTTACCTGCTATAACAGGTTAAAAGATTTGACACCTCACCAATGTGCATTAATTATTGTCAGTACCCATCAATGGGTAGAGAGAGAAGGTAACCATTGAAAACTCATCCATATATATATATATATTAATATGGGTATTGCCAAATCTCAATTTGGTTAATTCCAATGAGGTGATGACACATGCATGCGTGCTATTAACTCTTTCGGGAACCAATAACGTGTTAACTATGTCAAACCAAGACCAATTGATATCCGAACGGAATGGATTCGAACTTCTCCTAGAATAGTTTCCTTTGCGAAATAAAAATTCATAGGATAAAGATATGAGTAATTCAAATAATAATTTTGTCCTCACCATTGATTATGATAATAAAGAATATCCTTGTATTAAAATATCTTATCACACACCTCCCTATAAGTAAACATAATTTCTTTTAGATTTGTCAAACATAAATTTACATCGCTTGCATATTTAAAATCGTGGCAACACTTGTTAAATAGTTTACATGAAAGAAAAATGTAACTATAATTATCTTTTTCACGCAAGTAGTATAAGATAGGATAAATCATCAACTCTAGCCATAGACATATCTAGTAAGGCCCGAGGGGGTATGGCCGTAACCCCTTAATTTATTTTATTTTTTTATTTTTTCATATGTGTATGTATATTAAAAATATAGGGGATGGTTTAAGTTAGATTGATGAAATATTAAGAAATTTTACACCCATTCATAACTTTTTCTCAAATTCAAAATTTTTTAATTCTACCGTCAGATAAGTTATTTGTATAATTGTATTATGTTTATCAAGCATACAAAGTTTTAAATCAATCCGATATTTGGAAACATATAATCACTATAATTAATTTTTATAAATTTCATAAATCAATATATAACATGATTATAATTTAGTTTTTTGCACGCATTTTTGAGATATTATAATTAACTAATTCAATGGCTAGATCGATAAATTATTAAATTGAGATAAAGTTATTAGCGAGTGTAAAATTTCTTTGTTTCTCACTAAGTGTAACTTGAACCTTCCCCTTAAAAATATTATGTATTTGATACTATATTAAATAATACATACTATTGCATTTAACGATGCTCAATTTACCACGTGTTGATTTTTATACTTAAGAAAATATCAAATTTTGTAAAATATTAAAACTTATTTTTCTATTAATTAAGAGATTTAATTAACTGCTATGCCCATAAATGGAATGGAAATTTAAATTTGAGACGTCTAGAAGAAAAATGTGCAACTTTTAATTTGAGATATATAAAGTAGTTTTTATCCACCGGTCTTATTCTATTATCAAATAAAACATGATTTTTTGCAAAGCTAAATACAACTATGGACTAGCAAAAGCTCTCGTTGTGGGGAGGAGGATTGTCAGTGTCAAAAGACACGATTATTACACATCGAGATTCCCTATATTTCCATATGTAACCACCTATGTCTTCTTCCAGTAAGACTAGCGAAAGGTGTAATTTAGGTTTCTTGAACCCGCATATGAGCCAATAAGGATTTTTCCATTACACTACTTAGGATGTAGTAGTTCGTTGTATAATTCCTTTTGATATCATATTCCCTCAAAATAATTCATGCGTACGTACTTGGCTCTAGCTAAAGAAAAATGAATGAGAATGAAACTAGGGTCAAACTATGATTACCTTAACTAGTCCCTTTAAATACTATAATTTTGGCCATAATATTATCATTACTCATCAGGAAATATTATTGCCAAAAATTATATTAATGGTAAAACTTAATTTAATGTTTTTTTTTTCCTAATACAATTAATATAAGATACATTTAATTTTTGATGACGGAGAGAAAGAAAACAAAGATAGAGTTTCGGTGGATCGAACACGGCCGAGGAGGGTGAACTCTACAACTAAATTAGGTGTAGTGCAATATCGAGAGGATTAATAATTGCAACGGGATAACAGACTAGCGGATGAGCCATGCCGACGGAAAATCCTGACCCTTCCTCCAAATCAACCAGATCACCGCCGTCTATTTTCCAATCAAAGCATTGAACCAACGAGGCGATCGTCACGTGCAGCACAACGGATGCAAGTCCAACACCAGGGCATCCCCTCCTCCCACTTCCAAATGGCAAATAATTATAATTCTGATTTTGTCCTTTGATGTCTAATTGGTACTTCGTCACTCTATGATTGTTCATGGAGCTCTCCAAAAACCTCTCGGGTATAAAATCATCAGGGTTCCTCCAGTACTCTGGGTCCCGATTGATGGCGTAAACGTTGACTACCATCCTTGACCCTTCTACGATATCGTAGCCGTTGATCTTGCAGTCTTTGATGCATTTTCGGTATATCAACGGTAGTGATGGGTTTAAGCGTAGGCTCTCTTTGACAATGGCTTGTAAGTAGGGAAGATTTGGAACGTCCGATTCTTCGACCAGTCTGGTGGGGCCCACAACAGAGTTGATCTCATCCCTTAGTTTTTTGAAAGCTTGTGGACTGTTAATGAGCCTTGCTAGTGTCCATTGAAGACTGACACTAGTTGTATCAGTTCCACCCAAGAAAATGTCCTATCAAATTAAATGATGATCAATATTTATGTGGAATGCAATTTAATGTTTAAACTACGTGTAATTATAGTTATACCTCGCGAAATATAGTTAAGTGGGTTGAGTATTAATGTTTTAGAATTATATTAGTATATATATATTGTCCCGATAAATCAAACACAATAGTTAACAACTTGATAAATATACATAAAATGTACATTTATATATGTGTCTGTTAATTCTATGTGGGAGTATTGTATGCGTATAATGTTACATACATACATATAGATATATTTGTTTGTTTTATATACATACCATTTATATTGTAATGATACATGTTTGTTAATATATATATATACATGTGTGCGCATGCGCTGATATGTATGTAACTGAAAACATATTACACTAAATGATACAAAAAATAAAAAATTGAGTTTGAATATGATTTTTTTTTCTTATTAAAAATATATCGCTCAGATATAAATGTATTCAATTTTTACTCTTTTTTTTTTAATAAATTCTCAAAAGAGTGTCAGTACTTCCCAAACTTCCCACTCATTCCATCGGGCTCACAATGCTTGTGTTTCATATTTTTAAAAACCTTTTAAGCCTGGTCAACTTGGCAAGATGTAGCATATCAGATTATGAAATTTATAAAAAGTAACATAAAACGCAACATTGTTAAAGATTCGGAACAGGTCATGTCTGGCCTATTAATACATTAATCCAAAATATACATCGCTAAGAGCATATCAATAACAATGATTTAGCATTTAAAGAAATTATTTAATAAGAATCAATTTTGTGATTTTGTTCCACAAAAAAGTTAATAGTATTATTAAATATGTACGTAGTTGTGTTCTATATGTGCCAATATTATTTAAACTTGGTTTAATAACAAGATAGAAAATGATATGCAAATAATTAATTCGTGTAAGAAGATAGAAAATAAGTTGAGGGATGTAGTGAAATGGTTTCCACTTTTTATAAATAGGTATCACATATCCTTCGTTTTTGTGGGAAAAAAAAATTCCTCAACATTAAATAATTTTTTTTCATGGACAAGCCAAAATGTAAGAAAATATATCACCTTATTCTTCAACTTATTTTTCAACTTCTTGTACAAATTAATTGTTTTTCTTTTAATTTTCCATCTTATAATCAAACAAAGCCTTATAATTGAAATCAAATTCGATCACGACTTTAATGAGGTTTTAAGGGAATGCGATTTTACAACTTGAACAAAAACTATAAGATATTATTGAAAAAGTATTTGAAGAATCTGTATATTTTCAAAAATTATGAAATATTAATTGAACATGCAATATTGATCTAGTGTGACACAAATTATAATATATATATATACTAACTATATTATAAAAAGAAGACTCACAAATTATAATATGACTAACTAAAAATTAGTCATATTTTTTTTTTCAACTTTATTCCAGCAATCTTTCTTTTTTATATATAAAAATTGTGATTGAGAAAGGATGCAAACCCTAGGTACTAACCAATGTAGGTTTACGTTTAATTTTTGTGTTATGTACTGTTAAAGTTTTTTTTTTTTTTTAAATTATATACGTATGAGTTACGTACACACGCATAATATATGTGCAGAACATAATATGTGTGTGTGTATATATATATATAGAGAGAGAGAGAGAGATACTGACCAGTAAAAAAGCTTTGATGTTAGTCCTGGTGATCTTCACTTCAGCATTCTCATCCCTAAGAACCTCCAACAAAATATCCATCAAATCCTTTTTATCTCCCTCACTAAAACCACCATTGCTGTTCATCTTATTCTCATGTTCCACCATTATCTTATCAACAAAATTATCAAACCTAATCATCATGTCCCTGCTCTTTCTTCCTATCCCAAGCAAATCAATCTTTTTCAATGGACCCAACATTTCCCCCAGTGCCAATTTCCCTGCAAATTGACCAACCCCTTTTGCAATCTCCCATATCTCTGAGCTTTCATCTGCATTTTTTGAAGTTCTTGTGCTCATAGCCAACCTGCAAGCGCAGAGTAAGTTGATCGACTATAAGCACATGCATGCATGGCACAATAACGTACTTTTGCACAGTATCATAAAAGTGTAGAAAAAATTTATTGTAAAAATAGATTATGGCAGAGATAAAGTTAAAATTAAAATACATAAGGATGATACTATAAATTTCTAATAGACATATATATATATATATATATATATATTAATAGATATTCCGACAGCAAGGCCAGCTAAAGACAATTGCAAAAATTCAACGTAAGCAATTCTCCCTCCCGATCCCCACCCACCCATTATTGATGGACCAATTCAGGGCGAGGCAAAAGGGGCCTTTCCAAAGATTTGAAAAAAACAAATACTACAATAAGTTTCTTAGGGTTCGTTTGATAACAACATGAAAAAATAAAATAAAAATAATTATTTTTTAGAGAAGTTAAAAAATAAGTTAAAACATGTGTGAAAATCTCTTCTTAATTTGTTACTTTTTTCATGTATAAATTTTCTTTGATGGTTGAGGAACAAAAATTTTTCATAAAAAATTATGAAAGATGCAAGACATCTACTTATAAAATAGGCATGAGATGAAGAGTATCTCATTCCATGACTTGACATATTTTCCAACTTCTTACACAGTTTAAGTGTGTTTATTTTCATTTCCATTTTATTATCAAACGGAATCTTAGAAAATTGAATACCGATCCAATTTAGCATGATAAAAGCTATTCTATATATGATCAAATATTTACTATTAATATTACGATAACAAGAAAAAATGTCATTTAGTGGTGAAATATTTTGGAATTAAATCCATTTTGCCACTATAAGTCACACTAACAGAAAAAATATTTAGAATTTCTGTTTTTGCTGGCTCAACAAAAATATGTTTAAAATTTTATTTTATTTTAAAAAAAAAAGTCCTAGAAAAATTATACAATTTTGTCATAAAACAGCAGCAATGATCGCTTTTGAATTTGCCACAAAATTATTGGAAGCAGAAAAAAAATTACAACTAAAACGTACGTTAGAGGCAACAAATTTTGCCACAAAATCCAATTTTCTTGTACTACGTAGGAGGTACCTATATGTGACAGAGCAAATTACCTGCATATAATATTATTGGTCATGATCATCATCTCAGCCCCAACATTACAAGCCTTTCCCAACTCCGAGCTCTTCACAAGAACATCAAGCAACTTCAACCTCTCCTCCCTCCTAATATCCACAAACCTACTAATCTGCCTCGGCGACAAAAGCTCCGTCATGCAAACCTTCTTAATGAACCGCCAATACGCCCCGTAAGGAGCGGTCGAAAACATCGAATCCTTATAAATATCGTATTTTTGAGCCCCAAATTCCGGCCTACAAGCAAAGTTCAACTCCTCAGTCTTCAACACCTCGGCCCCTATGGCCGCGTTTTGGACCACCGTCATGGTTGATGCACCTGCGGAGATCGAGAGAATTGGGCCGTAGCGAAAGGCTAGGGTTTGGAAGGACTTGTTCAAGTTGGTGGAAAGTAGATGGTGGAGGTGTCCGATTATTGGTAGTGATGGGGGGCTTGGAGGACATTTTTGGAATTTTTTGTTTTTGGGTTTTATGAACTTTGATGTGATGAAGCGAATTAGGACTGTGGAGATGAGCCATACGAGGAAAAGAGAGGTGATGGAGCTTGGAGTTTTGGTGGTAATGTCCATGGCTGGTTGTTTGAAATTTCTTTAGCTTTGATGATATTAGTTTGGTTTAGACACACATATCTATAGAGAAGGAAAAAAATAAGAAGTTTGTTTTATGGCCAAAGTTCGCAATGTCTTTTTCTACTGTAATCTACTTCTTTTTTTGTTTTATTACTAATTCTCACAAGAGGACAATACATATTTGATGAGATAAAAAAAAATATGGCTTTTTTATTTTTTTAATGCGATTTTTCCAATGTCACCCTTAGTTGACCTTTTCAAATAATAATTTACCTATATATATAATTTTGCTATTACTATAATTTCCCATGATTGAACATTTACATTTAAAACATTTAAGAAACAACATAAATTTATTAAATATTATTTCATAATGCTAAGTCACGTGTGTATTGATTAGTAGTAAATTTTGAAAACATTGTGTTGTATTATCACTTTTGTATAAATCAACAATATATAGAATTTGTAAAAATTATATCCATAATGTACCCAACTAACTGAGCAAATTTTATTGGTGGCATATTGTATCTCCTGAATAGTCTTGAAATTGTGTATTTGTAGGAGTAATAGAAGGAAAAAATGTTGGTACTTGACATGCAATATTCCCAAATGTTTCATATCAGACAAAATACTCACCACAATATTCTATGGCATTATATATCCATACTATATTATAAAGTTGAGAGATGTTTTAAATGCCAGAAATTGTATCATACTTTTAATTTTTAATTTTACTCTAATAATTTTCTTTTAAATAAAAATTACGCAAAATGGGAATTGGACCTTCCCTTAGCAACATATTTAGTAAACTCAACTAGTCCGGTCCATCTATCAAAAAAAAATCAGAATATACATATATGAATCATGTACAATCTCATAGGTGGAACTATGTGGTACATACCAACGGGCAATTACCCCCTTTAATTTTAAAATTTTAATTGTTATTTTAATATTAAATTCTTCCTACGAAATTTTAAAAAAATATACACTTTAACTATTTTGCCCCCTCCCCCCTTTAATTTTAAAAAAAAATAGTCGTAATAACTTTCCAACCACCAAGGCCAAAGTCCTGAATCCACTCTAGGGTAATCTTCTTGAGAGTAAAAAGAGAGAATTTTGATAATTGAATTCTATAATAATGATACAAGAGAAGCACTATTTATAGGGCTATTCAAACAATAAAAAATTAATTAGAACAAGGAAACTTTATAAGGAAACCTAATAGCCTAAGGAAACTAAATAATATATTTTAACGCTCCTCCTCAAGTTGGAGCATAGATATCAAGCATGCTCAACTTGTCGATCAATCTGAAAAATATCTTGTTGAAAACAGCCTTAGTGAGTACATCAGTCAACTGATCTTTCGAGCGTATATGAGGCACTACAATTATGTTCTCCTCTAATTTTTCTTTAATGAAGAACTTATCAACTTCCACATGCTTGGTTCTATCATGTTGAACTAGATTGTGAGCAATATCACACGCTGCCTTGTTATCACAATATAACAGCATAGGTTTTTTTGGCGGATAGCCTATATCAGTCAATAGCAACTTCAACCATAATAATTCTTGGACTCCCACTGCCATTCCTCGATATTCCGCTTCGGTGCTTGAACGAGAAACGACATTTTGTTTCTTACTCCGCCAGGTGACGAGATTCCCACCAACGAATGTGAAATATCCTGATGTAAACCGCCTGTCACCAACATTTTCGGCCCAATCAGCATCAGTGTACCCTTCAATTTTTAAGAAATCACTATTCTTTGTAAACAAAATTCCTTTTCCAGAAGCTACTTTCAAATAATTAAGAATCTTCATCACTGTCTGCATATGCTTCTCTCCATGATTATGCATGAATTGACTAACTATACTCAGTGCATAAGAAATATCGGGCCCAGTATGTGATAAGTACATTAGCTTTCTTACTAATCTCTGATAACGCCCTCTATCAACAGACACTTAATCAGCTTCAATTTCTAATTTCAACCATTCTTCCATAGGAGTATTTGACGGTTAATAGGCAGACATTCCAGTTTCACCTAGAAGGTCCAATGCATATTTTCTCTGGGAGAGAAATATGCCCTTTGAAGGTCTGGACACCTCAATCCTTAAAAAATACTTTAGCTCGCCAGGATCTGTCATCTCGAACTCTCGAGATAGATATTTCTTCAATGCTTCTTGTTCGTGTAGGTCATCCCCGGTGACAACCATGTCATTAACATAGATAATCAGTTCTGTGATTTTTTCATGGCACCGCTTTAAGAATAATGTATGATCATAATTGCTATGTTTGTAACCAAACTTCCTCATTGATCTGGCAAATCTCCCGAACCAAGCTCTCGGAGACTGTTTTAAACTATATAAAAAAAAATTCAATTTGCATACCTTATTTATGTGCTCTGCATGAACATTGTAACCTGGTGGGAATTCCATATATACCTCCTCTTCTAAATCTCCATGCAGGAATGCATTCTTTACATCGAATTGTTGCAATGGTCAATCCAAATTTGCCGCTAAAGAGAGCAAGACAGGAACAATGTTAATTTTTGCCACTGGTGCAAATGTTTCCAAATAATCGATCCCATGTATTTAGGTATAGTCTTTTGCTACAAGTCTTATTTTGAATCTTTCAATGGTTCCATCTGCCTTATGTTTCACTGTGTATATCCATTTGCAACCAACACACTTTTTTTCTACTGACAATTCAACTATGTCCCATGTGTCATTCTTCTTTAGGGATTTTATTTTCTCGTCCATTGTTGTTTTCCATTTTGGATTACCTAAGGCTTCATGTACATTGTTAGGAATAGATACAGAGAATAATTGATTTACAAATGACTTATTCGATTCTGACAATCTATCGTAAGACACGTAGTTTCTCATAGAATATTTGGCCTTACTAGCAAGATTAGGTTCATATGTTTATTTGGGCACAACTCGATTGATTCGATTAGGGGGTTATTTTTTAAGAGGTTCATGAGAAGATACTTGAGGATCAGGAGGAGGAGGTTCATGAAAAGATATCTGAGGATTAAGAGGTGGAACTTGATATTTAGATTCAGATGTGTCTGGTGGGAAATAATTGGTTATTTGTATCAGGCGATGGCAAACTTGAGGACTGCAGCAAATTTAACAGTGAACTTGGTGAGCTTGACTGTGGCGAATTTGGCCGCGAACTTGGTGGATTCAGTGGTTGTGAAGTTGACTGTTGGGATACCTTGAGTTGAATTGTCTTATCCTCATCCCCACCAACAAAATCTAAAACTTGAACTTCTCTATGATTCTCCCCCTAAAGTCCAGCCTGATGAAAATACATATCTTCTTCGTAAAAGACGATATCCATTGTCATGTATAATTTTTGAGTGTGAAGATGATAACACCTATACTCTTTTTGAGATGATGAATAACCCATAAAAACGCATTTTAGAGCTCGAAACTCTAACTTGTTTCGTTGTTCTTTCGGTAAATGAACAAATGCAACGTATCCAAACACACAAGGAGGCAAATTTGATACAGAAGGAGCCAATACAGCTTTGTGAAAGACGTCAAATGGTGTTTGAAAATCAAGAATTGCTGATGGAACACGATTAATCAGATAAACGGCAGAGGCAAATGCTTCGCCCCAATAAGATGTTGAAGCATTTGCCCCAATTAGTATCGCACGTATTACTTCTAGTAAATGCCTGGTTTTTTTTTCTGCCACACCATTTTGCTAAGGTGTATACAAGTATGTTGTTTAATGAACAATCCCATAATACTTGAAATACTCCTGCAAATCTTTATTCATGTATTCACCTCCATTATCACTTCGAAGCGCCTGAATAGTGGCGTTGTACTGTGTATTGACTTGTTTATGGAATCTTTGAAATAAAGAATTTACTTCAGTTTTAGACTTCATAAGACATACTCATGTCATTCTTGTACAATCATCAATGAAAGTGACAAACCAATGAGCACCACTTAAAAACGGAGTAGGAGAAGGCCCCCATATATCAGAGTGGATTATCATGAATGGAACTAAACATTATTATTCAAAATAATGATCTGTAGCACCATAATCAATTATCTATGAATTATTCAAAACAGTTGTAGAATTTAAAGCCTTACCAGGTGTCCTAGTTGTTGTAAGCAATCCTGAAAAATTGTTATTATTACCACGATTGAAACGATGACTCCGAGAATGATCCCAACAGTCTGGATAATCAATTACTTCGTAACACCGCCTTTTTGAATGCCCGATTTGACCATATTTTGAACATGGTAGATACTTTGAATTAGATTGATTCTATAAGCTGAAGTTGCAAGCCAATATGAGGCTTTGTAGTTAAAATAGATTATTATTTTTTGGCTTAATAACAAATAACTGAAACTTTTGGGGCCAAACAGGAAAAAACTGAAACTTCTGGGGCAGCTACATATAATCAACGTGGCAGGTGACGGGTCAGTTGAGGTTTAATGTTGCTGTTGGTTCAAAAAATATTTGTGGCTGCCAGTACTTGAACCAGAGGTAAGGCTAAGGTTACTTGTACCTTAGACCACACGAGCTATAAGCTTCTTTGTTGTTTTTGCTCACGCAGTTTTATTTACGCTTCTTTCCGGTGGCAACGATGGTTTAAATTCACTCTCCGTGCATGAAAGCGTGTGCTTAGGAATTTTTTTGGTCTTCAAACGAGGTTGCGATCATCTAGATTAGGCGATCAAGGTGGTATGTGTGTTGGCAGAGTTTGGACTTAAGGTTGGATGAACGATTATGAGTTTTGTTTGATACTAGTGGTTAGTTGGCGGAGTCATGGTGGCTAGTTAGTAACCTCCCTCTGATACCATCTTGAGAGTAAAAAGAGAGAATTTTGGTAATTAAATTACATACTAATCATACAAGAGAAGCCCTATTTATAGGGCTATTCAAACAATAAGAAATTAATTAAAACAAGGAAACCTTATAAGGAACCCTACTAGTCTAAGGAAACTAAATCATATATTTTAACAAATCTAATATTATTTTAATGTTGGTTAATTTTGAATTGAATACTTGGACTCTAAAAGCGATATAAAGCAATGGATTCTCACGGATTGATTCTCACGCATTTGTTTCATTACATTTTAACTTCATTTGTTTGTAATTGTATTTCTGCAATTGCTTCTCATCAAGATTCTCATGCATTTGGTTTATTACATTTTAACCTCGTGTATTTTTGATTATATTGCGGCAGTTCATTCTCATCAATTGATTCCCCTGCATTTTGTTTCATCACATTTTAACGTCATGTGTTTAATTATTATAATTGCGGGCACCATATGCACTTCAACAAGTGTATGTTATGATAATGATTTTAAATCTTCTTCTTCAGTTGTCTGAATTTATGCATGGTTGTAAATCCGGACTCCCTCTCTCAATATTTAATAATTCGCATTTTTCAATTAAAACATTAATTTCATCACAATTTAGAAAGAAAGAAAAAAAAAAGCATATTTTCAATCATAAATTTTGATAATTGATTTTGTTATGACAAGTAACAAAAACTCTTAATCGGGAACATCTCAAAAAAGAGGAAGGGGATGAACTCTTAACTAATTTAAGAGAGATAGATTAGCTAGACATAACAAGTTTTGGTTACTAAATACTCTCTTTCAATACCTAGCAAAAGAGAGTTAAGATGCTATCCAACCCAAGATTATGCTAGCTAATTAAGAGTCTAGTTTTTCTAACATGATCACTACCTTGGCGCTATCTTTGGACTAGTGTTTCATGATATGATGTACCAATTTGAAGGTTATATATATTTCCAATATTAAATGTATCAAATATCACATTATAACAAGCCTTAAATTTAATGATTAAATATTTAACTTATGTTATATTTTTTAATGTTTCATGAAATTTAATTTAAAAGTCTCATAATTTATTTTTATTTTATTCAATTTGATTAATTGAAGAACTTAGAGTAATAAATAATGATTTCATGTAATGGCCTTAAATTTGTGCGTATTAATTTGATAATTTCTAACTTCCAATATTTAGTCTAACTAATTTTAGTTTTTGATTTAATTCAATTGTAATTGATTCTAAGTTTATGCAACTTATTTGAAAATTGAATAGCACAAGAATGAAGATACAATAGTAAAAATAAGAAAATAATGAAGATCAAAATAATTATAAAATAATACTAAATATGGCTTTGCAGTCAATCTTCAAACAATGCTATCTATTCCAAAAACTGCTCTTCATTTTGGAGATGACGTCCTTTAAAACAAAGAGCATAATTGGAGATGCACCAAATATAAGTAATCTTGAGATCTTCTACAATGACAATATGAAGTAGTGACATTAATGCGACGATAACCCGTTGGCTATAATTAATTTTAATAAGAATGAATTTGACATGAACCCAATAACCTAACTAATTAATACACATTGGCAGTTAATTTGTGACCCTTTAGAATTACTGAGTAATGTTAAAAGGATTAATATGTGTATTAATATAACACAGTAATGGATTAGCCATACTAGCAGAAAACCCTGACCCTTCTTTCATATCAACATTTCCTCCACCTTTGACTTCCAAGTCGAAGCACTGAACCAACGGTCCGATCATCATGTGCATCACGGTCAATGCAAGTGCAGTACCAGGGCACGCTCTCCTCCCGCCCCCAAATGGCATATAATCAAGATTAACTTGACACCGGTTTTGATCCTGTGCGGAGCCTACCATGAACCTCTCGGGTACAAACTCGTTCGGATCTTCCCACGTGTCCTGGTCCCGCATGATTGCGTATAAGTTGATCATCATCCTTGTATCTGCCAACACGTCGTAGCCGTTGATCTTGCAGTCTTCCTTGCATTGGCGAAGGATCAACGGTGATGGTGGGTGCAATCTCAACCCTTCCTTGACAACGGCTTGTAAGTAGGGAAGATTTGGAACGTCCGATTCTTCGACTAGTCTAGTGGGGCCCACAACAGAGTTGATCTCCTCTCGGAGTTTTTTGAACACATTTGGATGGTTTATTATCTCTGCTATTATCCATTGTAATGCTCCACTCGTTGTTTCTGTGCCTGCCATGAAAATTTCCTATCACAAAGAAAAAAAATAAATAAATAATAATAATAATTCCACTGTTTCAATTTAAATATTCAGTTTCATCTTCACCCTTAAAAACAAACTAAATGGTTCAATATCAATACTAATAATTTTGATGTTAAAGTGGTTCCCCAACTTATTATAAAAAATTGGATTAATGTACACTGACATCTATAATAAATTGAGGATTCGTAAGACGCTAAAATAGCAAGGGGGTAAGGAATCTACGAGAGATATCTCTTGTTTTTAAAAAATACAATTTAATGGTCTTTTTTACAAAAAATTATTGTCAAGAACTTTTACTTTATTTTTAGTTCATATATACTTTTTTTTTTTGGTCTAGATACTTTCTAGTACCACAGGGTTTCCAGGTCAGCTTTCGCGCATCTCGACTAATCCCTGTTCGCGGAACAGTGGCTAGCCGCTGGCCACCAGATGTTTTTGCAGCTGTCGGAATTCGACCTAGGGAGCTCTCAGTCGAACTCAGCGCTGATCCCAGAGCACTACCACTGGGCCACTTGCTGGTGGTTTTAGTTCATATATACAAATATTAGTTTTTTCAAACTTCATTTTTCTTTGTATTTATATAATGAATCTGTCCAAAACTAAAGTTTAATAAATAATTTGATGATTCATTTTATTTTATCCCATAGGGTTCCAACCTCTCTTGAACCATGTCAGATCGTGTTTACTTCATTGTAAAATATAACAAGTAAAGAAGAGGAAAAATGGAAAACTAACCAGCAAAAAGCACTTGATATTATCTCTGGTAAGCTTAACATCGTCCTTTACATCCTCACAAATCCCCAACAAAAGGTCCAACATATCTTTCCTCTCTTTTTCCCCTCCTTCCCTATCTTTCTCATGCTCCTTCATCACCCTCTCAACCAACCCATCAAACTTCCATAAACACTCCCTCAACTTTCTTCCATACCCAAGCAAATCAAACTTTTTCAATGGACCCCAAACTTCCCCTAAGCTCATTTTGGCTGCACAATTCGCTATCTCGTTGATGAAGTCTCTAATCTCTTTGCTCTCATTCTCGCTTGCAGAGCATCGCGTGCTCATTGTCATCCTACATATTATGTTGTTTGTCATCGTCATCAACTCTGCTCCGAGATCGCATTCTTTTCCTTCCTTCGAGTGCTTGAGAAGAATTTCCAACAGTTTCATCACCTGGCCAAAATAGGACACGACACCATAATAAAACGTTATCAGTTATGACTTGTTTTGATGTGTGAATTCTCTAGTTTGAAAATGGGCATTCAAGAATTAGTCCTGGCCTTTCAATGACTCATTTCAGTCCAGCCTCCATCTCAGAATGAATTGTCTAATTTGACAATGGAAGTCAAGGATTTAGACCATTTTCACAAGTCATTTTAGTATAATATTTGAATTGAATATATTAAATATTAGGATAACTACTTATTGAATAGTACCAACAACCCTATGGGGGCGGCTTAGTGGTTCACTAGGTTCTTGTGAATGTTTAATCTATTTAGCGGGAGATCCTGTATTCGAATCCCTCCAAGTCATGATTGTTCAAAAAAAAAAAAAAATGAATAATCCCAACAGTAGCCTTTCTACTTTTGAATAAATTTGTCTTACACATTTTAGGCTCACAAATTTTACAAATCTTTTTCCAATAGTATTCGCAGAGAGATAGTAGTCTGGCTAGCATTAAAAATTGGACGAAAGTATAAGATTTAGGATTTTCAATAAAGACATTAGGAATTGGGTGAGACAGAAAGATTTAGGGTTCAATCCCCAACTCAATAATTCAAGGAGAATTTACAAAGTTTCTAATTGAACTACTAAAAATTAACTTAAATTATGCAACTAGTTTTTTATATTATTTCAAATAAGTAGTGACTAATAATAATATCATTCTTCTGAATTGATAAGTTACTGATTCTTGAGTATACAAATTATTTGATTTGATAATTCTGCAAAGATAAAGTAATGCAAAGGAAAAGTAAATTCAATATGTTTCCAAAAAGTAAATAGAAATCTTACATCAATCACTCACGCAGCGTTTGATAAAAAATTAGTTATTTAATTCTAAAAATTGTATCTGGAAAAAATGTTATTTGCTTGAATATAATATAACTAAAAACTAATTTTATTTTAGTATGATAACTTTGCCCCCAAAGAGTTAAAAGTAAGTTAAAGAGATGCTGGACAATATGATAATTTATTTAAATGTAAGAGTGTAAAATAAGTATTTTACGCTCTTTAAAATTAAGTTTTTAATTTTAAGCGGAGAATTTACTACTTAAAATTTTAGATAAAAAAAAATTTTAAATTTAAATGGTGTTACTCTTCTTACGTGTTAGATTTTATTCGGTTTTTCCGATAAAACAGAGAACTCGGCTCTAATGTTAATTACCTCTTGTTTTCTGATATCGACGAATCGTCCAATCTGATGAGGGGAGAGAAGCTCCGTCACGCATATTTTCTTCAAAAATCGCCAGTAATCACCATACCCTGCCCCAAAAAAGGACGACTCCTTATATATTTCATAATCTGCAGCTCCAAACTGCGGCCGATACGCAAAATTCAGATCGTTAGTTTTCATGACCTCTCTGGCCACGGCAGCGTTGGACACAATCAGCGAACTCGACGCGCCAACATCAATCTTCATGAGGGAACCATAGCGTAAAGCTAAGGTTCGAAATGATTGGGGCAGTGGTAGACTTAGTAAATGAAGGTGGCCGATTATCGGTAAAGAGGGTGGACTTGGGGGTTTATGGAGGATTTTGTTCAGGTTTCGGTGTTTTTTAATCAAGGATCGGATTATGAGAGCGGAAATAAGGCAGATAGTGAAGTAGAAGGGAGCATCCATGGCTGTGGAGGTTTCAAGGGAGTATGTGTATGTGTGCTACTTACTTACAGTCGTTGACTATTTATACTTGCAAAAATAGAACATTTGATCAATCTTTATAAAGTGTAAATAACTCAATTGAAAGGTAAATTAATTAAATGTTGAAAGCAATTAACTTGGACTTTTCAAAAATAAATATTCTTCTTCTAGCAACACCATATATGTTCTGCGCATTTGTATCAGTACATATATGTTCTGCTTTTATTAGATTCAACTTTAACTGCAACGAAAATTTGTTAAATGGGACGAGTGATTGATTTAGTTGAAATTAATGTAGTGCTGTTCAAAAAGTGGTAAGACTATATTAGGTTGTATTTTGAATAAATTTGAGGTGGCTCTTCTGCCACATACAGCCGCTTCACCTTCAATTTTTGCAAGGCCTTGTTTGGATGACAAAATAAAGTACAACTTGCTCGAGCATTATTCAAACCATGATTTTAGCTATGAATAATAAAAAAACATATTTTTTTATCATTTGACAAAATAATATCAAATCTTTCAAAAAAAAAATGAACTTTTACGATAAGGTTTAAAAATTATAAAATAAAATATTACACAAATATCACTTATGCTTTTGTGACTAGCAATAATTATGAGACATGATTGGAAACATAACATTTAATTTCAAATATGAGACTTTGTAAAAAGAATTTATAAGCCACCTCCATTGAATGAGGAATTCAAGTCAAGCAAGCCAATTTCTCTCAAATAAAATATAATAATTGAATGGATTAATAAATGGCTTTTTTGAATTTGCCCCCCTATTTATAATTTATAATCATTTCAATAATCGTTTAACTTAATCCCTAGGTTTTGATGAACCTCTAACACGTGTTAGAATTTTTTGTTTCCTAACCATTTTGCCCCCTTACCATTCATCATTTTCTTCAAAAAAATTCTTAACCTTTATTTTATCTCTCAAAACTTACAACAAATTGACTTCTCTCTATCTAAACTCAATCACAAAAATTAAATATACTTCCTCTCCTTATCTCTTCCAATCCAAAAAAAAATCAACAGAGAGAAAAGGAGGATTATTTTTATATCCAATTTTCGAAACCAAAATTGTTTCTATTAATCAACCCATTTTGATACCTATTATTGAATCCTAAATCGTTTACAACAGTAAATCCACTTTGATACCTCATTATTGAATCCAAAATTGTTTCCAACAATAAATCTATTTTTATACCCAATTTTCAAATCCAAAATTGTTTCTATTAAGTAAACCCATTTTGATACTTTATTTTCTAATCTAAAATCATTTCCATCCATCAATAAACCCATTTTGGCACCTAATTTTCAAATCTAAAATCATTTATATGAAAAAATCTTTGTGATTTTGAATTTTAGAGAAAGAGAGATTATGAGGATTTGTTGCAAATTTAAAATTAAAGAGAGAATGAAAGAAAGAATAATCAAATGAAGAGTGTGCTTGAGTTTTTTGTTAATAGGGAGTTTTATTTGGATCTGTTGAGAAAAAGAGATGAAACGTATACAATTTTAATGATTGAGTTTTAGAGAAAGGTGGACTTATTATAAGTTTAAAAAAAGTAAGAATAGGGTGTTTTGAAGAAGATGATGAATAGTAAGAGGTGAAATGGGCAGGAAAAAAAATTCAAACAATGTTAATGGTCTGAGTTAATTTAAACAATTATTGAAATGAGGAGCATATCTAATTATGCAATATGATGGTGCAAATTATTAATCCAATTTGTCCCGCCAACCATGAACTGGCGCGTGGCCGTCAGCATCAGCAATCAGCCTGCCCCAGCAAGAGGAGCTCGGAGGAGCCATGTTGAATCACTACAAGAAGCATAGAGCCCTTCACAAATTGGACACTCGCTCGAAAGTTAATTACGTACAGCGAATTGCGAAGCTCGGGTTTCCAGAGCTCTTTCGGCGAGTTTTAGAGCTCCTTCTCGCCTAACTACTATACTAGAATGATTAGGCAAAAGTAAAAGCAACTTCGACCTGCTCTGCAGAACACACAAAACTCCCTCACCTTCATTAAATACACACTAATTGCATTTACTACACCGGAATTCATGGAGCCGCATGTTTCCTCTCAGTCATATATATACAAGAAGTATTTACTTCTTAATAACAAAAAACAAAAGAAAATACAGCATTCAATAGCAAAAAGACAAGATAGAAATAAAAGCTTAGAGCACTTAGAAGAGCTCCTAAAATAAAGGAGCCAAAACTTATATAGCTTGAGCACACAATTATTGTAACATTGTGAAGATAGAATAGTTAAAGAGTTATAAGTTTGTAATAATTGTTTGTTTATCATTAATATCAAGCAAACCAAGCTCTTATCTCTATTTCGCAGAAGGATGACTAATCCACATCTTTATACGAGGCCAACTTCTCTATACATCTTTGACTCTGTTGATTTTATTGCATTTGTTGTACCAATCATTTGATCCAATCATTTGACTGTGTAGTCTAAAATACCCTTTCAATTTTTAACACCAACACATTATAAATAAAAGGCAAACTCAAAAAAGACCTTAAATAAAAGCCACGAGTTACTTGAAATAATAATTATGACATTTTTTTATTTTTATTTTAAGCTCTTCGAAGGTCATGACTCATGAGTTGCATGAAATAATGAAAAAGAACAATTTCGTTCTCTTAAAATATATATATATATATATATAGTTGTTGACAATACACCATAAAAATGCTGCTTCTTTTTTTCCCAAGTTCAATAGTAAGACTATTCGGACCAACTTGCATATATCTCAATTAATCCCTCTCCAATTCAATCAAAGACATGTCATTTACATCAAGACTAGGGGGTCAAAGCTCTTTCAAGTCCCCAATATATAAAGCAACAAGGACAAAATTACATAAACAAGGTTGCTCAAACTTTGAAACTCGATTGCAACCATCATTGAAGCCAATACTGTCATCTCTAGTTCTTCCTCTGAGATATCCCTATTATCTCTTGATTTGTAATGCCAATTGTAACTAATTTGCCACCCTCCAGTCCAAGTGCAAGTTTTAAACATTGATTGAGCCTTACAATTTATTGGAATAGATCCTAGTTTTATAAAAATTAATTAAATAAAATTCCGCAATCTCCATGAAAGCGGAAACAGAAACTATATCAATAAAACTGGTCATTCCTTGTCAATATTCAAGAACTTTTACAAAAGGTTAACGGGAGCTGCTGAAGAAGCTATTATATTGAGGATTCTGCTTTATGTACATCAGTAATCAGTTCCGATACTACTAATACAACAAAGACATTCATCAAACTGGAACGAGAACCAACTATACGCTCTAATCTTCTACTGAAGACCTTCAACATATCAAATAAACAGCAAAATTGCCTACCGATCCTAATCAAGGACCTTCAGCTAAAAGGTTATACTGCATGGAAGCAAGCACAGGAAAAAACAATAAAGAGCATAGCTACCTGCATATCAGCCCGGATAAATCATCAGAAGATGATTCAGATCAACATTACCACACAGGTTAGTTTGACCATTCTCCTTCCTTCAAACATCCCCTAGTCATTTTTTGCCCTCAACGAGAGTTGATATCAAAAACCAAATTAAAAAAGAATTGTGTCAATTAGCGCATTGACATCAAAGTGCGGACCCTTTTCTCCCTCTCTGCCTTTTTAGCAGTCGGAGTTCTCTTCAAGTTGCGCAGTTCCTCCATCACCACTTTCTCAACCGTATCAATAGAGTTGAGTAGCTTCTTTTGGGGTGTGAGGAGACCCGATTCACCCTCATTTTGATTAGTGATATCAAGCAATATCTTGGGCACTTTGCCCACTGATGGTGGGCAAGCTCTAATTCCAACCATTGGATTTGGGGTGGCAATGGATAATTTGTGCTCGAGTTGAGCACCCGGTGAAGGTACTGAAGAAGGATCATTGTCCCTATCCTGGAGTGTTGGGCTCTCTTGGTGGCCTTCACTATCTCTCAAGCGTGCTCTTCTTCTTTCAATTGCCTAGTGGGATAAATTATGAAAAAATCAGATCCATCAAGAATGCGCCTTAACCATTACGGTTAACATTAGTACACTGCCGCAGCATTCAATATGATGACAAGCGTGACATTATTAAACAGATAAATGCCCAAAAGAATTCTGACTGGCACAAATGATATATTCAAAGAGAGATCTTTTCTGTTTGTCTACAAGAAGATGCACATAACTAGACTTGTACAACTTTCAAACAATGTACCTAAAGGAAAATATGACAGCAAATTGAAAGGGAAAGAAACATCAATTGTCATGAACAATTTAAGAAAATATAACTAAGAAATGACAAAAATGCAATTATGGAGCCAGATGTCAAAGACTAGAAAAGCTCTTAACATTCATTTTCCAAAATATGTTGCAAATATGCTAATGTACTAAGTCATAAATGGGGAATTCAAAACGTAAACAGTATATAAAATGTAAACTGAGTGCCATAGGTCTAAAACAGAAACTAGCACGTGATTATTCTGCATAATAGATCAAAGAACTGAGATCAATCACAATTGACAAGCACTAATATTAAGTGATTAAATGTAATCAACATCAAATATTGAAAACATCCAAATGTCAAAGTAAGGATTCAACCGCCAAAAGGTCGCGGAACAAATGGCAAAGACAAATATAGTGCAGAACCATGACACAATTGCAATGTAAAGAAAGATTACTAAATTCAGTGTAGTCCCATTATATTCATACAAAGTCATTATGCACACAGCACACCATAAACAGAAAAATCTCCAGTATAATGTGAATTCCAAACCTTGCAAGAAATTTACACATCTCAAAAAAAATGTCAGAAACTATATAAACAATACACAAATGTCAAAAGTAAGGATTCAATAGCTACGGCTAGCTAAACAAATGATAAGGACCTAAAAAAGTGAAAAATTGTCAACAACTTGCAACGCAAATAAGGAATACTACTACTAAATTCAATCAAGTCCCATTATGTTCATAGTTAAGTGATTAATGCATAAAATATGAAAATGAAGATCGTCCTCATAATGCAAACACCATACCTTTAAAAGCACCAATATGACAAAAATGTCAAAACCTAAAAACAAAATCAACTGACTATTGACAAAACTAAATTTCAAGATTCACCCAATCAAATCAAATACCCTATAAATCTGAAACAACCATCTTCGAACACGCTCCAAAACTGACATTTTATAATTAAACAGAAATCAGACAAAAGCTACAAATCCCCAATTTCAACATTAATTGAAAACAAAATACCCTAATTAAGATCACACATAAGCTCAACGAATCAAACAGATCAACAAAGAGTTAATGAATCATTACCCTCACAACAGCAGTAATATCCTGGAGAGGAGTTCTTGGGTACCAAGAAGGTAACACACTATTTGATCCACGTGCTCGGCCTCGGCCTCGCCTGCCACTTCCAGCAGGCGTGTTCTCCCGACCAAACCCAGTCGATCGGTGTAAATTCCGGCCGCGGCCAATTCCAACCCCCCTTGGTGTTCCAAATCTACCCCTTCCAATACTAGTACCACCTCGTATAGCCCCCACTCCCATTGCTCCACGTGTCCCCGTCATTGCCGTCGCACCCCACCGGAATGGAGTTCTGGTACCCACCTCCGGCGACTCGTCGGGCAAAATCCCTACACTACCGATCGTCCTCTGACGGCGAATGAATACCTCTGCAACGTCACTCGGCCTCGTTAACCTGTCTCTTGCTTCTGCCATTATCAATTTTCAACTGAAAATGAAAATGAATACAACGAGTAAACCCACGTGTAAATTAATGAGATCTAATCTAACGGAAGCTTACAGAGAAAAACCCTAAAGAAAAATGCTCACATAAACCGGAGAATGGGATTTCATCGGCGACACCATTACCGGAAAATGACGATTCTACGGCGAGGAAAAATTTGGATTTGTGAAAGTCATTTTCAAGTAACCCAGCTGTTTGGGTATTGTATCCAAGTATATAACAGAAGCTTAAGAAAAAGGGAAAATGAAAATCCTCTGGCGAGTAAAAATTAGGGTTATTTTCTAGTAAACAAAACCCAACTGTGTTGCGGAATTGAATCTATGAAGAAGTAGATGAGAGAGATGATTAAAGAACAGAGATTGAGTTTCTCACCTTGAGGAAATTAGGGTTTCTTGTTGGCTAAGTGAAATCTGATTGCAATGTGGGGGGGGTGAAGGCTCTACAGTGGGCACTGCTGCATCTCTTTCTAAGAAGAAGAGGAAGAGAGAGAACGCTTTGAGAGATAGGCGAAATGGCAAATTTTCAAAATAAAATTTGGGCGGTTGTTTATAGAAAATCAAATTTTCAACAAATTAAAAAAAAAAAATTAAGTGGCGCGTGGTGAAGCGTGAGGGTTTTTCAAATTTTGAGATGGGGAATTAGTTGCAAGGTTTTTTAAATTTCAAATAATAGGCGGTCTTGTAATTTAGCTCTGCAAAGCGTATAATTACAATATATTACCCCTAGCCGTGGTACCAGTCTAGTTCTTTCAATAGTGGGCTTATTGGACTATTAAGTGTGTGGTTCGTAATGTTGATGTAGTTTCCCTTAGTTATTGTATCAGTCTAACGAATAACGATCGTAATGTTGTGAGACGAGATGTTGTCCATGTTGACAGACTATAGGCTATGGTTTCATTTTATTGTTTTCAGAATTATTTAGCGGAATATGCGGATTAATTTTTATACGCCTCGACTAATATATAATTAAAAAACATATTTTCTATGTTTTGGGTGTTGGCTTATCCACCACTCTCAAATTTCATTTGATTCACGGAAAAAAAAAATTATAGAAGTGAAAAACTAAAGTTCATATCAATTTTTTTTTCTTATATTTGATAAAGTATGAAAAGTATTTAAGTAGTGGCATTGTTGTTTAAATTTTTTATAATAAATGTTAGAAAATATGTGAGAATTCCGGACCCCCGACCCGAGAAGAACCCTTGCTCTCGATTTTCTTTGAAAACATGTTTTGTGGGGTCGCCAGTTTGTTTTACGATAAAACAAACAAAAGATCGTACGAAGGACAATTCGAAATGAATTATCTTTCATACGTTTGAAACCAGAGATTTAAATATTTACTTTGTTATGGTTCGGGAACTACGTTACGAATTAGAAAGGTGTTAAGCACCCAATTCGCCCTTTCGGTCTCTTAATGGATCATGTATCTCATTCTTATTTTAGATATCTTGCAAGTAGTTTGAATAGTTTTCAGAATAGTCCTTTCCGGATAAATTTAGTTTAAAACAATATTTTGAAATCAGACTCGAGTTTTGCGAGCGCTTACGTATTCATTCATAGAATGAAATCAAAGTCTCGTAATTTCACTTGTTTGGAAACTGTTTTTGTATTTGGCTTTGTTTTGAAAGCGTGTCAAAACAGATTTTAGATTTCTTGTAAAACTTAGAATGGACTAGTTTAGGAAACAGTGAACTTCTTTGCAAGTTATCTAATTTACTATATTAAAACTAATATTTAAATGCAGTATTGAAATTAAGGAGAGTTGTAGACAGACGTACCTGATGCACTTGAAGAAGAAAACCTGCTTGTTTGCTCCTTTCTCTCTCTAGACTTTCTCTCTCTAAAACTTTCTCTCTCAGAATTTCTCTAAAAGGACTCTCTAATAATTTTGACAGAGTTTCTACTTACTAAAAACACTATTGAGTGTTGATGCCTCAAATGAGAGCCCAATGGTCCTATTTACAGAGAAAAAATGCAGAAAAATAGCTTGGGTAGCCGCACGGCTAGGGAGGGCTGTGGCTAAGGCGTGCGGCTAGGGCGTGCGGCTCGAAAATCAGGGCTTTTCCCCGTCCTAGTAAGCAAAGTGGCAACATGGTTGTGGTAGATTCCTGACGCGCTCGAAAATCAGGGCTTTTCCTAATGGCCTCTTATATGCATAATGACTCAAGACTTGATGCGGAATGCTTGTTTGTATGAAAATCAAGTTCACACGAGAGTCGTGGATTATGGTGTTCACAAATAATAATAGAAAATCAATCATATCGGTTTTGAGACGAAGGACTTTACCTCTTACTTTCCCTTTTGTCAGAAACATGTTTTCGGAATTTGTGCTTATCAAACAAAGGAAATGAAAGACTTTCCTTTCTTGAGTGCTCAAATCCGTGAACCAAACGAGGCCTCAACTTAAGACTGTGCTAATATGGGATGGTGTTGTTAGTTGATCTTTTGTTTTTTATTACTATTTTCTTTAGCTTACTTCAATTCAATGTATATATATCACTATTTTTAAAAATCGGGATTTTTTACTGATAAATCAGCCAAAAATAAAAAATCGGGAGTTACCTAATTAAATTTTCATGAATTGGCTGGGTTAAAAATTGGACTAAAATTGGCCAAAATCTGGAAAAATCGGGAAACAGATAAGAAAAAAACGAAGGAGAAGTTGTGGCAGGCTAGGGTTTTGACGAGGGTTTCAACGAGCTAAAGAAAAAGAAGAAGAAGCTGTGGTGGGCTAGGGTTTCAACGAGCTGAAGAAGAATAAGAAAAATCAACTGTGGCGGGCTAGATTTCAACGAGCTCCTGTGGGAAAGAGCAATCTCAATTGCTTTTAAGTTTATTTTTTTATTTTTGTATTCAAGCCCAATATTTTAAGTTATTTTATTTTGATCCATCTTAAATTTTAAATTTTATAAAAGCACTCCTTAAATTTTGGGTATACATATTTTATTACTTGAATGTTGAAAAATTAATGTTAATTTAAAAGATATATTGCATTTTATTAGTATTATGTTATTTTGAAAACTATTTTATGAGTATGGAAATGTTATTATATTTATTTAATTTTCAAATTGTGGGTTTGCCAATTAATCCCCGATGTTTTGAGCACAAAACAAACAACACTTATATGGATTGGTAAAATATGATGGTTTATGCCTCTCATGTTATAATTTGAACTCTTACCAATGGATTGGTAAGGATATGATGGTTTATGCCTCTTATGTTATAATTTGAACTCTTACCAATGGATTGGCAAGGATATGATAGCTCTTTTAGTAGAAGCCCCGTGAATTCAAACTTTTTTCGGCCAAAGAAAAATTTAATATTAATATAGAATTTGAGTTACACATAGAAAAATTGATTAACTCAAATTCTGTTTGATAGTAACATAAAGAATGTTATGAAAAACAATTGGTTAATGTGAAAAGTTAAAAATTAAGTTAAGACATGGAGTGAAATTACTTTTGTATTTTAGTTTTTTTTCATGAAATTTTTTTCGAAAAAAATATTAAAAAAATGATGAATGACATACTTATAAAAATGAGTATGAAGTGAAGAACATCTCACTATATGCCTCAACTTATTTTATAACTTTTCACAAAAATAATTTGTTTTTCAATCATTTTCTAGGTTACTATTAAAATGATGCTTATAGTAGAATATATACCCGTAAGTAACTTTTTCTATTTAACAACCCTATCCAACAACCCCTATTTGGGAATGGGTCTACATAAGTTACTGGCTCACTAGATCTCTATGTTGCGATGATTGATGCTAGTCATTCGGGATGGCAACAGGTTGTGCAACACCCCCGCCTTAATTATCAGGATAACACTCGTAATTAAGACCTAGAGTGTTACTAACCATCTTAAATTGACTAAAATGAGTATATATGAATATACACAAAAAAATTTAAACAGTAAATAACGTACGTGTCAATCAACAAGATATAAGATGATAGTATTGTACATAAACATACATACATATAACCGTTATACAAAACTAACTAAGTAAGTTCAGAAATAATATACAACACTCCGGGCTAGCCATGGCTTCCCGCAAGAACATATATATAACAAAAATGAATCCGTATCAGAGCTATCTATTTCATTCCCGAGCCCGGGGTCCTGTTAACCTTGCTCATCCTCTGTGTACCTGTATTTGTTAATAAAAACGGGGTTAGCTCACATTTAAGTAGGGACGGGGGGGGGGGGGGGGGGGGATAGGGGATATTATGTTTAAAAATGCATTTAATCGATTCTTTAACAAATCATGTTTAACAAACCATTTTAATCGAATATTCAATTCACACCATTATTTTATATGACAAATTATGCACATGCTAATACAGGTTACCTCCCTTGTGTCAACCATCGGGTCACGTCGCCAAGTAGACATATACCAATTCCAATCACATAGCCATAGCTATAATATTGTGAATCCGAATCATTGATAAAAAAATATCCTTTGTTGCCTCATCGAGCGTATTGCCAATGCAATAATAGTAGTGGGACAACCTGTCCCCCAATTCGTGCAAGAATAGATATAGATCGAACCCATGATGCTTTGCCAATTGCCTAGGTTCCCAGGTCTTTCACTAGTGGCTTATAAGCGGCCAAACAATTCCCAAATGGGTTTAGAAATTTTCAACCCAAGGACACCGGGCCCCATTTATTTTTTTGTCTCGGCAAGCACCATTAAGGTATATATTCATACATAATTTACATCATCATGGTCATCCATGGCCAAATACAATAATTACCAAGAATTCCGTCAACCACTCGTATCCGACAAGAGCATATCAAGATAAAAATGAAGCCTCCATAAATTGCCATGAGAAATAAGTCTCCATGAATTACCATAAGAAAAAAATATCCTTATAGCATATGAACAGAGAGATATATATATAGCATCCGAACATATATATATATATGATGAAGCTTCCTTGTAGCCAAAGAGCCCGAGTTGACACTAAGATAATGTGTTTCATGCATAACATGTTCTTTATATACTTTAAGGATAACATATGCCATATACACTCTAACAAGCCTCATCTTGTATCTCTTGATGTGCATAATTTATCAACAAATCCATTATACCGCAAATAACATCCATACACTCGAGGGATATCTTATATCATTTAGATAACAATCTATATCAAGTGTAAATGGCACATGTTGCCTCAAATCACATACTTATACTATTTAACAAGCATTTGAAGTAATTTATGCCATATACACTTTCACAAGTCCAACCTTGTACTCCAGGGTGTGTATAAATCAACGATAACTTATTTCCATCAACTTATAATAGTCAAACATCTATGGAATACTTCATAAGGTTGGATAATATAAGGATATTAAGTGTAAATAGCATATATTGCCTCAAATCTCAAATTTAGGTCTTTTATAAATCATAGAACATCATGTTCTAAGCTATACTTTAAATAAATATGACATATAAAGTGAAACCATGATGATATTCATGAAACAAGGTCAAAACTTCAAGTTCTCAAATAAACACAATGATTATCGAGTAATAAAATTATCTTATTAAGTTTTAAAAGTAAGGAAACTCATACTTTGAGTTTATGAGCGATAAAGAAGAAAGAACGATGATGATCCAAGCCCTTTTTCCAAAATAATCCCAAGGAATAAGATAATGAATAGTGAATAGGAAAAGGATTTGGATAATTTGATGCTTGAATCTTCGATCAGGAGTGAAAATAAGCGAAAATCAATTAAGAACCCTTCTCTCTCTCTAGAACTCTCTAGAAGTTATTGCAAGTGTTTGGGTCAAAATAAGTAGAAAAATAGGCAAAAATGGCTTTAAAATGAGCTTAAGTCGGTGCACTGTTCCGGAGGGCGGACCGGTAAGCTGAAAATGGAGTACCAGTCCGCAGTATAAAGTTTTTCCAAATTTTACAGGTCGGACCAATATGTCTAAAACTCTATACCAGTCCGCAGCTAAACTTTTTTCCAAAACTTATACGCTGGACCGGTATTCCAAAAACACAATACTGGTACGCAGGCTAACTTCCTGCCCTGCTACCCTGTTCTTACTTAGGCCATAACTTCTCACTTGGAACTCCGATTGAAATGATCTTTATATCTCGAGAAAGGTAATTCAGAGATCTACAAATTTTGGAAGGATCTTTTCTCCAAATTATGGACATATTTTTTTTTCACAAATATAGATACCACGCCATATTTACTTAAAACAACATAATTAATATTAAAATTAACACAGAAAGTTACAACGTGTCTGGCCAAACTTGACCCACCTTGAAATTATCCCAACTTGGGCCAGGTTTTATATTGGAAAACTCAAGTTCTACTCGCTTATTAGTGTACTTTAACCTAAACCCACCCCAGTGTCATTATGAAGTATCTTAAGGGTATCAAGGAGGAAAAAACACTATATTCAGGGTGGGGTGGGTCAAATGAATTTATTTATTTTTACTTAAACCCCAACCTCACTTAACACAGGTTTTAGTTTGGCAAACCTGAACTTAAACCAATTAAAAAAAATAAAAAAATCAAACTCCACTGTTCAAACAGAGCAGGCTCAAAACCCACCAGGAGCAAGACATTTTGCCATCCTTAATAGTTATAGGTAAGTTTTACCCACGATGCATGGAACCGGATTAGTTGTCTATAGTAAGTCTATGAATTCTACCCGTGGTGAATGATGTTAGGCTTGGAGCTGGACATAGTTGGCTCGCTACATCTCGAACTAGGATTCTATAATAAATTCTTAAGTTATACCCATATGGTGAATGATGTTAGCCCCCTATCCTATCCCGCCCTTGCAAGCATGGTGGGATGTCATAAAGCCAAGTCCGACACAATTAAATTATATGTACATAAGCAAGCCTTTTGTTCTAAATTAAAAGTCTACTATCATCTTTGGAATCAATGATGAAATCTAAGGAAGGCTAGCCTAGCTAAAGCTCGGGCCAAGTTTGGTAGGATACACATTGTTAATATAAATCTGAATCTCCACTTATATATTCTCCCCATTGTAATTCAGGTGGATAAGATTATACTCATAAAACCTAATGTAAGTTGTAAGATTTCAATGTAAGGGCTCAAATTCTACAATAAGCTTTTATTATTGCCGAACCATGTATAAACTAAAAGTTAATTATATCAGTTTAAAAAGCAATAACATATTTTTACAATACTTCAAATATAGAACTTTAATGTTTAACTATATATGATTATGTACATTAAATATAAAGTTATTCACAATCACAAACGAAAACTCACACTTTAGTTCTTTTTACGAAAGCACATTAATGCTACTTATTCAACAGTTGGTAATATTATTTATTTTTTTATCATGTGATTTGATAAATTGATCATGTCCTAAAAAGAGATAGACTATTAATTTGATAAATCTCAAATAAGTGAGACTATAAAATTCAAACAATTAAATATTTAATTTTACCTTTATTGTCATTTAAAAATCATTAGCCTAATTTTTCTAATTATCAAAATTTACTAATCCAGGTGTACATAAATTCTAACTCCGCCAATGTTTAAAATACATCCCAAATTAAAAGTTTGCTTCTCCTTTTCAAATATAATCACCATACTGAAATGACATTCACGAAAAAAAAATGGTTTTGATGAGATTAAATTAATGTAAAAACCAAACATAAATTTTTTCTCAAGAAAAGAAGGTATAGTTCATATTTTTTTATTAGTACATTAAAACCTAATCCTTGAAAAACTCTGGCTGCTAATTACTGAAAGGAGACGTGAGTTGCAACTCCCCCTTCTTTCTCCTTTTAAAAAAAAAATACCACTAAAGCCTCGTTTGGTTCACAGAAAGGAAATCAATTCTTTTATCTTTTTCATGGAGGTGGAAAACTAAATTTTTCCTGTCAAATTTCCTTTCTTGTGTTTGCTAAAGCATGAAAAGTATTTAGGTAAGGGTATTATTGTCTAAATTTTTTTGTAATAAATGCTTAGAAATCACATGAGAAAATCAATCCCATGTGTTTTGAGAGGAATGGTTTTACCCCCTACTTTTTCCTCTCTCGGGAAAGTGTTTATAGAATTTGTGCGCACCAAACAAAGGAAATGAACTACTTTCCTTTTCCAAGTACTAAAATTCATGAACCAAACGAGGCCTAAGTGGGGACATTTTAATGAAAACAAAATAATGGAATTCTATTTACACTACAAAAAAAAAAAACAATATTAATACCACTATATGAAAAAATACACTTTATTTTGTGATAAAATTAAGAAAGATATAATGTTTTAAATAATAAATATATTATTTAATTTGGGATAAAAACGAACATATTTATCAATTTTTTTTCAATCGGTCACACATCACTAAATTTTGAATAGTAATTAGGCAAATAGTTGTCAAATCTAGTATGATATTTCGGCACTAGCAATATTCACCGATATATATCTCAAAATCAGTAACTTGTTGCCAAAAATCAAACTATATTCGGCATCTCATCGCTACATTATTTTACCAAACTCGGTACTGTGTAGTCAACCGAAAAAAAGTGATTAAGCATATAGATTCTTAATTACAACAAAGTATTTTTAGATGATGTATGTAATGTATGTAAATATTTGATTTAGGATCTTACTTCTTATTTTACGTTGATGTGAATGAAAGAGAGGAGGAAAAATGAGAATTTGAAATTTGGAAAAAGATAAAATGGTGTATGTAGTGGTGCATTAAGACTTTTTTTTAATATTTTTATGCTAGTTTCAAATATGGGATGGTTCTAAGTTTTTTATTTTTTATGGTATAAATAAAATTTTCCCATAATAATAGGGACCCATAAGATAAGATCATCATATCGACTTAGAAAGAGACACCAAAGGTTATCAACTATCAACGCATTTAAATTGAAAGCTACTCCATAAATAAAATAAATTATATTATTAATCATATTAAAATATTTTTATTACCTAACGTTAACCATCAAGCAAATAAGCAATGCCATAACCTTTATCAGGTAGAAAAGTGCGTAGATCTACTCCTAAATTATTTTTAACATATAACAACATTTTTAAAATTTATTGTATTTTGATATCTTAAATTAAGAGTATTAAATGTTTGGAATTAAAAATTCATTCTTCTTTTTAAGCCGAGTTTCAATTATACAATATCAAATAAGTTATATTTTTAATTATTGATACATTTGAAATTTGTATATAATTAAAAGATAAAAAAATTGAAACCAACTATTAATTTGACACAAGGATGCATTTCATGGTTACAAATTCCAAAGCAGTGAAACATAACAAGCCACGTACCTAATAATGCTTAATTTAGCATTAGTAACTAATTAATGGTACTCCGCGTGTTTCAAGTTTGTTCCAACTTTTAAACTTTATAAAAGGTCCAATAACTTCTACTAATTGAATTACTACTCATATATTCCCTCCGTTCTAATTTAATTGTCACTATTTGAAAAACTAAAATTTTAAAAAACACAATGATTATTTTAAGAAAAAATACTTATTTTCAAAAAATATTTTTTACTTTTTTTTTTCTCATAAAAAGGGTGGCACAACCCAAAATAAAAAAAAGTAAGAAAAGCTTAAAGAGTAATATTAAAAATAAAAAAATTGTTATAATTAATGACATACTAAATTGTGAAAAGCGGACAATTATTTTGGAACATCTATGAATGAAATAGTAGACAATTAAATTAGGATAGATGGAGTATCAAAATATAAATTGAACTATTAATTTAAGACACAGTGAGTATTAAGAGGAGTTAATTAACTAAGGTAAAAAAAAAAAAAAGTACCAATAAAAGTACTATACAATTAATAATCTATTTCTTGCATCTAATTGTATAGTTTTAACACTACTGCTAGTAGCTTACAGGACCCCTATAGGTTTATAGCTGCCTTTCTTCCCTACCACTTAACAGAAAGAAGAGAAAGAAGAGGAAAAAAAGAAAAAGGCTCTCTCTCTTCATTTTGGGGTAGAAAAAAAGAGAAGTCTGCGTCGATCCATTTCCTTATTTTCTGTACAGAAGCAAACCGAGGAGCTGTTTCTAATTTATGACCGGCTTCTGTATATTGGAACATTTACAGTTGGCTCGACTATCGCTAAGAGTCTGCACCAAAGAAAGAAAGAAAGAAATTGTATTGAGGCACATGAAGAGTTGTTAGGGAGTGAGTGTACTTCTTTCAAAAGTTTAGTGTGTCTCTTGATACCTTGAACTGTTTTTGGAGGTCCTTAATGTACTCAACAGCCAAATCTAACATGTCTGCTGTGTTTGTTTGCTGCCAATAAAAAAGAAATTAATAATTAATTCCAGTCAATGCAACCATTGCACAATCTTCTTTTACTCTTTGCACCTAAAAATAAACGAAAAAACCCTTCCCATAAGTTTTGTTTTCCATGTAAAAGAAATCCAAGAAATTCAATTATTTTCTATGTAAGCCAATCAAACGCACCCTAATATGGAAGGTGAGTATAATTCCTACCTTATCCATGTAAGGCACAAGCTCTTGTAGTTTCCTCATTCGTTCACTGATCCGTGTTCTTCTCACCTGAAATTAATTCGAAATCTGACTCTTAAATTTGGGATGTCTTAAGAAAAGGTCCCTTCATTTGAAACCCAATGCTACGAGTTGGAAGCTCGAAGCCTCCAACACACCACAAAATCATATATTGTACAATCTTGTTTTAAGCTCATCTGTTCAACAAACTAAAGTAAGGAAAACTCGTATGATCCGAACATATACGCATATCCGGTATTGATTAATCAAGCAAAACACCAATAACAAAGTGGTCTTCTCAATGTGGAGACCTTGAAGATTATGTGGATTGCTAATTAACAGATTGTAAGAACAAATAAAGAGAGGAAAAAAAACGTCGATTGGGATTAGAAAGCTTACCCTCTCTGCTATGCTTCTCGGATGAGTAGCACAACCTCGCTTTGCGCGTATCTTACAAGGGACAGAATCTTGGAACTGCAGCAACTTCTCCATTTCAGCTGAGGTCTGTGGTAAACTTAAATGGTGCGACAAAGTAGGCACCTCTCCATTCTAACAATAAAATGTAAACAAAAAATGAGTTCCAATTAATAATGGAGAATAGATAATGAAATCTAAACCGCGGATTTAAAATTATATAATTCAGGTTTTGGCTGATAGTTTATGTCTAAAGGAGTCTATGCCGTAGTCAAGCACTACCTATCAAAATCTCAGCCATCCAATTTTAAACTAGCAGTCTAGATTTACTACTTTACTCTAGAGTGTGGCGGATCCCACAAAATGATACCTGAGAAGCAGCAAATATCTTTCCATCATCATCTAATTCCCTCTTAAGGCCACTAAAGTTCTCAGCAAAATGCAAGGAGTTGTTGTTCCAAGAACCAAAAGGGTAATCAGATGAGTAAAACTGAGTGGGCCCACTTCCATTTCCGAGCTTTCCATCATCAGGGCTACCTTGATCGATGTTTTCGCCCTCAGTTTCGGAGATACGAGACAACATCCCTAAGGAAGATGGGACCACCCCAGATGAGAAGCTCATCTGGCGCTTCAACATGTTTGAAGACGGGCTTAAATCTCCACTAGCACCGTAACTTCCAACACCTCTCATTGTGGCATACCCTGCAAGTTGCTGGGAAATTTTCAGTAAGCGTGCATTTGTTTGATAGTCTGAATCTGAAATCTGGATTTATGTTTTGAAACATGGATATGAAAAATCTGAAATCCGAACGGTGACCATTCGGACACTAGATATGCAGAACAAATAGCACCTAACTCATTTTAGATGTGTGTATCGTTTAATATGCAGTTCAATCATTAAAGAATCTAGGGGTGAATTGTGGACTAGGAGTAGATTTTGAACACATTGTATGTTCATAACTATGGAAACTTCCCAAATCAAAGCGAAATTAACAGACTATAATCCGACAGCTGAAAATCACTCGCCCAAATTTTGCTTTTCTTTCGTACCTTTCTTTTCTACGAATGTGGATAATGCATAGATAGGTATTTCTCATGCAAAAACAGGCCATTTCCTCTATTGATTTGCAAATAGGTGGTAGATGCGAATAATTTTCTATAAACATGAATAGTGCAATAGACTTATGCTACACATTGTAAATAAATAAATACTCCATCCTATTAAGAAAGGGCACTAAACTAAAGGTGGAATGGAGAGTAGAAGCGTGTGTTTGGCTCCAACTAAAACAGGAAAAAGAATAAAACTCCCCCACATGGTACATATCCTTTCATGTCAAAATACAATCTTTCTAAACCTCCTATATTGGATGTATGGCTTTGTGCATAAAGTCACTTTCCACATTTATGCATTAATATATCCTATTACTGCTTCCTCTTTCGTCTCGAATTAAAAACTTCACTTCCTTTTTTAGTGTGTCTAAAACCAACGGTGACACCTCTCTAACCAATATAACAAATCTTACTATTAGTATATATATGACCCTCAATTATTTAAAGTTCAAAATTATATATATATTATAAGGGTACGACTATTAACACTCACTCTAGCACTCAAAAACTATCGTTAGTAATACTTTATATATATTTTTTGAACACTTTTAATACATTGCAGACGCGCTTAGAATGTTATAAGAACTCATTTGAAGTTCTAATAACTAGTATATCCATGTCACAAACACGACACCACGAATAAAAGAGAAAGAAGTTGAAACTAATGAAATGAAAGAGCAATGAAGAAGTTTGAACAACAGTACCATTGTGAGCGGTGAGATGAGAAAATAACCCAGCAGGGGAGCTACTCTGCCTCATAAGACCCAAACCCATTTTAGTTTGCCCCTGATTATCCCCACCCGTATAAGTCCCATCTACAGCCCCCATTTGTGCTGCTCCAATTTTACTACTCTGCCTCGGATAATGCGGCGGCAACTGCGAATTCAAACAGGAACCTTTCGATGATAAACCCTTGTCATTATTATCTCCTCCAAAATCCCCAAACCTCTGAGAAATCAAATCGCTCGAAGTCAACTCGGGGCTAGTTGAATCCCTATGATTCAAAAAGCCCTCGATCGAATCCCCACTACCTTTATCATTAGGGAGATTCGAGAACAGAGAGCTCGGAGCAGAACGAAACCTCAACAAACCAGAGTTGCTCTGATTCATATCTGAACAGTACAAGAAAAAAAAAATGAAGTCCGGAAAGTGTAAAAATAAAAGAAGCGTACTCGCTGTACTAAAGCAACTATAACCCTCTTACGTTTAGGCTCTGAAGTTTCCCTAATTTCCTAGCAAACTCCGGGTTTGTAAATATAGGAGTTGAATTGAGTAGAAAATGCTCGAGAATCACCATACATTCGGTACTTTTTTCGGGGAAAATTCGACCATCATTTTCAGGGGAATTAGCTTGGTTTGTAAGCAGAGTTTGAGGGGGCGTAAAATCTTGAACTAGAAGGAACTGGGTATACTTTTTTTCAGGTATTCATAGATCTGAGCTCGTTTTGCTCAATGAAAAGAGCTTAGAGAGAGAGAGAGAGAGAAAGAAAGGACTGTATGGTGAATTAAGGGAACTTTGGGGGGCGGTTAAGGGTAAGTGAAGAGGGAATAGTGTGACCTCAGGTTTGGAAGGGATAAAGATATACAGATATAGACATATATATATATATATATAAATATTGTATCTATTTATGTTTACAGATTAAAAGTCAATTTCCTCTTTGATGCGCCGTAAAGAGGAAGGAGAGAGAGATGGGATTGTTGGGTGTTGGTGACATTGAGTGAGACAGATAAGGGAGAAGATATTGGCAAATTTTTAGAGTTTTTTGAATTTTTTTTTGCCCGAGTAGGTTGTTTTGAGTGGCGCACGCGATTTTTCATTTAAAAATATATTGCCATCAGCGTTTTCATTGTTGAAAGGGGCCCCGCTTTGCGCTCTACCGTATCCCGAGAGATTAGTCTTTACCGTCAAGCTAGAGATACCTGGGTGACCGAAAAAAAGTTTGAGTAATTTCTTTTTTTTTTAAATCATCGGACATAATGATGTTTTTACACTTATAAAGGTTAATATTAATTGCGTTTTTAGGTCCTACACTATTTTTTTAAATAACATGAAAAGTATCTCATCCACCTAAATAAGTTTTAAAACAACCCCACATGGGCAAAAAACTCCAAATTTTTATCTGAGAAAATAAAACATTATGGATGTATTTGATTGGCTTAAAATTTTATGAAAAATAAAAAAAAATTATCTAAATTATTATTTTTTGTGTATTTGATTGTCAAAATTTTTCAAGTAGTTAAATTTTATCTTTTTGGCAATTATTGCTTATTTTTCACCAAAATCATGAAAATGTTTTCTTAAGGGGGCATGTTTTTGTTTTCTAGACAATTGCACAAATTTCAAGACAAAATTTTTCTCATTTTTATATTAAAACTGCAATAACTTCAAATAGAAAATTTTAATTTTAATATTTAAAATTTACTAATCAAGATCAATTAAACAAAATCTATAATGACTATAGAATTATGTAAAAAAAAGACCAATATTGTTTTTACATTAAAAATGACATAATTCAACCAATATTTTTTTGGTATAAAATTAAGGCAATCAAATATATTTAATTGACATTTTTCATGCAACTCAAGTATAGACAATTCAATTGCCTAGAACTTATTTTCTTTTTATGCAAATTCTATTCTTGCAATCAAACGCACCCTTATTATAACATATATTATTATAATTTAATTATATTATAAAAAAATGTGTATTTTTATTTTTTTAATTAGATGAGTATTTAATTTTTTACAATTTGATTAAATATGTAATAACATGTGTCAGTATAATTATTATATTAAATATTTTCTCGATAAAAATCCCCTTTACGAAAATGTTTTTGAAATAAATCAAGACAATAAATTTTTTTTTTAAATAAGTGTATATTACGTGTTATTGGTGTAATTATAAAATAATATTAAATATATAATAATATATTAAAAAAATAAAGATTGAAAATTTACCTTTGTATCATTCAAAATATTACTATGTGTGTTTTTATCAACAAATTTGTAATTCGTTGAAATAACTTAAAAATACTATCAATTAAACACTTATAAATACTAATTTGTTAAAATAATAATAAAGTACAAACTTGATTTTGCATACTATAAAAAATTATAATCCAAAAATCTATTGTAAAGTTAATTTTGTACTTATTTTAAAAGATAGTTATTTTATCCTTAATTTATAAAAATATTATTTTGTTATTCTTTTCTAAAATAAATTCTCATACAAGCCCCATTTCCAAACCTCCCATATTTTTTTAACCCAATTCTACTTTAGGAAAGGTTTACTGTGGTTTAGAACGACAATTTCAAAAAATGATTTTTTTTTCTAAGAGAAAGAAATCTCGTGATGTATGTATATATATATGTAATAACTATGTCATATAAATGAATGGGAGATAAGCTTAATTGATACATTTTCAAATTATAATTTGTAAGAATTTAATTGAAAATAGTAGAAATTGTTTTATTGAGGATAAGATTTATGGAGCATATCATTACATTAAACTTCTACTGTTCATTCAACTATTTGGAACTTGTCATTATTTTGGTGAATACTTGTAACAATTTGCAACAGGCGGATCGAGCGGTGTTCAGTTAGAATTCCATGGTTTAAACTTAGACGTTTGGGTGAAAAAATCCACTCCAATCTCTATTGTATTAGCACTTCAGGTATTTAATTTTTTTTGTACATAGTTAAATTGGTTGACTTATTTTTTTATTTTTGCTTGGTACAGAATTATTAAAACTTATCATATATAATTAATTGGTTTTGCGCATTATGTCACCATCAGTTCGGTCTATTTTGGCACAGAAGGCCGTCGGATTTGCAATCTCATCCGTTCTCACACAGGCGTCAAATCGCACATGCTTAGCTCCAATAAAAAACAAAATTTGTTAAATTACATTACCACCTTGAGATAATTGAAGTGTGAAAGCATCAAAACTAGATGTAAAATAACTATGGGTGATTATAATTCTATTTCTTGTAATGCTTAGTTTGACTTTCACTTCTTATTTGATTATTTAATATTGAGCAAGAATATATTATTCGGTTTTTTATAATTAAATATAAATATATTATTCAATGGTTAGAGATTAAATAAAATATTATTAAATTTATATTTGATTTTCAAGAATCAAATAACAAATTTTTACTCTTTGATAAAATATTGAATGAAACTAAGTATTATTACAAATAGAAATAAAATAGCCCATAAATATAACTAGAATGTAGTAAAGTTGATAAAAGAAATTGTTTTTATTTTTTACCCACTCTTACCACTCCGCTTCTCCCAAAGAGTATCATAAAAACTTCAAAAAAAAATAATCTGAAAAGAGTTGAAACGCATAAAATTTTAATTCCTAGCAAAAAGTGAACAATTAAATACCTAAAATTGGAAAGTGTGTGAGAATTGCACATAAAAAGCATATAATTTCTACCTTGGAAACAAAAATTGCCGCTATCTTGATCTTGCCTTCTTTAATCATGTTTTAATAAAAGGTTTTCTACAATATCATTAGCGGCACTTTAATCATTATCATGATTTACAATGTTATAAAACCATAATTCCTTTTAAAGCCATGCCATTTTATTTTTTCATTTTATTACTGCGGGCATTTATTAAAAAGGAAATTATATTATAGTATAAAATTATAAAATATAGCTAATTTACAAGAGTAATATTGGAGTTATTGGTCATATGTTTGATTGAAACGAATAGTTCCAATTTATTAAAGCATATTATTCCTGGAGAATTAAAAAAAAAATAGCATAAAATCTGAGAGGAATTTGGATTAATTATTCTCCGAACAATGGTTGGTAGTTAAAGTTCAATTTATTAAAGTTGATAAGCTTTAAAGGATACATGTTTAAAAAATAGATATTCCTGTTTCTCAAACAAAAAGAATAGTTGGTGTAATTAGGAATGCTTAAGGTAATTACGAATTGTATATGTGGACCTTTCTTCCTAATTTTAACATATATTATAATTCTTTTATTCGTGAATTAAACGTCGGTGACACTTGATACATTTACAACTCTAAGTTAAATAAAGTACAAAAAATAATAAATAGCGTAACAATTGAGGGTTATGTTGTCTTTACCAACAAATGTTTAGCTCGCTCATGCCTCCTCTCGTCTCCTTTAACACGAGATCTATCTTTACTAGTTTAGCTAGATTGATTGAGTTTGCCCTAGAGATACAAAGAATCTCACTTGAATCTGGGTGTTCGAGGTTTATACTTACTAATTGCAGTGCAACATTTCTTTCCCTCTGGATATAATTGTGTAAGTTGGGGAAAAAAATTGATTAAGGTTTGAGTACATTTGAAATATTTTTGGACTATTTCGTGATATTGTTCCTAAAATTTTCCACTATTTTAAAATATTTTTTTTTTGTGAAAATGACTAAAAACTAAAGTTTTCATTTCAACATAAAAGTACATCGTTTTTGCAGACAAAATTAACCCTAATACTGAAAAATAGAAATTTGGAATATGTACATGTCTGTCTTGAAAGTGAAAAAGGTAGACAAAGTATTTCTGTTAAAATTCTTGATAAGATGAGGTAATAATAGATTTATGGAATAAGATTCATATATTCTTGTTGCTAAGATGGGCACCAAACATAGTAGTAAACCTGCACACAGAACAATGTGACTTCGACACACAAAAAAGGGAAGTTATGGGGTTTTCTTTCAATAACTTTTAATTTTATATTTATTTGATACAAGCGATGATTTTGCAGCTACCGCCTTGGAATGAAAACAACAAATTTTTTATATCAAACTCATGACATGTTATGAGAACTAAGGCCTCGTTTGGTTCACGGAAGAGAAATCAATTCTCTTGTCTTTTTCATGAAAGTGGGAAACTAAAGTTCTTGCCAAGCTTCCTTTTCTTGTGTTTGGTAAAGCAGGAAAAGTATTTAGTTAGCGGTATTGTTGTCCAAAATTTTTATAATAAATGCTAGGAAATTATAAGGAAAAATCAATACCATGAGTTTTGAGATGAATGACTTTACCACCTACTTTCTTTTATGTCAGGAAAGTATTTTCGGAATTTGCGCTTTAACTCCTACTTTCTTTTCTTGAGTGCTCAAATCCATAAATCAAATAAGGCTTAAGAGTATTCTGATAGGCTGCAAAGCGATTTGGCCCAAAATGTTTTACTTAAAATTCAAAATCTTTAAGACATTTTTTTTTCTTTTGCCAGTTAGATTTGCGGGACTTAAATTGTCATAACTCAAAAGATAATTATCAGAATATATATCACAAATTGACTACAAAAAGGATAAGAATTGTGGTCCCTTTTGCAATTATTATTACTTTGGAATGCATTCTTAGTACTTGTTAGTGCTGCTTCTTATATCTTTTTAAGCTTGAACTCCTTTTTCATAATGCAATTTAGGTCAATTTCTTCTCCTTCTCCTTCTCCTTCTTAAATATAAAGTAGCCCCACCCCCCCGCCGCCACCCCACCCCAATTACCAAGGGAATTCCATCCTCTCTTGATTTCTTCACAAAGAGATTGTTTCTACGAATTGTTAATATGTGAATTAATAAAATGTATTTTTTTAGAAAATGGCACTAATTCAAAGATATTATTATTGTTCTGAGATAAAATCTATTTTGAAAAATAAAAGATCCTAATTAATTTTTTATTAGCAATAGACAAAGCATAATGTACAATCTTACAAGCCACTTTGTTAGTCAACCAGGGAATAAAAAAAAATATAAAATTATTCCCCAAGCTTTGCTATCTAATATTATCTATGAATTATGATCAACCTAATTCATTTGAAAGAGGGTTTTGACACTTTATTAATTAACTAAATCACTAAAAAGTCTCTTCAAACGACTGCACCACAAATGAGTTTCATTTCTCAAGGAACTTTAAAATCAAAATCAAAAATAAAAAAAAAATTGAATTGTTTTTACAATAAATTAAGGGTTGTAGCATCTCATACATCATAAGTGACTTTTCTAATAAAGTATTGTAACTATAATAGAGAGATCCAGAGGTTAGTCATCTTGGTTTAGAAAACTGAGCTCGACTAGGAACTCTTTATGTCAAATTTCGGTAGATGTCAATTCTTTGGTAACCAGCGGTTGGCACCTTCCGCAAAGGAATTAGTTAAGGCATGCGAAAGTTGATTCGAACACTCTTAGTATAGATCAAAAATAATAAAATATTGTGGTCCAGATCGACATAAACAAAAAATAAAAATAATAAGCGAGGTCACTCATTATAAAAAGGAAGAGGCTGACATTATTTGTTCAAGTGTATGATCTATGCCAAAAGAAAGCATGACTTTGCAAATTGTACCTTCTAATTTTAATGCTGAATATTATTTAACACAATGTAGCATTTCAATGAGATTTACGCCAAAAAGGATTTTGCATTGTCACATAATGTAAGGACCCAACAGAAATGAATATTAATTTTACATCACAAACTTTTTAACAAAATGATAAATATCTTAGCTATTTATATAATTATATTGGTTACTAAATATAGGAACAAGTCCAATCAAATAATTGAAAACATCAGTCATATGAAAAAAAATATTTTTTTGCAGCTCATTGTCACATTTTAATTATACCTTTAGTAAATTTCAAAATAACATTTGTCGCCATTTTAAACTTTGACAATTTAAATTTTTAATAGTCTCTATAACATTTGGCATGATAAATGGCCGTCACAACCCTAACTTTGTATCGCAGTTTTAAAATTTTTATGTTGTCACAATTATTTTTTGTACAAAATATTACAACTTTACACTGTCACATTTAATACAAAAACATGGCTTTTCTTACTATTTAAGTTTTGAACCTCCAATTACCCCCGTTTAGTCCCATTACTTGATATCATAGGTACATTTTTTTTACACTTTGTTTAAGCACAAAAATTATATGGATGAAGCAGTCTCGTATCACTATTTTTTTTTATCATTTTCGTTGTATCCTGCTTTAAAACTTAAGAAATTATATGATAAATTTTACCAATTCTAGTGTAAATGCTCTAAAAGAATTTATTAAGAATAGGGTAAGTAGTAAAAAGCATTAGTTAAAACATGCTATAGAATCTATAAAAGCAATTCTTGAGAAGGCACTCACAAGATTCTTGACATTAAAAACACTACTTTTCAAATAAATAAATAAATATATATATATATATATAGTAAATAGCATTAGATCACCAAAGTCTCAAGTAGACCGTGATAAGATTGACCTAATCAAATTTTAATTAATCACATTCACATGAGTTTGGTGAATTTTTTTATTAGTTCGATGTGAACCAAAATAGATAAAAGAATTGGCACGCTTTAACGACTTATCATTTTGCCATTAATAGTTTTGGCCGCGCATGATGTACGGTTCTTTGTCGCCACCAGTAGTTTGATATTAACAAGTTCCTTGCTTTATATCAACTCTTGTCAAATATATTTTACTTCAACAAAAATAATAATTAAATTAATAAATAAGCATATAATTAACTTACTGGATATCATACGCAGATCTTTTTTTTTTCTCGAAAAAAAGACTGCGAAATAAAATAAATAATTTAAAAGTTTGCACAATTTTATCAGCTGTCAAAATCCGTTTTAAATTCATAATATAATATAGATTGAGTTTGGTCTTTATTCTTTTACTATAAATCTATAACAGATTTGGATCTAAAAATATGAAATATTTTTTAAAGTACCATGCGGCATTACGGCCATTCCAATAACTATACTAGGAAGCAGAGCCGGTCCTGGCCTATTTTAGGCCCTGGGCAAAATTATAAAATAATACCCCTCTTATAATAAATATATTAATTTTTCATATATTAAAAAAACCAATAAATTTTTGTATTCTACCAAAAACACATTACAATTAAAAATTGAAAGTGCTTATAAACTTCATTTTAAAATGTACAAGTTTACATAACTTCAAAACCAATACAACGCTAATTCAAGCACTTATGTGTTACATCTCCAACCTTCATGTGCATTTTCATCTTTCAAAAAGCTTTAGATGCTCTAAAATGAGGCTAAGAGGGTAATAGAAAATTGCAAAAGGAAAATCTGAAGATTGAATAATAATAAAAGAATAGGCATAGGACTGTTTTTCTTAATTTTGGTCAATGAAAAATAGGCGAAGACGAAGAGACTGACTTTGGAAATTTGCGTCATTTTATTGGAAAGTTACCTTATTAAATAAAGATATTTGGAAAGATATTTTATTTATTTAATATTTTTTTAACATATACTTATTATATTATGTTATATATATACATATAAAAAAAAATTGGTACCCCTTCTTATTTTTGGGCACTGGGCGGTCGCCCTGCCTGCCCTGCCCTAGGGCCGGCCCTGCTAGAAAGAAAAATGATGAAACAATTTTATTGAAAGAATGTTGTTGTTTCCTTATTTAAAATTTTGTAAATCAATAAAAGAAGAAGAAAGGATATTGTTATGACTATTTTTTTTTTATATTAAAAGGATACAACTTTAATACTATTTTTAATTTTTTTATGAAAAACGTATCGTATTATTAACGCCTTATAAAAGAAAGCCAAGAATCATAACTACTAAAAACATTAATTTTCATGAATATTTATTATATGTTTTTGTTACTACTATATATATACGTTGAGTGTGCCACAATATTATTGTTAAGTCTAAGTTTCTAATTTTGCAGTTTTATTTTTTAACTTTTAAAGCAATAGAAACAAAAGATTTGGTATTGCGGTCAGGTGATGAAGAACGTGTAATTTCTTATGGGCCACAAACAAAGGTTCAAATTCCGGCCCTTGGTAATATTTATGTACATCAATTTTGAGTAGGATTTTGATAGACTTCACAAAAATTTATCAAATTTTCGAAGTGTGAAAATAATAGTTCAACCTAAAAGGTCCGTATACGTAGATCGTGCAATTATTCTCATTTTAATTTAATACTGTAGAAATCTAAGATCTGTCATCTATGTATAAAAATATGTTTAAAGATGCACAATTACTTCCATTTTATTAAAATATTAGAATACTTACATAAAATACTAATATACGTACCATAAAATAAATAAGATATAACAAAAAAAAAATCTTTTTTTTTTGTTTTTGTTTTTCCACGAGGTGGTCCTTACTCCGAGGACTAATTTATGTTCGGAGATCTAAATTTACCGCTAACCACAATCATTTTATATTTGCAAAAATATAAACTTATGACGATTTTGAACCATGTGCCCTAACAAATACGCAAAATAAATAAGTTATTGAATCTTGTGGTTCAAAAAATTTCATATATAATTTACCTATATGATGATCATTTCCCTTGTGACCCCTAACACTATTCCTTTTCATATATAAAGTAGGCAAGTAGCTCCGTTCTAATTAAAAAATGAAAAAAGAAGAATAAAGTGAAGCAACAATAAATAAATAATAAATTAATCTTTAATAATACAAAAGAGATAATAGATGAAAGATACAAGACAATGGCATCCCAATCAAAACACCATTGAGGTGTGCTATTGTTTGTGCGGAGAGAAACATGGACACGTGAAAGCCCCCATTTTGTTCGGACCACAAAAAAAGTCCCAATGTTGCTACAATCCCTTTGTGATCCACCAGTATTTATAACCCATGGTTCATTATTATTATTATTATTATTATTATTATTATGTGCTTTTTGGATTTTCTTTTGTTGCAAAATTTTAGTGTAAACAAAAGATTTCTACTTTAAGCAAAAAAATATAAAATGAAAATGAAAAAGGTTTGTTTGGTTGTTTGGGCCATAAAAAGCTACGCTTACTGGGGACCACATCAAACAACAAAATTTACGTGCCCAAGAAAAAGGGAGGTGTTAGGGCATCACAATATTAATTCACCACAATACTAATTCGTGGAAACTACTTTTTTAAAAAAGTTTGTATTTTCTTTTTCCAGAGGCATTATTTATTAAATGATGATGTAAAAAATTAATAAAAATTTTTATGGTACCGTAAAATATATACATATATAAACAAATAAACACAAACACATAAATATGTACAAAGACACGTATACATATATTTTTTTATTATTGAAATGCACTGACGTTCTTAAAATTGGCAAATTCAGATAAAAATCAAGGTTTACCATTTTCCCTCTCTCTTGGAGTCCTTTAGCTAAATTTGTGTTTATATTTGTGGAATAAATGTTTTTTAATGATCATAAAACAATTATAGATATATAAATTGCTCTTTTTTCTTTATAACAAAGTCATAGTTAATTTTGGATGTATTTGTGTGACATATTATATTTAATTTAGTGTTTTATTATGTTAATTTTCTTTTAAAACATGCACACGCTGACACAAAGGGGCGGAACTAGAAATACTTTTAAAATAAGCAAGTTTAATACTAACGTTATTTGAAAAAAACATAAAGAACAAAATTGAGTACAAATATTACTTTTGTTCAAAACTAAAGGGGGCAAGATTAACATGCAGTAACAACAATTTTCCAAATTAAGGGGGAAACGGGGGAAAACTTGACTAATACATATATATGTATATATATAGGGAAATGATCTTAAGTGGACCAACTTTTTGTTCCTCAAATGTGAACCGGTCATTTTGAGAGGGTAAACGGATTAATTTTTTGATGAAACTTGGTGAAGATGATCTTCACGATTAGTAGATCACCTCCGCCAATTTTTATCGAAAAATTCAATCGGGAAGTGGGTTAACTAAAAAATTGATATATATATGCATTTTTAGCCGTTAAAATTTAAGATGTTTAGCTAACCCACTTCTCCGTTGAATTTTTCGATGAAAATTGGCAAAGATGATCTACTAATCATGAAGATCATCTTCACCAAGTTTTATGAAAATATTCATCCGTTTACCCCCTCAAAATGATTGGTCCGCATTTAAGGACCAAAAAAAGGGTCCTCTTTAAATCTTTCCCCTATATATAATATTACAAAAACTTAGATGGTAAAATTACAATTTTAAAAAGTTTGAGGGGGCTCTTCTAAGATTTGACTTAGTCCCGCTGACACATATATTTCACGTACAAACAAATAACACGCGCACACACATATATAAATATAAATATACATACATGTATTGCACTTAAGGGTAATAAAGAGGTCTTGTATTATTAATATATTTTTTTAAGAGAGAGAATACCTTGTTCTTTCTTCTTCTTTTTCTTTTTAGGAAAAATATCCTAGTCTTTGATGAGTGTTAATGGGTATTATTTTTCTTAGAGAGAGAGAGAGGAGCATTGTTTTAAAATGTTTGTTAAATGGTACTCTAATTTAACTATTAGTAGATGTGTGGTATTATTGAGAGAGTGGATTACGTTAGTTAATTTAGCGTTACTCTTAGCACCACCCAAGAAAAATTGTAAAATAGTTTCAAAGTTCTTTTGCATCTTGTAGAGTATGCTTAGATGGTAAAATTTATATAATAACAACAATTATAAAATAGTTTCAAAGTGTTTTTGTATCTTGTAGAGTATGCTCTGATGATAAAATTTATATAATAACGAACAATGGATTTTGAATCTTTAAAACATATAAAAGATAAAAGATTATAGAATTAAATTATAAGAGTATCTCCAACTGTTGTATAAAAATAAATACGTAAATCCTATGTGTTAAAATACTTTTACACATAACTTGAAATCTAAGAAAAATTTGTTTCAATAGTACTTTTGTGTAAATTTTGAAAGAACGACTAAGATATCAATGCATGTAGGATGTCTTTTTATGCATTTTAATATTTTTCTTTAATTTTTGTATACATCATATTATAATGATAGTGGATCTTGATTTATTAGTTTTAATGAGTGAGTAGCTTTTAGATATATATTTTTTATTAAAATATATATTTTGTATTAAAATTTATTCATTTTAAAGTTTTATAAAAAACTGGGGAGAGAAAAAGGTTGACAATGGCCATGTAAACTTGAAGTGTATTGTACACAAAAGTTAATTTTAAAAGATTAGACGAATTTTTTTTACAAGTTTTGTATATTTTTTATAAAACTGAAATATACACTACTATTGGAAATACTTTAAGATTTTTTTTATTTTTATTTTTAAGATTTGAGCACAAGTCCCATTACTGGTGTTTATGGGCTTGGTAAGAAAAGGGTTGGGATGGCTTGGGTATATTCAGAGAAAAAAAATATAGAGATATAATTTTATTTAGCAATTTTTGCCCTTTTTTCTTTGTATAGATTCAATGATTGTACATTTTATCATAGGATGATTTTTCTAGTGCCAACTGCGAGCAAGAGGCCAAGGCCCTGAATTTTGGAAAAAAAATAAATTACTTATATATAATATTAGATTAATTGCATATGTAATATTTATGTAAATAGCATTTATAATTTTTGGAAAAAAAAAATCTTACAACAACCAAAGTTGTTTTGGTGGATAAGCAAATGTGTAAAACTGTAAATTGTGTTTGTCTTCACAAATTCCTTCACTAATATGAATGCTCTTACAGAAGTTCAATTTAACCGACAGCTTTAATTTGAAAAAAACAAAAATGACTTACGTCAAAGTAATGCAACAACTAATCGATTGTTCTATATTATTCCTTTAGCTTAAGAAAAATGTAAATAGAAGTTCAATTCAACAACTATAGAAATACGTATGTTTAAATGACCCAACAAATATGTTTATCCAACCTCCGCTATGATTTGAATCACATAAACTCTATTTATCTTTCCCTTTTCTCATTGGTTGAACATCAAGTGCATCGATTATATATATATATAACTAAACGAATAACATTAGAGGAGAATAATGGGCCAAACTTGCAGCACAGCTAAAGAAATGTTAATTCGGGCCTAGCTCGGCTTGTGGTATTTTAGGCCTCATCCAGCCCAACTGACAGGGCAACATTAGCCATATTACAAGCTGGGCTGTTTATTTGGAATTTTTCTTTTACAACGTATCAATAACAATAGAATAGGTGCCTAGGTGGCACACGTAATTCATGCAATAAAACACTTAATGATTTTATGCGTTGTGTGTAAGTGTTTTAAAACAAAACAAGTATGTTAAATGACATTCTCTCCGTTCCAAATTGTTAGTCCTTTTTTTTTTTTTTTTTTTTTCTGGATTTCTTAAAATAAATGTCCACTTTCTATAAAAGATAAATACATACTTATTTTACCCTTTTGTACTCTCACTTTTCAAATAAAAGATTTGAATAGAGTAAAAAGGAAAAAAGGAAAATCAATGTAAATTAAGCAAAAAGTGCAATGATGATGTTTGGTCCTTAATAAGTTGGATTTCCCAAAAGGGACCAGTAATTTCAGACGGAGGGAGTATTTGGTTGAAAGGTTCATGATAAGTCAGGAGTCAAAATCAATATTATATATACATATTCGAAAAAAAGAAGGGATTTTACTCGAGGGCATGGCCATCTTTGGTATTGTGGAGTTTAGTGACCTCACTTAATTTTTAAAATATTATAAAAGAAATAAAATAGTGTGTAGCCTAATCACAATTTCATTTCAAGCTCTCCCAAAAATGTCTAAAACTTGTATCCTAAATGCATTTTGAATAATACAAATGTATTTAGAGTTACTATTGAGTTGTGCTGTTTTGGGCTATTCCCATTAAACAATTTTTTTGGCTACCCACTCATTTTACTTTTTTGTTTGATAATAAGATAAAAAATAGAACAATATATTTTTGTGAAAAGATGGAAAACAAGTTGAAGGATGTGAGATTTACTCTTACTTTTTGATTTCTTCCATGGAATTTTATTTTTTTTGCATGGGGGTGAAGAACAAAATACAAAAGATGTAGGACATATATTCATAAAAATGAGTATAAAATAAAAAACATCTCACCCCATCCTTCAACTTACTTTATATTTTTTCACCTAAAATAGTTATTTTTCTTATCATTTCTCATGTTATTATTAAACGGAACCTACAAATCAAAATTTATTGACCTCACGTAAAGAAGGTCACGGTGACTAATTAGTAATTAGTAAACTCCAAGTTAATAAATATTTTTAATTAGTTAGTAAACTCCAAGTTAATAAATATTTTTAGGTTTTGAGTTTACAGCGGAGGAATTGTGGCGAAAACTCTACTAATGAATAGGGCTCAAAAATTTGGACTTGGAGTTTACTATCACCTACCCTAAACTTGCATCGGAATGAAGCATAGAAATTAAATTGTAATTCTTAATCTAAGAAAGTGTGAAAATTAAATTATAATCTTAATTTAGAACACATGACATGATATACTGTTTCTAGAAAACTAAATTTCTTATCAAGTTTTTTTTTTTATGTTTAGTAAAGTATAGAAAATATTTAGGTAATGGTATTATTGTCCAAAATGCTTAAAAATCACATGAAAAAATCAATCCCATGAGTTTTGAGAAGAATGATTTTACCCCCTACTTTTCCTTCTGTCGGAAAAGTGTTTCTAAAATTTGTACTTATCAAACAAAGAAAAGACTTTCATTTCCTGAATCCTCAAATCCGTGAACCAAATAAGGCCTATTTACCATTGACTTAAAACGTTATTTTTTCTACAAGGTTGGCTTTCCTCCATGCGGCATGCACCAATTCATCATTTACCATCTCCTAATTCCCTTTTAACATTCAACAACACATACATCCTCAAAAATACAATGATTAATATGCCACTACCTTCCATAAAACACCGAAATAACAACCTAAATCCATGATTTTTCGGTACCAAAACACACCTACAAGTCTACAACATTATAAATTACCAAAAAAAACAAGAAACCTTTACAACATTGATCAATCTCTCCCCTCTTCTTTCATTGCAACTTGATACGGTTGAGGCTATCCGACACCATTCTCATCCTCGGCCTAACCTCTGGGTCCACCTCGGTGCAATTCAGCGCGATATGGAACGCTGCAACAACCTGCCCCTTTGCATGTACCTCGTGCAAGAGCCCTTGGTCTATAATCTCTGACAAGGGCCGTTCCTCTCTAAAAACGTTCCTCACTATGCTCTCTAGCCCGTTCCCGTCATCATCAGGCCCCGCATCTGGAACCCGACCCGTCAGAATCTCCAAAAGCACGATCCCAAAAGAATAAACGTCGCATTTCTGTGTGAACCTGCTGCCGAAAACCCGAGCCTCAGGGGCCATGTAAACAACCGATGATGAGGAAGATGAAGTTTTTGGGCTCACTATGATTTGGCTCGAATTATGCTTTTTGGACAGAGTGTTTGCGGGTTTCGAGGTATTTGAGACGAGACGGGCAAGTCCGAAGCCGGAGATGTAAGGTTGTAAATCGTCGTCGAGTAGGATTTTCGAGGATTTTATGTTGCCGTGAGCGTACTTTCGGGGGCTGCATTCGTGAAGGTGCGTTAGGGCCCTTGCAGTGGCTTGCGCTATCTTCAACCTTGATGCCCATGATAATTGTGGCAAGGAATTGGCGGGTCCGCCTCCGTCTGCATGAAACAAGGGAAGATTTTAACCATTTGCTTCAAGAAAATATTGGGTAGTGTTAGCCACACATTGTGTCCACGCAGTAACAGCAGCCAATGAAGGCGTGACACACCTGCAATGCAAGACCCGTGTGTGGGACCCACATTGCAGCTTGGCCCACATTGCTTGTCACGTCCAGGTCCACCGCAGTAAGATATTATCTACAAAACTTTGAGGGCTTGAGCCCAAAGTGGACACTGTATCTTACAAAGTTAGACCGAGACATGACAGCGTCCAAGCCGCATCACCACCATCTGCCGCTGCCAGTGTATGCCGGGGCTTAAATCCCAGATTTGAACCCACACCACCAAACTAGATATTTAGTGAGGATGGAACTCTAATCGCCCATTATTGGATATTTACTGTGGCCAAAAACAGCTCAGCCAACTTGCATATGGTGGAAAAATTTAGTTTGAGTGGTCCATTTTTCTTGTTACAATATTGCAATTAAAATCAATCCCACTCATTGGTCACACGTGGGGACCATTTTGCATAAAACTATGCTTTAAGCATTTATGTTCCAAATAATAACAAAAATACGCAGATTAATACGACTGTAGTTTTTATTACAATTTGAGGTACTTATATGCCAGATGTGTTCAAGGTAATCATGAAAGAGTTCAACGCGAGAGAGAGAGAGAGCTATTATGGAGTCAATGAAGACAAATAATCTGAATAGGTTTCAGTTGATGTGTTTCACAAGGGCTAGCACCTAAAACAATCGATTCAAATGTTATTTTATTATCACCACAAAACAAAAGTGGAGGGATAACAGGATAACTACTCATTTATGATTGCAAGCAAAAGCTTTGAGACATGTGGAACACTCCACTTTCTCAGCATAGAAGTTAGGTCTAAAATAATCAATGTATCCACTGTTACAAAACTGATACGATGTGCTACTCAGTCTTGAATTAAGAGTCCCACACTTCCCTTTGGGATGACTCGAATTCCAAAGCCCAATTTCCACTATGGGACACAGTGACATACAATCAATGTACCATACCTTGCCATTGTGAATAAGTTTCGTTCTTCACAACTCATTAGGTTGAATAGTGATTTTCTTTTAAAAAATAAAAATGTGCATACGTCAAAGGAAGACTCTTTGTTTGAGTCAGGGGGAGAAAGGAGGGGCGGCATTCCATCTCACATTTTCAAATATCAACATCTGTTGATGTATATATATTCCATTTCGCATTGAAAACAAATGGAAAACGCCATGACAGAATAGAACTGATTGAACTGCAACAATGAGTGACTGGAGAAAGGGTCCCGGCAATATAAAGAGAATAAGGACCATAGAAAAAAAATCATTACTGAGCCAATGAGAAGAAAATAAATTTCTGAAAGAAATTCAGAGTACTAAATACTAGTTTAATGCCGAAAGCTAAGTTGAAGGACAATCCGTTTTGCAATTTTGCAACCTAAAACATGATCCCAAACATTTATTCAATCTTCGGCACTACAATTTTTTATTTTTGAGTACTCTTAACGCATACCTTTACCTTTTAGAATTATTAATTTGATGCGTAAGATCAACGTCGAACATTAAACACATATATATTTTTTGATAAATATATCAAATTCACTAGAAAGGCCGCCAAAGGGGGCAAAACCCTATTGTTATAGAGTAATCCTAGAGGGACTCAACATCGGGACTAAGTGAAGTGACTTTGATGACGTGGCATTAGTCCATTGGTCGTAATGTGAAGTACATACTCTTATCACTCCACCTCACATCATTTGAGTAATTTTTCGAGCCTCAATCTTGAGTCACTTTAGAATTATTGATATATATAACATGGAAGCAGGTGTGGGTCCCATTCTGATGGAACTTTCGTACCGACATCCAAGGGCCAATATATTACTCGATTTCTGGATGAGACATTTTAAAGCATTGAATCTAAATATCTCCGAAATACTCTTTCTGCTATCTCACGACTCTCTACCCTACTCTTCGCATCTTCCTCTCGAAGAAGTGTCTAATCTATGCACATTACTACATAGGTATATATGAATTATGGAGATATGTGTTATGTACATGAAATAAAACTATTTCTTTATTAAAAATAGGTACAAAACGTTTGTTATATGCATTAATAATCCTTAGGAAGGGGATCATTCATTAATGTTACATAAATGACAAGAGTATAAAGAAGAATTACAGTACTAAACTTATTGTAACAGTTGGGGTGCGTGTTTTTTTTTTTTCTAACCTTTGATTGCTGAATGCCAATTATTGAATGATCGTGTTCTTAATGCTGAAACCAAACTCTAAAGATGTTTGTTTTTTATTCGGAATGAGGCCTTGAATATCAAGTGTTTGTTTAAACAATGATTTATATTCAGCATTAAGCATTAAGCGGAGCTGATGCCTCATAATGCTGAATGCTTAGTCATTAAAAAAAATAGCCGTTAACCTCTTAATGATTTAAAAAAACAAACAACTTATTGCACCTCTAAATGCTTAAAACTCCCCCATTAAAAACAAACACCCCTTAAAGTATCTACTTTAGTCTCTATAGGTGTGTTTCAAGTAGGAAGAGATAAGCACCATCCCCACCAAAAAACAGAACATAAAGCTTAAACAAGCAATGCTAGGAAAAATACTTCAATTAAAAGGATAAGAGCATCTCCAACAATAGTGTATATTTATGTTTTGTGTAAAATAGACAAAACTTGTAAAAATTTTAAGCTCCAGCAGTCTTTTAAATTTAGCTTTTGTGTAAAATGAATGTATAAAATACAGCCCAAATTTACATTGCCACGTCATCTTTTTCTTTCCTCAATTATTTTATAAAACTTCAAAATGTAATAACTTTTAATATAAATCATATATTTTAATAAAAATTATATATCCAAAATCTACTTGTCAAGACCAACAAAATAAGATCCATTGTTGTTATAATATTATGTATACCAAAATTCAAGAATAAATCATTAACAATTGTGTAAAATGATATCTAATATGCATAATTATCTTATTGGTTCATTCAAAATTTACACAAAAGTTTAAAAATGTACCATTGGAGCATATTTTTTTTACGCTTCAAGTTTTGTGTAAAAGTGTCTTGGCACATAAGATTTACACAAAAAAATTTGCACAACGATTGGAGATGCTCTAAGTAACTTTCTTTTGCAAACTTCACAAGAAATAAGAATTTTTTGTTTTATATTCAACATTTTTTTGACATTCACATTTTCATCCCTACTCCTTTTATAATTATGTTTTTCTTACATAATACTTTCTCAATCGCAAATTAATAATCCTACTTTAAATTTAGTACCTTTAAAGAAGGGTAGTCATATTGCCATAGCAACATGGGCGTAGCTGTGCTTGGGCTACCCCGGGCTGTAGCCCGGGTCTAATATTTTTTTATTTTTTTTTTAGTAGTAAACTTAAATTTTATTTATAAATATATGTGTATATAAATGTGTATAGCCCACTTCATTTTTTCTAATATTACTACTCTACACCTATTAAAATTTTATCAATGCATTTACCACCTTCATTTTGATTCTGTTAAGGAGCGCAAGGTTCAATTACGATAGGCTATTATGTCTTTTTGTTTATATTTATGGCGTACATGGCTAGATATAAGGGGAAATTATTATATTTTTTTGTATATTTTTGAATATTTCATATCTACACTTCCAACGTATATAAAAAGTTGGTATCTTTTGAATGCATTTGAATATATTATAGTTGCATTTTGGTTTGTTATATTTTAACGTTGTCATTGTTTAATTCTTAGCCCGGGTCACTTATAATTCCTGGCTACGCCCCTGCATAGCAATATTCTCATAATATTGCTTTGAAAAACTATATTCTATGCTTTTAAAGTTTTACATTGCTTTGACAATAATACCATCCTTTAAGAAAACATTAATTTTATATTTAATTAAGTACAACTATTGGAACCTAGCATCCATTGGCATTCCAAAATGGAACGAAATGCCTGAAAAGACCGCATTTTACATTTAATTAAGGTACAACTAATGCACTTTTTATTTGATTTAATGGTCAATAATGCATTTTTTATCGGGTGGGATTTGCTACATTAATTATCTCTTAAAAAAGGAAAATAAAACTATTAATTCGAACACGTTCTGAACCAATCAGATTTAGAAACTGCATTAGCCCACTAGTCATCCAAATTCCAATAACCAAAAATATTTGCACACTAGTAACAACAAAAAAAACCACAAACAAATTAGGGAAGGTACCCAAGTAAGAAAAGGGTTGTTACCATGAAGCGCAGTGTACAAGCTCCCATTGCTGATGAAATCAGAAACCAGCAGTTTCTCATCATGAGCATAGTAATAAGCTCTGAGCCGTACGATATTCGGGTGGTGGACCCTGCCGATGGCCTCCACCTCAGACTCAAACTCCTTGAACCTCCACGTGGCATCACCCTCACTCAACCGCCTCACCGCAACAACTGCACCCGCAGCACCAGATCCCCTCCCCACCACCACCTTGTACAATATCCCACTCCTACTCTTCCCCACCACATAAGCAGACGCCCTCAACAAATCCTCCAATTCCATCTCAAACCCTTCATCAACCACTACAAATTTACCCTTTTGCCCGTCCTCACTCACCTCCTTCTCCAACTTTTCATTTCCCATTTTACCCTCATTCACTGCCCATTTCTTCCGAAACACCCACACCGAAACAAACACCACTCCGATCACCGCCGAAACCCCGGAAATCACCGGAACTGCCACCGACCCATTTTTCACCCTTTCTCTCTTTACAAACCCATTTGAGGATTTAGGGTTTTGAGGATCCTCGGGCCTAGGGTTTTGAGCTTCCGGTTCCGGGCATGGAGTCTGTAATGGAAAGCCACAAAGATTAGGGTTTCCAGAGAAGGCAGTGGGCCCCTGATTAAGCAAAGAACCTACCTGAGGTACCTTTCCGGTTAGATTATTATGCCGGAGATCCAAACTAACCATCACCGGAAACATCCCATAAGAAAATGGCACCTCACCGGAAAACTGATTATAAGAAAGATTTAGGGTTCCAGCGAGGTGGGTCAGATTACTCAGCCCCTCAGGAAGGGAACCATTGAGGGAATTTGAAGAAAGATCCAAATGAGTTAGTTCTTGGAGGGTAGTGATCTGTTTTGGAATGGGTCCATCTAAAGAATTATAAGACAGGTCTAGAGAGAGAAGGTTAGTGGCATTGAAGAGATGAATGGGGATGGGTTTGGAAAAATTGTTTCTAGAGAGAGAGAGTTTCTTTAGAGAGAGAAGAGCTCCGAGCTCGGAGGGTAAGTAGCCGGTGAGGCCCTTGTTGGGGAGAAAAACAGAGGTGACTCTTTGGTCGCGATTACAGGCGATTCCGGCCCAACGGCAGGGGTCCGGATCAGACTCGGACCACCCGGATAGGACCCGAGTTGGGTCGGTGGTAATGGCGGCTTTGAGGGCTAAAAGGGAGAGACCATCAGAATTCAGAGAATTGGAAATGGAGATCAAGTGTAGAAATGACCAAATGAAGACTAATGCAATAGAGTTCATGTTTTCAGTAATCTCCAATTTTTTTCAATGCAATGAGAGGTTCATTGCTGAGTTTTTTTCTTTGAAAATCACGAAAGAAATTTTGCACAAATAATCTAAGAAGATTAAAGTTGAAGAAGAGAGCTTTAGATTGTGATCAACAAGTAGTTGCAGAGGTGGAGAGAGAGAAGGGTTTAAGTTTGAAGTTGGGGATGGGTTTTCGAGGTAGAGTAACATGGGGCTAAATGTGTGTTTGAATTTTTTCTGACTGTATGAAACTTTTGTAGGTAAGTTTGGTTTGGTTCTTTTGATTTTTTATTCTATTCTTTTTCTAATTGCATTGTTAATTTTTTGGTTTGGTTCTTTTGATTTTTTATTATATTTTTTAATTGCATTATTAGTGTTGATTTCAGAAGATTTATTACCATTGAATATGGCATTGGGATGGGAGGAGGGCAGAAAAGCATTCTCAAATTTATCTTGTGTTGGCTGTTTCTGATTGATACTGTTGCCGTGAACTTTGTTTTTAAATAACCTACACGTAAATGCAATGTGGGTGAATGTGTTATTTTTAATTTAAAATAGAGAAAATAAAATATGAGTGATTTTATTTTTAGTCTCACTAATATTTATTTTTATTTAATTTTTGAAAATTGGGTAAGGTGCGCGTTATTCGCCTTTTAAGGATCTATTGTAAATTTATTATTATGTGTTTAGAAAACAATGTTTATGATATTATATTCGGTCTTTAAGCACTTGATAATAGACTTATACTTTTACTTGGTATTCAAGTATTTAATAAAGGGTGAGAGTGAAACTAAGCATTAATAAATGTAGAAATAAAACCATCCTAAAATATAAAAAAAATTGTTAGAAAAGTGTTACTTTTAAGTTTTAGATTCAAACCAAATTAATTATATTGAGGATAATTATATTAGCATTCTACAAAAGTATTCTAGCATTCTAAAATTATTTTTAGTCACGCTTTATATGGAGTTTTTTAAATACTTTTTTGTTACTAAAGATGAAAGATGATTTTGTAGTGTTAGAGTATTTTTAATGGAGTGCTAACATCATTACCTTATATATATATATATATATATTAGGGTTATTTTAAATGTGCCAACTAAAAGCATCTCTAATCGTCTTGTATAAATTTTATGTAAATCTTATGTGTCAAAATGGCATTTACACAAAAATAATAAAGAATTCGTTTTGTACTCCAAGAGTCTGTTTTAGAATTTTGTGTAAATATTAAACTACCAATTAGATACGCACAAGTGAATCTTATCCTATATTTATTCCCTTATTTTTTAAATCCATTTATTTATAGATACGGGATGACGGAAAATAGACGCGAGATTATCTGGTTGTGTAAATTGGGTTTGTATTTTATATAACTTTTTACACAAATCTTAGCTGTCAAAGTTTCTTAAAAAACTACTGGAAATTCCAAAAAAAAAATTCAAAACGTGTAAGTTTTACACAAACCAAAATTATACACTACGGTTGGAGGTGCTCTAAGTTATGTTTCTTACTTCATTTTAAGAGAAGTTTATTCTCATCTTACCAAATTTAAAAAAAAAATTCAACTCATTCTATCAGTGGGGTTGAGTTTAATGAAATTTATATATTTACATAGGAAGAATATTTAGTAATGAAAATTTTATCACTAATTAAAATGAAAAAAAATATTTAATGGCAAAAATGATTCATGAATTATATAAACAAAAAAATATATATATAGAGATTATGATAAAAACATATTTTAAGAGAAATTAATATCAGGTGATTTTGCGATGAATCCCTATATGTCTATGGTTAAACTTAAATGTCAAAAGTTATACTTTAAGGCATAAAATGTAAATTAAAGCCACATCCATGTTAATTTTTTATAACAATCGGACATGTATAATTTAAAAGCTTATATTAAATGAATTAAAAATCTGTAACGACAAAGATCTGCAATAATAATTTTTAAAACAATTTGAGGGTCATTCTTTCGGTGCAAAAAGATGAAAAACATTTTAGTTACAGCTTAATTTTTACTCATTTGAAAACTTTGTTTCAAATGAAAAATGAAATTTTATATTTTTTTCAATATGGATAGATTTAAAATTGAACATAATATGTAATAATATATATTCGCAATAAAAAAAATACAGGTCAATTCCATCGAAAATTCATAAACAATCAAATTTTGTATTTTATTTGAAATTTCAAAATCTTAATTCTTAATGAAGGAAAGAAAATTAATGAGGAGAAGAGAATGAGAGGAAAAAAAGGGGGAAAAAATAACTTTAGCAAAACTTGTAAAATCATTTTAAATAAGATGAATTTACAGGAGAGCTTTATAGTTAAATTTCTATATTTAAGATTTTTAAGTGGAATGAGAAACTTAATCAAAAGGGTGCATTTAATTTAAAATCACCCATATTTCATTGTAACAATGAGAGGTTCAAAATTACAAGACAACCAATTTCATTTTTTTCTCCTTGTGTCGATATAAATTTGCGAAGAATTCAACGAGATCATGTTAGATTCATGATCGCCAGGATAATGATAATGAAATTATATTTGATTTTAACTAGTTAAAGTGGTTTAGTAGTAACATATTATGTTCTTAGATTTTGATTGAAAGTTTTCGTGTCCAATTTTAGCAGTTGATCAAATATTTTAATGGCCAGTTGCTGATAACTATTTTAAGGTGCATAAAAATTGGTTTGGATAACCAATGGTAAAGATATATATTTTTTTATTATTATGAAAATAGTTAAAAAGATATTTTAGATAAGTAAAAATAAATGTACCCCATTTTGCAAGAGAAAATAACAAGGCTGCCTTAGTCCATGTGCCATGCTGCCTTTATTTCTATCTTTCTCCTATACTTTGGTTTACGGTAAGTTTGCGTACTTCTATTTTTAATTTGGGAGAAGTGGTTCAACTTGTTAGGGTAATTTTATTTCTATCCACGGGTTTTTTAGTTTATTTACTTTTGATTTATGCTAATATTGAAATAAACTTCTAAAAAACATCCTTATAAAAATTGAGAAGTATATATCCACCAATTAATAATCCTTTAAATATATTTATTTTTAAAAATAGTTTCCTAACTAGAATATACTTCCTTTAAATATATTTACTTTTAAAATTAGTTTCCTAATTAGAATATATTTTTTTAATTTGTTAAAAGGTGTATTGATACAATTACTTTATATTCATTATTCATTAAAAACATACAATATTACAAAATTTGGCGGAATTAATTTATATTATTACATCATAACACTAACGAATAATTTTTTTCAACATATGAGTTTTCAATTATTCTTCTTTTCTATACAATGAGGGCTTTAAAAAATAAAAATAAAGCAGTATTGGAACTTAAGAAACTAATTAAGAATTAGTGGAGGCAATAAACATCGTTTCCTTCAATCTCAATTCTTTCGAGTCAAAAGAATAATATTCAATTATAATATATGTTTGTTTTCTTGTTTGCCATCATGAATCTATAATTAAGTTATAATTTTAATTTGCTTCTAGGTATGAACTAAATTTTGCAGACATATTACAAATGATTCAAAGTATAATTACTGTTTAATTACTATTCCAAGACTAATGTGAATTATTGTATAATTTAAATTCTGAAAATAAATGTGAATTATAGACTATAGTCTAATCTTATAATCTAATTTCGAGTCCAAAAAGTTGATATAATTGATAGTAAATTATATATATTAGAAATATCATTTTATTATACAATTTATGTTTAGTTTTTGATATATTATATGACGGTGGATAGAAGTAAAAATTTGGTGGATAATTTACAATTGAATCAAAAATATTCGTTATTTTTAAAAAATTATGTCAATATTGATTTTTGTAAGTTTATCCAACAATGTGGTTAAACTTAGTGGCCGGACAATAGAGATTATCTTTATAAAACCCAAAAAGATGGATAGATCGACAAATGTCGTGGATAGAAATAAAATCACCCTTGTTAATTACTAATCAATTTAATTAGGTTGTTTAATTTTTTTTGATTGTTGAAATTTAAATTTTGAATTATTTAATTTTCTATATTTTAGTAATTGATTAAGTTGTTAGAAGTTGTTTGATTATTTAAATTTGAATTTTGAATTTGATTTTATAGATATTAGTTTCTAATAAGATTTTAAAAATTTAGATTAGTTTAATAATCAATTAGATGATAGTGACATTATGGGGATAACAATAATATAAATTAGTTTTGTAGTTATATTATTTTAATTTTAATTTTTTATCCGTAAAAGTTTGTACTTTAAACAAAACTTTGGACCTTAAGTTATTAGTATAAAATTTATGTCCTTAAATAGATAGAGAAAGGAATATTCATCCTTAAAACTAATTACCCTTATTTTTATTTATTTAATTAAAATGGATGTACTTATTAATCTAGTGGATTTTTTAATATTAAATCATTAATAAAATAATATTTATAAAATTAAATCAATAATATTTTTTGTCAGTCTATCCACATTCGTGGATTAATTTAGTATGCAACGTAGATTAACTTAATAACGCGGATTAAGTGCGAGATATCGTGGATAGAAATAAAATCGTCCAACTTATTATTATTATTATTATTATTATTATTATTATTATTATTATTATTATTATTATTATTATTATTTTCCATAAATGATAATATTTTATTTTAGCTATTGATTTAAATCTGTTTAGAAGAGCACGGTGATAATTCTAACCGGTATAGAATTTGAGAGGGGAGGGATAAAGGTTTCAATCCCCATTCTTGTAATTTTTACTTATATATAGTAAACTAAAGGTAAAAGTCATATATGATATATAAAACTATTTTATTTTATCATCCAAACATAAATGAGTCCATAATGTACTTATTCATTACAAGTTTCAACTTTCATTACATTTTGACTGTGTTATCACTGGCGAAACCAGGAATTAAATTAATGAATGGTGAAATTTGATTGAAAATCAAAACAAACTAAATCATATTTAAAGTCATAAAATTTGAATGCAACCATAATAGTATTAATAATAATAGTTCATAGAACTCAAATAACAAATGCGAACAATTATGATAAATTACAATAACATTTTATGGTTTTCATATTTTGAAAGTATTGCAATATTTCCTCCTTGTCAATGTTATTATGTAATTAATAAAGAAACACAACTATTATTATGCAATTAATCAATAATATAATAACATAATATTCAACAATTAGAAATTCAAAACTAAATCACTAAATAATCAATAATTAATAAGTAGTTCAAGATAAACACTTAATATTATGCAATTAATAAAAAAACACAACTAATATTATACAAGTATTCAAGAAATAAAATAATCCCTAATTTTTAAAAGTAAATCTAAAAAATATGCCTATGAAATGAATAAGTGGTGGTGGACGAATGGGCTATGGTGGCGTGGTGGTGGCACAGTGATGGTGAAGAAATGGTGAAGTAGGCGGCAGCAAGAAGAAATAAGAGAAATAAGTCTTGCAGGCGGCAGTTGTTTAATTAACTTGTATAAAGATGTATCTATTTTTTTTCAATCTATCTGAAACTTTCTTTCTTATTAATCCTTTTATTGAGCTTATGTACAAATATTTCGTAATAATTGGATTTTACAAAATTTTGTTAGAAATTATAATTTCTCACCATATAACTCATCTCTTTTTATAAAAAAAAAATTCACTATCTGATTGGTACCCAGAATTTAAAATAATTGGATTTCATGAAATGACCAAAAAAGTAATATAATTTCTCACTAATTCATTAATTCCTTTTTACAACTTTTTCATAAAATTTGGTAGTATTTTTTGAATTATTTACCCAATTCTATTTTATCTCCCCGGTGTTTAGTAAAATTTGGATCATTTGTATTTTGGTACCCAAGTTTTGCCATATTTAGACTTTGGTGTGTCAAAGTTTTATATATTTGGACCTTGATACCTGTTTCACTTTTCTATGTCGGTTTTGATACCATCGTTTATGGTGTCGTCAATTGACCAATTTAAACGATAAAGTCAAAAAAAAGTGATGTGTTATACCATATTTATACATCTTTATAAAATAATAAAAATAAAATTAAACATTTACTGTTTACTGTTTACTAAAACTGTATTCATTACTATCTTCTTATCCATCATGTACTACCTCCTCACATGGTGGCCTTAGAAGATCCACAACTCCACCCTTCCCATCGTCGAGATGAAGAACAATATGTCAATCAAGCCCTAACCAAGGAGGACACTCGCCCGACCCCTACATTTGTATCTTGATACTCAATGTTTTGTCATATTTGAACTTTAATTAAGGATATTCTTAAATGCACCTACAAAATCAGTCTCTCACCTTAGTATGAGAATATGTTCTTCTCACTCCCTTCAAATTTTTAAAAAATATTGCACTTCACCTCAGCGGTGGGGTGAGTTTACTGAAATAATATAGAGAAGATAAAATTTCGTCGCAAAAAGAAAAAATATTAAATAATATTAAATTTTTCATTAATATAAAACATAATAAATAAAATTTACATCATTCTTAATAAATTTTATTAAAATTTTTATCTCTCGAAGATACAAAATGTTAATTGTCAGAAATACAGTTTTAGTAATTATATGATATTTTATATAATCTTTTATTGTTTATTAGTATTAAATGGTTATTATTTATATTTAAAATTTATTTACAAATTTTATTTTTATCTTTATTAAATAAGTAAATATATATAAGACTTAATTCACTATACCAAAAATATTAAAAGATCAATTTGTTGTTTGTAAAATATATGTTATCTTTTGTGAAAAGGGAAAAAAAATTGGAAAAAAAATATATTTTTCATAATAATAAATAATTTATTAAAATATTTTGTTACTTTCGATTTCTATGATATTTAATTTTTTGGAGATTCAAGAAAACGATTTCCTTACAAAATATTAAAATGATAGAGATTTTCTTGCCAAACTATTTTATTTTTTAATATATTTTACGAGTAATTTTAAGAAATTAAATATTGAAACGATAAAAGCACAACATATAATAAATATATATATTTCCCTCATTTCTTTTCTCTCTCTCATTCAATTAATATATTTTTTTTTCTTTCCTCCGTAATCTCACCAAATTTCAATTTGCTTAATTATCCTCTGCACCCTTTGCTTTTCTTTTTAACTCTAATTATTCTTAAATAAATAATAATTTATTAGGTTCAAGAATTTTCTTAGCTTAGTTAGAATAATAAAAATCAAAGGAATAATCAAATTAATAATAATTACACCAAAACCTTAGCTAACAATTAGCGAGAAGATATTACCTAAAATGATTAAAACAAATCTATATTTTCAAATTTCAAAATTTAAAATTCAAAAATTCAAAATAATTAAGGATTTTAAAACTACGATTTGGTCACATACTTGTAAGGAAGGAAGCAATTATACATCTCCTACACCACGTAAATATGCACCATATGTATATATGTATATATATACATAACTTGCATGCTTATTTTCCTAATTAAGGAAATTACTATGAGATAGCTGAGAATAATTTCAATTTATAAATTTGTTAATAATAAAATATTATTTAAAGAAACGAACTATATTTCTAACTAAATAATATAAAAAATATTAAAATTTGGGATTTTACATGAGAAGATAAATTAGTGACAATTTTTTCAAAGTATAAAAAGCGGGGCGAGAATAAAGGTTTTTACGTTATTTTTTAGGTTAATATTAATTATTGATACCATCGTTTATGGTGTCGTCAATTGACCAATTTAAACGATAAAGTCAAAAAAAAGTGATGTGTTATACCATATTTATACATCTTTATAAAATAATAAAAATAAAATTAAACATTTACTGTTTACTAAAACTGTATTCATTACTATCTTCTTATCCGTCATGTACTACCTCCTCACATGGTGGCCTTAGAAGATCCACAACTCCACCCTTCCCATCGTCGAGATGAAGAACAATTTGTCAATCAAGCCCTAACCAAGGAGGACACTCGCCCGACCCCTACATTTGTATCTTGATACTCAATGTTTTGTCATATTTGAACTTTAATTAAGGATATTCTTAAATGCACCTACAAAATCAGTCTCTCACCTTAGTATGAGAATACTTTCTTCTCACTCCCTTCAAATTTTTAAAAAATATTGCACTTCACCCCAGCGGTGGGGTGAGTTTACTGAAATAATATAGAGAAGATAAAATTTCGTCGCAAAAAGAAAAAACATTAAATAATATTAAATTTTTCACTAATATAAAACATAATAAATAAAATTTACATCATTCTTAATAAATTTTATTAAAATTTTTATCTCTCGAAGATACAAAATGTTAATTGTCAGAAATACAGTTTTAGTAATTATATGATATTTTATATAATCTTTTATTGTTTATTAGTATTAAATGGTTATTATTTATATTTAAAATTTATTTACAAATTTTATTTTTATCTTTATTAAATAAGTAAATATAAGACTTAATTCACTATACCCAAAATATTAAAAGATCAATTTGTTGTTTGTAAAATATATGTTATCTTTTGTGAAAAGGGAAAAAAAATTGGAAAAAAAATATATTTTTCATAATAATAAATAATTTATTAAAATATTTTGTTACTTTCGATTTCTATGATATTTAATTTTTTGGAGATTCAAGAAAACGATTTCCTTACAAAATATTAAAATGATAGAGATTTTCTTGCCAAACTATTTTATTTTTTAATATATTTTACGAGTAATTTTAAGAAATTAAATATTGAAACGATAAAAGTACAACATACAATAAATATATATTTTTCCCTCATTTCTTTTCTCTATCTCATTCAATTAATATATATTTTTTTCTTTCCTCCATAATCTCACCAAATTTCAATTTGCTTAATTATCCTCTGCACCCTTTGCTTTTCTTTTTAACTCTAATTATTCTTAAATAAATAATAATTTATTAGGTTCAAGAATTTTCTTAGCTTAGTTAGAATAATAAAAATCAAAGGAATAATCAAATTAATAATAATTACACCAAAACCTTAGCTAACAATTAGCGAGAAGATATTACCTAAAATGATTAAAACAAATCTATATTTTCAAATTTCAAAATTTAAAATTCAAAAATTCAAAATAATTAAGGATTTTAAAACTACGATTTGGTCACATACTTGTAAGGAAGGAAGCAATTATACATCTCCTACACCACGTAAATATGCACCATATGTATATATGTATATATATACATAACTTGCATGCTTATTTTCCTAATAAAGGAAATTACTATGAGATAGCTGAGAATAATTTCAATTTATAAATTTGTTAATAATAAAATATTATTTAAAGAAACGAACTATATTTCTAACTAAATAATATAAAAAATATTAAAATTTGGGATTTTACATGAGAAGATAAATTAGTGACAATTTTTTCAAAGTATAAAAAGCGGGGCGAGAATAAAGGTTTTTACGCTATTTTTTAGGTTAATATTAACGTAACTTTGGTTTTTGGTGGGGTGAGAAGACCGATTATGTAGGTGTATTTAAGATCACCCTTAATTAATCCTACTCTCGAACACCCGGTTCCTTTAAATAATAAGATCTGACACTTAAGGCTCGTTTGGTATAATTCTTGGAATGCTATATTCCATTCTAGAAAGATTCCGATATTTAGTTCGAATTTTGAGTTTGGAATGTATCATTCTAAGAATATAATATTTTTTCAAAGTTTTCTCTCTTAAATGGATGGAAATATATTATTACTCTAAGTATTTTCTATTAGATGTTCTCCTAAGATTTTCTCTTAAAACCAAGATATCATTTTTACTTACCAAGACAACTTCTTTTGTCCATTTATATTTTCTCTAAAAGATTTATTATTATTATTATTATTATGCAATGACTTTTCATAATTTTTAATAATAAAAATTTAAAATACCTTTATAAAATTGTTAGGACTTGTCTTTTAATGTTAGAAAATGGAAAACATGTTGGTAATGTACACATATTTCATTCTTATTTTCGTTTGAACTAAAGATAGAGAAATAATTTAACATTTCAAAAAAGAAGAATTTATATCCGAACTAAACATTAACAACGCATCCTATATGCTAGGAGAAAAGTTTTCTAGGAATCTAAGATACGCGTTTCATTCCAAAAATTCGAACCAAGCAAATCTTTAAATCTTCCTTAATTCAAAACCAACTTTAAAATATTTTAAAACCCACCCCAATAAATATATTTATCTGTTCTCCTCCTATTTGGATTGATTTTATACGAATGATATATAAATAGAGTCGCATGGTTCAAAGAGGGGGAGGCTGGCAGGGGTGGAACTTAAATTTGGGCTTCTTATGTGATTATTTTACAAACAACTTGAACTTAAATCTCTCTTCATTTTGAAAAGCAATAACAATTTTATATTGTTTTATCTGAATATATATATATATATATATCTAGCGTCAAAACTTATATTTTTAGCATTAGCTCTTTTTAATTTGAAATTGTATAATCTTAACTTTTTTGAGAGAGAACTTTAAACCATTTTTTTTACATTACACTCAAATATATATATATATATATATATTTTTACAAACAAGCATTTTTTTTTCTGCCCACGATACTGAAATATATATATTTTTCTGCATTGAAACTGATTTTTACAATCATAACTAAACATTTAATTTTTGTTATTCTCAATTATGATGCTTTTTCACGCAATATTCTTAGACAGAAATTATAGTCAAAGCAATAATTATTTAAAAGAATAATTTATTTTAATTTAAAAATAACAAATATAAAATGAATTTGCTTTGAAAAAATACTTTCTTATTTTTATTTTTTCATTTTTTTTTGGTGGGATTTATTTTTTCATTTGATCGTACCTAGATTGTGAATAAAACGCACTCTATTGTGTGGTGGTAAAAATTGCATGGATATTGAAAGTTACTTGGCCAAATTGGTAAATTTGGTGTGGTTTTCGCGTTAGTGGTGTTAGAAAATCATTGACAAAGGAGACACATGCTTTGCTATTTGTACAGACAAAAGTGTTTACCTTTCACTTTTTCCAGTTTCACTGAGTGGACTGGTTTCCACTTACAAGGGTGTTTTGGTAAAATCAAACAAACTGCCTCAAAGTTTCAAAATTTTATGGGTAAAAAAGACAACCACAAAAGGCAACAAGATCTCCACTATTTTAGTTGTCTCATTTATTTTCAAACTGAAAGAGGATGGATATTATTTTAATTGCCTTATTTATTTCAAACTTAAAAGATAATGTCTATGATTGTTCCAATTCTAATGTCCCATCCATTAATTGTGTACTGCTATCTTTATTAGATATTTTTATTGTTTATCTGAATGGCATGCATTATATATTGTATTTTAAAAAAAAAATGCCAAGATATAATTGATTGATAAAAAATTCCAAAAAGAAAAATATTTTCCTAGTTAATTTTGGTGAAGTCTTAAGATCTATTTGATAGGATGATGAGAAATAATAATAATTTTTTGTTTTTTACTTGAATTAGAAGATAAAACATAATTTAATGTATACAATAAGACGATTTCCTCTTTTTACAAGTTAATACTTTCTATCATTATTTATTTTTTGGTGAAATTTATTCTTCCTCATAACCTATATAAATTATTTTTATGAAAAATTCAAAAAAGTAAGAGATCCTCTCATCACGTTCCTCAATTTTTTTCATTTTTTTTTAATTTATCATACAAATGTATTATTTTTTTCTATTATTTTTTATTTCACACAAATGTAATATAATAAATGGTTGGCAAAACACAACCAAATTAGTACCTAACACCCAACAACTTGACTAGACACAAAATCATTTTTTTATTGTGAAAAAAGAAAAGAACACAAAAACAAATTATTGAAGTACGTAAATGCTGAAAGATAATAACAGCAGTTGAAGTTATAATGTAATTGATTAGTTATAATTGAAACTTTTTACTTGTTATAAAAAAATGTTCAAAAAATAATTGCTATGGCTTTCTCGTGCACGTGTAATTAGTTTGAATGAATTATAATGTTCTCATTTATAGTTCCCATATAAAACACTATGATATCTTTTCTTTCCGAGTAAACTCTGTCACTACATTTCAAAATAATCTAATACTCCCTTGGAATTAATTTGAGGAGTATAAAGTACTCCAATTAATATTGATGATATAAATGTTAAAGCCGGACAAATTCAAATCCTCACCATCAAGGCTCTTTTATGTGGTTTAAAAAATTACGATAAATATAATATTTTCAACAAAAGATTATTTTGTAAATCTAACTAAAATACCCTTTCTATTCAAATAATTGTTAATTCCTGGACTTGAACCATAATTTCTATTATAAAAAGGTTTGTGTCAATGTTACCACTTTTTGATCAAATAGATTTAATGTTTTGAGTAAATACCATCAATGGTCACTGAACTATTGGCAAATTCTACCAGTAGTCACTGAACTTCATTTTGTTACACTTGGACCATTAAACTTTTAAAACGTATTACCATTGGCCACTCCGTTAAATCTCACCGTTAGTTTTTGACGGAATTAATATCACGTGATTTTCATGTGCATGGAAGGGGCATTTAAGTTTTTTTCCATTTTCTTTTTCTTTTTTCCTTTTCTTTTCTTTTATTTTCTTTCTTCTTCTCTGATTCTTCTTCTTCTTCGATTCTTCCTTCTTCCTTCTTCTTCGATTTTCTTCTTCCTTCCTCTTCGATTTTCTTCTTCTTCTTCTTCGATTTTCTTAATTTCCCTTTCTCCTCCTCCTTCTTCTTCCCCTTTCTCCTCCTCCGAATTTCTTCTCATTCTTTTCTTTTCTTTCTTCTTCTTCGATTCTTCTTCTTCTTTCTTCTTCGGTTTTCTTCTTCCTTCCTCTTCGATTTTCTTCTTCTTCTTCTTCGATTTTCGTAATTTCCTTTTCTCCTCCTCCTTCTTCTTCCCCTTTCTCCTTCGAATTTCTTCTCCTTCTTTTCTTTTCTTTCTTCTTCTTCTTCGATTCTTCCTTCTTTTCCGATTTTCTTCTTCCTTCCTCTTCGATTTTCTTCCTCTTTCTTCTTCCTCCGAATTTCTTCCCCTCCGAAACTTCTCCGAATTTTGCCTTCCTTTGAAATTGTGTGTGTGTATGTAAAGTCAAGATGCCCCGGACTTCAATGGAAAAAGACTGAGAAGAAAGAGGAGAAAGGGGAAGAAGAAGAAGAAGAAGAAGAAGAAGAAAGAAAAGGAAAGAAAAGGAAAAAAGAAAAAGAAAAAGAAAATGGAAAAAAACTTAAATGCCCCTTCCATGCACATGAAAATCACGTGATATTGATTCCGTCAAAAACTAACGGTGAGATTTAACGGAGTGGCCAATGGTAGTACGTTTTAAAAGTTTAATGGTCCAAGTGTAACAAAATGAAGTTCAGTGGCTACTAGTAGAATTTGCCAATAGTTCAGTGGCCATTGATGGTATTTACTCTAATGTTTTAAACTAAAAAAATTACTAAATATAATATTGCGCACATATCGCGTGTGCCACATATTCTAATATTATGTGATATGCATATATTGCACATTTTGTGAAAATAATAAAATCACATCCATACCGTTCCAACATATATTTCCACATCTATTTCTTAGTTGATATATAGAAAATTAGAAGTAGGTATTGTCGTATTGACTATTATGAAAATATGAGGACGAGTGAGTAACATTAGTTAGTTTCTTGTATTAGTTAATGTATACCCTATCAAATTACAGACAATTTCACAATCATAACTTATAAGTGAAGTAATGCACAATCATAAGCCATAACGAACATTAACTCAACCTATTATTTACTCTAATCATTCAAAGTCAATGAGAATTTTCAATAGCATCATTAATTTATATACGAGACTTTTAATTTAAAACTAGAATAGGTAGCACAGTACGTTGATAGTATAATACCTGATTATTCTTAACGTCATTTATAAGTTTTGTAAAACAAAATAAACAAATATGTTATTTAGTTAAATGGTTATAACGAGCCATTAATTTTTTATTTTTTTTCTTACAAAATGCCTGCACCAAATTTCGCACAAAAATTCAAACACTGATCAATTAATATTTTTAAGAAAAATGATATGATACATGTTAAAGCTACTATAAATGAAAATAGTGAAATCTTGTATGAGAATTTGTACTATATTTAATACATGTTAAAAGTTAATTATTTTCAAAAATGAGTACTTAACATATGCTTTCAGGACACTCGTTAACATGACCCTATTTTTAATTGTTAAGATTGAACCTAAAAAGTTTCCGGTCGAATCCAATGTTGCTATCCACTACGCCGCTCTTTAATGGTTAATAACTTGTCTTTATTATATTTATTTATGACTTCAAGTTCTTTTTTAAGCATTATTTTATTGTTATTTTTAAGATGCGAAGAGTATCATTGATATTTTAGAAATAAAACTTTAAATCCAAAACGCGGGGGCCACCAAGGAGTTGGTGGTGGAGAGGGGATGATAAAAGTTTTGAAACCATACCCACCTAAAGGGTAAGTGGACTTTTAGAAGGGTGTGGCTCATTTTGAAGAATATAAAAAAGTAGCTTTAATCAAACAGCAAAAGAGCAAGTGAAGCTGTGGACAAATTCTAAAAAGGACAGTGCAAAGATCCATCTTTTCAAGATAGCGGGATGGTCAAGCTGTTGGCAATTGGCATTGTCTCTTACTTGTATTTGTGGTCCTATCAACATGTAGTAAAAAGCTACAAAACACATTACTTGTTTTGTTTATATGGTGGCCTGAAACTACGAACGCACGCACCCATATCGCATTGCCCTCGCACATAAGCTAATATAGAACTAATCCACACACTGAATTTTGAATAATGGGATAATATTAACACGAGGTTAATATGAACATATGAATAGTAATGTCACGAAAGGGTAAAGAAATCATTCACTCCCAACCTAAGGTATTATCATCATCATCGATCCATGTTGAACGATGTTGGAATTTTGAGAATAATGTCCTATAATTTATTATAAAATGTGACGGATATGAAGAACAATGTCCTAGGGTGTATGATATGCTGAATGAACACTTTATAGTCTGCAATATCGTCTCCTCCGCAATCTGTCACCAACCGTGGAAAGGAGATTCCCATCCATGCCTATAACCCATCCGCCCCCCCCCCCCCCCCCCCCCCCCACCCCACCCCGCGCATGACACCCTTTTTTAGCCTACACCACTACGTGACTGGTAGGGCCTGTCCTAAGATAGATATGTCCCGCATGAAAATTGAAACGGAGGCCCATATCAGCACACTTTTGGGCTTTTTTTTGGGAGAAAATAAGTGTTGTATAGCAATAGAAAAAAATTGTGTGGACAATTCTTGTGCCCTTTGCATAAGTTGCAATAAATTTTATTATAATCAGGGCTTTGTATAGTGACACACCTTGCACAATCTCCAGGCCGGCATGTTGACTGGCCTATTTGTAAATGCACATGAATACTAAAGATAGCACTTTCGGCTTCGCAAACACATCCACTATTGTGGATGCTCTAATGGCCCAAAATATGAAGAAAATTAGATGCTGTTGAATGGGCTCTTGAGTGGAAAGCAGCTCGCATAAGAGTGTATTGTTCTAAACGATGTATGGTAAAATAATTAATGGTTTCTATTTAAGCATAACAAAAGGCCTTAATATCAAATGGCCTGGTCTTATATACGTCAGGGTCGGTCCTATCGTTCTTGTTATCACAACATACAGATAACAAAGGAACCGTCGTGGTATAATTTAGACCAAAACACCCCTCTTAACAACCAGGTCTTTATTTAGTTAGAGCATCCTTTCTTCTTCAAGATATACAATCATTAACCATCATCAAACTCAAACTCAAATGCCCAAGTGCTAGAGCCTCGATTTAGCACTCTTCTTACCTGGAATTAGCAACGCATCATAGTGGCCAAAACCATGATAAAGAACCTTTATGGGATTCTGCTTGTCGTATTCTTGCCCATACTCGGCTATGGATATCAGTCCACCTGACTCTTTATCATACATGTACACTGTTATCGGCATCCTTCAGTTATAACAACCATTGGTCTTGTTAGTATAATGTGCTTGATTTCGAATCATAATTTCAAAGATAAAATCCAAAAAAAGAAAAATAAATAAGGATATTACTCTCAATATTGGTTATAATATATTTTTTTCCACTTCTATCGATACAAGATTTAGTCTCTAGCAAAAAGTTTATACTCCCTCCCATCAGAAAATTAAGAGCCCGTGTTAGACTTTCACACTTTTTTAAGGATGCTAATTTCAGCGTAATCAATGAGTAAGAATAAAACTTGTTTACTATCATGAGATTGGTTTATGTTTCCACAAAATAAAACCAGACTCTTAATTTGGGATGGCTGGAGTAATAATGAAACCAAGTGTGGATTATGTTGGGACTTTTGTGACAATATTTAAATGTCAATTGTCCACGCTACAAAAGGAATATAGACAGATTTGTGTATATATATATGTGCAAAACAAATATCTATCCAATTACTGACTTGGTTTCGAACAACCAATTTTGAAGATGAATCAATAAGCAAGGACGAGGGGGCAGGAGGGGGATTGTGGGAGAGAGAAAGCTTACCGGAGAACATGAGAAGCCATAAGCAATTCAGGTTCCCCTCCCCATACGTGTGCTTTCCTTATTTGTGAGACGTATGAGTCGAAGTCACCTTCTATGAACCTGAAAAAAAACATCGTGATAGATTCCATCAATTGCATATCCATTGAGCCATTAATTCTAACCAAAGGCGAACTTAATATTCGGATTTTTTTCGTAATAGACAGACAAACAGAAAACTCACCATTCCGTCTCCTCCCTTCTTTTGATAAATTCATCTGCCACCTGAATAACATTACCAAATACAAAGAAAAGGATTTTTGTTAACCTTGAGCACTGATGAAATTATATATTTGAGCCCCTAAATTTGTCGAAACAACAAAAAAGAATCGAAAGCGGCATCACCAAAAAAAGAAGATAATCTCACTATCTTGGTTAAAGATTGCAAGTTGACCGCTATGATTATGCATAATTCACTCAAATTCTGCTTTCTAATCTAATAAAAAAGTAAAAAAAAAAATTAAACTTCATAAGTTCGCAACTGACAAGACTAAGGAAACATACTCTAGCCCGTAAATCATCTGCTAATTCTCTTTGGAGGCTCTCATTCGGAGAAGGCTTTCCCGATCGTAATGTAGCTCCATGAGCAACTGAGCGAAATAAACATCTGCCATCTCCAGGTATGCCTGCGTAGTATGGATCAATTATCTACATCAAAACACATCCAAAGCAAAATAAAAATCAATATTTAGGAGCAACACTCTCTTATCAGTTACCATCAACAAGATTAAAAAAAAAATCGTCACTGAAAAATTGGTGCATTTGTTTATTGAGCATCTGAATGCTGAATACAGAATGTTGAGCTCTGAATGCTTAATGCTGAAAAAATTCCCTGAAAAATTGTATTTTTTCTTTTATTTAGATGAATCTCTGAATAGATATTATTTCTTCAAATTTATTTGAATCTAACTGCTGAATATATGCTATTTTTACAAGTTTACCAAATTATTATAATATGCATTTATTCTCATGAACAAAAAAAGATAAAGGCAAACTAAATTTCATTAGAACTTTTAAGCATTCAGCAGTAAGCTTGCCTTTTAATGCTGAATTTTAACCATATTCAGCGCTAAGAGGTAAAAACAAACACCCCTAAGGTGAAAATAAAGTATGTTATTATTTAAGGTACTCACCAATAACGGAATAGTCTCTGTAAACTTTCTTCCCGTGTGAAATTTTGCCATTTTGGGAATCACAATCATCTTCCCCATTTTCCTTAGCCTGCAGTACTTGAGCATGTACCGGCCCAGAAGTTGAATAGCAAACAAATAGTCCAAAAACTAAGCCAGCAGAGGCACATCCCCGAAGCAACGATACAGGTCCCACACTACACTTGATTTTGGGGATTATTCCTTCTTTTGGGACTAATAGTCTTACATTCATGTTTTGGGACCACACTGAAATATCAAGGCACGTCTTCCGAGGGCATCTGAAACTAACTTTCCTTTTAACGGTTGAAGAATGCCCCTGCTTGACAGACCCAAAACAGCGTCCTTGTAACGCTTGAAAACTAATAAAAGATGAAGAGGAATTTGCCCTCGAGATTGACATTTTAACGTAATCTGTTTTAGGGCGTCCGGTGTAAAGTGAGAAACAACATTTGCTCGATGGAGATTGGGATATGGTACCCTGGTTTCTCATCTGTCTTTGGATGCACTCAGTTAAGCGCACCACATTTTTCACATATGCTCTGATGGGAGAAGAAAACATGCCCTGCTAAATGGCTCTTAAATGAAGATATCTATCCACATACAGCAACCTTTTTCTGTAAAAAAAATACAAGATATAGAGCTCCTTAGACTAACCTGCTTAGAAGTTAAATTCGTTTGTCGTGAAATAACTTCCTGACTAATAGGTGAGTATGCACTTGTTATTCGCTCAAATTTTTCTATCATCAGTTCTAGGGCTCCTTTTGTTATGATTGTGGTGTTCTCCTTCATTAGCAATTGGAAACTTTATTGCTCATTTCTTGACCCTCTCTAACGAGACTTGGTAGACGTGCAGTTGGCTCTGCGTGCAAGGGGCAAAAGAATGGATGTGTGCATAAATGGCGTTCACTTATTGGTTCTAGAGTACAGCCACATGGTACTCTAGGAGTACTGAATATTTTTTGGTGCAGTTTACAGTGTTCTATGGAATTCAGATTTGTTGATCATCTTCTACATGACCCTCCCCTCTGATTGGTTAATCAATCATTATAATAAATGAAGAATAGTTGTGGGTCCCGGTTATTTTAATGCATCAAAAAATCATAGTACAGGATCATGTTTACTCTCATCTAAGAATATCTGCATATTTCACAAAAATATGTTCCCTATGAAAAGTTAGATTGCTAGTTATCATTCACTTACATCTTTGCAAATGACACTCCGTCACTTAAGGGAAAGAAATACCGGGTTGTCTATGTAAGATAACACTACCGAGTTCGAATCTCCATCTAAAACTGATGCTGACAAGGAGAAAAAGTCATGGTACCCACTCTACACGGTAAACAGTACACACTCTTTCTTATTTATTCCCTTAACTCCTTAAGTGTCTCAACTACACACAGTCTGAAACTAATGTAGCGTGTGTCTAACTACTATAAAAGTATATTACTTACTCCACCCCAAATTAAGAGTCCCACTATTCCTTTTTGGATGTCTAGAATTAAGAGTCTAGTTTCTTTTTTGGGACATAATAAATGCACCAGATCTCATGATGGTAAACAAGTTTATTACTAACCATTGGTTACGCTGAAATTTGTGGTAACCGCTTACAATTCATTTGTGTTCGTACATAAGAAAACACAATGAACTCTGAGATGTGAGTCGAAAGTTTAAAACAAAAGGCGATCTATAGCTTCTATACGCGGACACAATGCAACTACATAGCTCTTTTTACTATAATAACAGAGAACCCCCCCCCCCCCCCCGGGGCCCTTTTCTTCTTTCTAGCTTTCTAAATTTTAAAAAATTGTAATTTTACCTCTATAATTATTTTTAAGAATTACTAATAGTATTAATCTTGCCCCCTATCTTAAACAAAACTAATATTAATACTAAGTTTTCTTCTTTAATTTATAGAAAATGACATTACAATGAAGTTTGCCCCCCTTTAAAAGAACTCCTAGCTCCGCCCCTACCTGGTGGGACTCAAACCCTGGATATCCAGGCCTGGGCTCAGTGCAGCTTAATGGCTTATCAGAAGTACATCAACAAATTTATTTTGCTGGATAGAAAATGTGTATATCTATATTCATAGACAGGAAAGAGCCTTTAGCCACAATCAATATCCCAGTTTTGAAATTATGCAATGTTTATAATACCGTATGACATGTTAATTTCATGAAAAAGAACAAAAGAAAACAAGATATGTCCTATTTTTAAAAATTCAGACTCTTGCAATTTACAACTCGATACACGATACAATCCGCGATTCATAACTCAATCAATATAAATCTATGTCATCTAAAATCTGTACAAATCCTAGTGAATCTTGCGATTCATAGCTCAAATATGAATCCTTCAACAAAGCTAAAATGAAAAGAATTCGTAGTAATTCTAGTGAAAGTGAAGATACACGATACAATTCTTACCATTTTATTCAACAAATAGCTAAAGACATTCTTCAATTGTGCATAAAGCCAAAAGTAAATATAACTGTAATGAAATTACGGTTTTATCATTGAAACAAGAATCTCAACGAGTTTTGACTTTACTTGCAATACTGTATTTTCATATATTTTATCAAATCCAATCTGAAAATATTTTACAGAAACAACTTAAAGTACAATGTGCAATTTTGATTTTACTTGCAAGACAGTCTAGTTTGAAAGTATTTTATTAGAAACAAACAACTTAAAGTAGAGTTTGCATCAATTGTATCTTAATCATCTTCGTCTTTTCGACTCCTTGTTCCTAACTATTTGTGATATTTCATGATAAATTCCATTTTTTTTTTTTTACCTGCAACATATTACATACTTTTTTTGCTTATCTTTGTCTAAATTCTAGACCAACCAAAAATGGGGCATATGATTTGACAATGGGCATAATAAATATCATTGAGCATAACTCGCTAAATATCATAAATGGTGTTAAATTTGAAGAATAAACCCTAAATATTTAAGAATATACAACAACAATATTAGATGAATATGAAATATATACAGAAACACAAATAAAGGAGATAAAAGCATTTGAAGAATCATACATAAAAATGGAGGAAAGTGGATTAAAATAAACCTGTTTCAGCTCATTATAAAGATGAAAAAATAAACCCTAGTGGAGGAAATTTTGACTAAAATCTCAAAAAAAAGGCAGAATTAAACAAAAAAGAAGGAATTGGAGAATCAAAGAAGAGAAAGGAATTAATGGTGCTGAAGTAAAGAATTACCTTCTAAACTTTCCGGTGTTAAAGAAGAAAGGGATAACCTTTAAGGGGTTGTTTGGATTTGATAGGAAAAAAAATTGGCTTGTAGTTAAATATTTCCGAGGCTTTTGTTGAGGAAATGAAGATTACGGTTCGAGAAGGAAGAAACGATCCATCCCGTAGACTGAAACGGCGTCGTATAGCGGAGGATCTAGATATGTCTATTCAATTCGAACACCAATGTCCACTTTATTTAACTAGACTAGACTAGATGATGACACCTCAGCCAAAGTTGATAATGCCACGAGTGCACCATTGGAGTGGTTGTATTTGATATGCCAGCAGTGCACTAGTCAGTGTGATTACGTGAAAGTGATAAAAAGACTGATATAACTTACATCCTGGGTGCTCTAAACGGTCAAAGTGATTAGTTCTTGATCACGAATCACATGCTCATGTTTGAAGTGCTGGATAAAAAAAATAAGATATAATAATTTTATTTTATTTTATATTTGATATTTGATATTTGTTAAGATTGAATGACTAAATAAAATATGTATCTCATTAAAGTTTTTTATTATACTGAGAGATGGATAATCAGACGGATTATTTATTATATCTTGAGTTTGGTGTAATACGAGACAAGATTACACTCATGATTAATTATAATTTTATCTTATTAAAATCGAATAAAAATATACCACATTATATGTAGTATTATTTTATCCCATAGTTGCGGGATAGCAAAACAAATATAAAAATAAATTTTTAATTCATTTATTTCAATATTTTTCTTTATACCTTTTAGATAATCAAATTGATGAATGAAATTTTCCGATACTCCATCAAATGTAAAGTTTATTAAATCTTTATATGACTAGTCATTATCCTGTCCAATCTCGTTTAATCATTATTCAACTAATTCCTTTCATATTATATTTTATTCCACATAATTCATATCCGACTAATTCTAACTCTTATTCTATCCAACCTTTATCCTATCCTATTTTACCCCTTTATCGAGCACGCCAAACGCATTCATAATATTACAGAGGAAGTTGTTGGTCAGAAAATAACCCTAGAAGGGGTGAATATGGTTTTAAAAATTTAATCCGGAATTAAAACATTTTTAAAATATTTAAGTAAATCAACTTAGCTAAGCAACAATATCAATAAAATAATCAATTTCAAGTAATCAATCACAAGATAAGCAAATAAGCAATCTAAAAAATACAAGCAATAATATAGCAATAAAAAGAGAGCTTGAGTTAGAGAGATTGAACCAATTTGAAGGTCAAGACTTTTTGTCCTCACGGTTCAGTTTCTTCAACCATACGTCCGAGCTCGGTTAGTTCTCTGATAATTTCCACTATTCAATCTTCTTCGGGTGAAGATCAAATCTTAATACAAATGTTGTTATGCACGCAACACTCACAATGTAGTTATACACACTACACTTCTCACAAGATATGCTCTCTTGCTCTACAAAGAAACACACTCTCTTTTGAAATAAAAAATGAATTGTTTGTGGTGATACACACCAATACAATAACTCTCAAGTGTATTTGAAGATTACAAATGAAACTCACACTAGAGTTATCAAGATTGATCAAAAATATATAACTCAAAAGATGAAAGATTGATCAAAATGTGTTCTTGAATCTTTGTATATTTGAATATATGAATAATAGAGTATTAGAATGATTCAAGGTGTTAAAACATGTCTAGGACTTTATATTTATAGCTTGTAAAACCATATGGACGTTGGGGATGATTAAGAGAGGTTTTGGCTCCAAGGTATATATTTTCAAACTTTTCAACGGCTAGTTTTGACAAAGAATTCAAATTTGTTTTGTTAATTTCTCCCAATTTGACCATTGGATCATACTCAAATTTTAATCAAAAGTGTTAGGAGATGTTGTCTAACTATTGTAAAAATTTAAAAATAATCGGAGTCCGAAAATGCCTCCATCTCACCGTTAGATCAAAACTGTGCAAAAATTGAGCGAATTTTATATGTAAAATAAAAATATTTTTGCAATTTAATAATTTAGTTCCAAATAAAATTCTAATAATTTTTGAACCTCAAAGATATGTTTCTAAGATACCTATTTTTATTAGAGCTTAAAATATGATCATTTAAAATTAATATAAATTTATTTTGAAACTCAGTCTTTGTAAAATGATGTTTTTCAAATAAATTCAATTTCAAGCTTGTTTGAATTAATCTTTTAAAAGATGCATGAATATGTTTGAACTATAAGAATTTAATCAATAAAGTAACTTTACATAAATCTTAAGCACTCACTTAATTACTAAATTAACGAGTTTTTGAATGCTTTGATTTGTTTCTTCGAATTGATCTTTATTTGAAGCTTTCTCCTTGAAGCTTTTCATATAGTATTTTGATCCTTTGTACTTCATGATTTGCATTGAGAGATTTGATCTTCCTTGTCTTGTCCAATGATCGAATAGTGAAAGATTGATCCTTATCATGTTTTTCTTTAATTTTTCAAGTAAATGAACTATATACTTATATCAAGAAACATGTTAAATTACACATGACTAATTTATTGTTATTATCAAAATAAGATTAAGACCTTGGGTCAACAGAAGTAATACCATTGCTCTTATTAATTATTATAATAATTGTCATAATAATAACACACTAAATACCAGAATTAATACAATCTTTCTTATTAATTGCTATAATAATTACCCTAATAATATATATTATTTATTAATAATAAAATTAAGGAAGTGTAATAATTATTTACTTTTTTTTTAAACTCTTTCATTTTCCATATATATATATATATATTTAATATATATTAGTATTATGGAAGGAAGAAGAAAATGTTGCCATATTTATTGGACTCTTTAATGTTTATTTTTATTTTTTGAAATTATTTTTTTAAGCACGAACTACATTATTATTATTGTTATTGTTGTTATTGTTGTTATTATTATTATTATTATTATTATTATTATTATTATTATTATTATTATAGCAAAAATGCATCAGTTTACCAGCGCTATTTTAAGCGTTCAATACTTTTATATTTGAATTAATTGTGTATTTTATTGTATAGTTGGAGCTATTTTAAATGAATTTGTACTGATATTATATTATTTAAATATATTTTTTGTTATTACATAATTTTTTTTAATAATAATTAGAATATCATCCCGTGCATCGCACATGTTTGTAACTAGTTATAATGTACAAAGTTCGAGTCTTTCCATTTTCACTTTTTTCTCGAAAAATTATAATATATCATTAATTTTTTTTAAAACTACTACATACTTAAAATTATCACAAAAATTCTTAAAACACTACTACATACACCACACACTATATATTAAAAATTATTGCAAAAAGTATATAAAAATTCTTAAAACACGACTAGGATAATTAAAAATTTCTCTCTCTACAATTTTTTTTCTTTTCTTAAACTCATCCAAACTCTTTCTCACATCAAATAAACCTTAATTGGATCTAAGAAGGGTATGATGGAATTTATAAGATTCGCCAAAATTAAGGCTTGAGCCATGAATTTCAAGATCAAAGAATAATGGAAGTAAGAAAATGGGAGATGTAAGAAGAAAATCTAGAAAAAAAAAAAAAAGCTAGTCTCTCTCCCATAGGCTTTCTAACTCATGCGCACAATATAAATATTGGTATAAATTCTAAGCTTCGAAATTTTAAATTTAGCAATGTCATGTTGACCATATTTTAATTTTAGGTGCTGTTGCGCCTTTAAAAATCAGTTTTAACACCCTTCTTTTTATATCATGCACATTAATAATTTCTTTTAAAGGCACCCATATTCGAAGTAAATTTTATTCCTTCTTTCAACCATAATTGTATTAAGCAATCGAGGATAGTGCATCTCATTAAGTTCCAAAATTTGGTTAGCCTAACTTCACTTTTTGCTTGCTCAAAATTTTGCCATGTTGGTAGAAAAATAAATACTAAAAATAATTTTAAAAAATAGGAAATAAGTACTTACAAAAAAGTCCGTTGTATAAATAAACATTTCTTAAGTATAAAAATTGAGCTACAGAATATCAACAATACGTGAACCAGCATAAACAGTATGTTTTTGCTAGATAGTTAATTTTTAGTAATTTTTAATTATAAACTTTTATAAATCTAAATTTTCATTAAATTATTGCATATGAGTTGTCTAAGATGTATGGAAAAAAAGGTTTGTACAAGAAAATATTATTGCCGAACATCGTTATTTAAAAGAAACTATTTCCAAATTAATAGGCAAGAAAAATGGCAATTTGGTTTGATTTGGTTTAGATTGCTTTTCTTCTTAAGTTAATTCCATGTTATTTATCTTTTTGCTTTTCTAAATAGGGTGCTCTCATTTCTAGGGTGCTTTTGAGAAATTTAAATTAAATATGGGTGCTAAAAATGAAAATGAATGGTGCTTTTATCGATATACTCTACTTAAGATACAAAAAGTTGTCATGTTTGTTACAAAATTTCAGCACAACATTACCAAGTATGTGGCATTTATTTAGCAATGTCCTGCCGACCATATTTTGATTATATATAATATGTTCGTAATACAAAAAGTTGTTATGTTTGATACAAAATTTTGGCACAACATTACCAAGTATGTATTATTTATTCGTCGATATATGCCAATCTAACATGTCTCAGCAATTATTAACACAAGATCCCCAAATTTGTAGTATAACGTTCAGCAACATTTAGCTGCATGGATTTAGTATAAACATGATTAACTTTGAGAGAAACATGATCAACTTTAATTGAAACTTGAGTTTTAGTATCGGTTTTGTGATTATTATTTAATGGATTTAACACAAAAGATAAGTCATACATTACATGATATAACATTTAAGAAAATATAAATCTAACGAAAAACTCAGCAACACATGACTAATAACAAAGGTACAATTTGGCAATATTGCACCAAATATAATTGAATATCTCGACAATTGGTTGCCGTATATGTTATATTTTGTTGACAACATGTTGACAAAAATGTTTTATTTTTTTGGCTCTATGTGGCCACCAGCGATATGCTTATACACCATAAAAAATTTCTTAATTTTACTATAAATTAAATCTTTTTTTTTAATTAACACACCACACAACTTTCTTAATTTTACCACAAAAAAGTGTGGTGTGTGTGGTTCTTTTTTGTACTTTTTTAACATGTGGTGGTTTTAAAGAATTTTAGTAATGTAAATAGAATCTCCCTCTTCATCTCATTTGAGTTATGAACCTTAGTATAGCGTATCTTAATAATAAAAAAGAAGACGATAATATCACATGTGAATTAGTACATTAATTTTACAAACTTTTTATGTATAGATTTAGGTGAGAAATACATGATACACACTTTTTCAACAAAAACTCTCTTATTGACAGTTCTATATTTTTATGGACAATAATATTTATTTAGTCTAATTTTTAATTCTTAAAATTTAAAATCCAATCAGGTAACATTTATTAAATACTCATTCTTTCCATAAAGCAATTAAACTTATTTAGAATAATATACAAAAGTCTTTTTAAAATATTTATAAATTTGCATTAAAGATAAATAGATATGCAAACTAGTAAACAATTGATTACAAAAAATTTCATATTTTTGCAATTAAACTCATAAATTTTTCCATAATTCATATTTCTATTTATTTAATTTTTGTAGTTAAACTCATAAATTTTATTACAATTCATATTTATATATATTTGGCAGTAAACTTGTAAGTTTTAATGAAATATCTTTTAAAAAACTTAAAGTGAATTTTCCAGCCGCCCAGAGTCTCGGTCCATTACTCCACATCTACATAGGTCCAGTCCTATCCCTAGTCATTTCTTCCCCCGAAATGGCCAAAGAATTCCTTAAAACCCACGAATCCTCCTTCTCAAACCATCCCTAAATCTTGGCTGACGATTACATAGCCTATGACTTCAGAACTTCCCCATCCTATTCGAAGTTCATGAGGAAAGTCATCATGTCTGAGCTCATGCTTCCACTAAAATGCAATGAAATATCGTGTTTGATGGAATTTGTTTTTGAAAAAGGCTAAAGCACATCAGTCTATTGACATGGAAAATGACTTGACGAATAATGTGAAGGAATCGTATTTTAGTTATGTACAATACTTCTCTTGAGGGATTATCTAAAATTTCAAATGCAAAAATGTAAATATATAAAAAAAATTAATAGACCAACTTCCGGTTTAAATTCCTTGTTAAATTATCATAGATATGATTTCTCATTTATGAGATCATCTCTATCAAATTTCGCAAAAAAATTAATTCTCTTAACTCTCAAAATGAACCGACCCCGTTAAGGGAAATTAGATAAATAAAGTAATAGAGAGGGTACCCCAAGGGGTGGTCTAGTGAACCCCAATTGGCTCAAATTTACTTTTACTTTTTTCCAAATTTTATAAAAACATAAAAAGGTCAAAAAATGGGAATTGCTAAAATGTACTTGGTCACCAATGATAAGTATGCAAAAGAAATCTCACCTGAGAACATGTGAAGCCATGAGCAATTCGGGCTCGCCTCCCCGTATATATGGCTTTATTATTCTCGAAACATGTTTACTATAATCGGCCTCTATGAACCTGACCAAATTATAAGATCCATGAATATTCCAAGCGACAAGAAAAGGCTAAAAAACAAATGAATGAAGTTTGTTGTGAGAATACAAGAGATTGTGAGAATAATTGTTATTGATTATTGAGAAAATGAGTACCACAATGTATACAAGATAGAGATCCTAAAAATAAGGATATTTCTTTCTAATAAGGATTTCATAATTATCTCTTAAATATACACATTATATAAATAAAATATATACAAATCTTAACACTCCCCCTCAAGCTGGAATGTACAAGTTGTATGTTCCAAACTTGTTACAAATATAATTGACTCGAGGTCCAACATAATAAAGATATCAGCTAGTTGATCATTCGATTTTGCGTAACCAGTAGCAATCTCCCCTGAAAGAATTTTTCCTCTAATAAAGTGACAATCAATCTCGATATGTTTGGTCCTTTCGTGAAAGACTGGATTAGATGCAATGTGGATAGCTGCTTGGTCCTACCGTTTTGATATATTTAATGCCATAATAGATTTTCAATTTATGGGGTTGAAACATAGATTTGGTGATGTCGTAATGGAACTTCTAACTCTTAGTATAACTTTGGATCCTAGTGACTATTTCAGATCATTTGACGAGGACAAGATTTGCATGTTTATTGAAAAATTATATCCAACTGATTTCACTACTTAAGATGTTCGTGTATTGAGATATCAACTAATGCATTACAAGCTTAATGTTGTTTGTGATCCCAAATTTCATAAGCTTTCTACCATTGCCGAGTTATTCTAATAACTAGTTGTGAGAAGAAAGTTTGAGGATTATACTATGCTTGACAAATTGATTCATCTTATATTGATTTCTCTTATTTCTATAGTAAGTACTGAAAGAGTATTTTTCCAGTATAAATAACACCAAAACAGATATACGCAGCTCAATGGGGATATAGTTCTTACAAATTGCATGTTACTAAATATAGAATGAGACATTGGTTTAAAAATTGATTTAGAGTCCGTAATAGATGAATTCAAATAATTAAAAATTCGTCGTGCTTAACTTTGTTAAATACTTTTCGTTATGTATAAATTCAAATATTTAAATTATGTTATTAAATTTTCTTTTCACTATATAGTTGCACTGTCGTTTTTTTGTTTATTTTTTTTATGATTTTTTTTGTCTGTTAGTATTAGTCCAGTCCTCGAAATTTTTTGAATATGCCCCTATCAGTATTTGATGTTGAAGGTAGTTTTAGCAGTGTTTTTGATTTCGGTTGGGGTAAAGATTGGGACAACCCAAACCCTCCCCAAACTTCGTAATTAGGTTTTGGTTTGGTTCTATTTCGGTTTCCATACCTATGGAACCCAAATCCTCCCTAAATCATTTGGTTTCGGTCTCATTCGTTTTTTGTATATTGCTAAAAATAAAAAAAACAACCAATAATAAAAAGCCATAGTTTTCGATAAATATTAAATGGTATGCATGAGGATTGTACTAATATCTATCAACCTAATTAATGGTAAATAATAGAGTACACTAAACCCCCTAAACTATCACCCTTTGGTACTTAACCCCCTAAATAATAGAGTTAAGAGAACTAAATTATCAATGTTAATTCCTTTTCCAATTCCAACCAATCAGAAATATTAAAAACATGTCTGAAAGAAACAAATCAAAAGTAAAAAAAGAAAGAAAAAAGGAAGAAGAAACAGCCACCAAAATTAGGGACTAATCATTGATGTTTGTTTTGCTCATTTTTTCACTTGTAATGTCCAAAGGAAAATAAAAATACGTCAATCTTGTAATCATTTGGTCTTACATTTTTTAGATGCATGGCATTAGTTAATCTCAAGTTGTTCCTTGAATAATATATATTACAGAGAAAAGTGAGAAGAATTAAGATTTTTCTCTTTCAAAGTTCCAAACGGTACTATTTTATTGTAATTTTTATATTAGCAATTTATTTTTTTTAAGATTTGATTTTTTTTGTCCAATTCGGGTAACCCAAACCCCGAACCCGAATCAACCCAAATCAATTGGTTTCGGGTTTTTTTTTTTTTTTTTTTTTTTTCAGTTCGGAAAATCTCAAATTACAACGGATTGGTTCAATTCGTTCATTCGTTTTTTGGATTTCTGACAACACCCCCCCTAAGTAGTTTGTCTTAAAATTCGAACAAGCTTTTCAAATTAGGTCGAGTTTACTTTAAATTAGATTAAATTGATTAAAACTTAAATATCAAAAACTTGATTAAAATATTGAATGCGAAATACCTTCAAAATAGCAAACATATCGCGTGCAAATCACATTTATACTGTTTGGTTAAATTTCTAAAAGAGTGCTAACGGAGAGGACTGAAGTACCAAAATTTAATTGTTTAGGGGTGTTTATGTCACTTTCAAGAGTTTAGGGTGAAGTGCCAACGATACTTTGCGTGGTTTAGTGCAATTTGCCCCATTTATTTTTCAGAGGGGGCAGAGGGGAAAGTGACATTCAGCGTGAAGAACAGTAGAGCAGAATAAAGAACCAATTGTGAGAGCTGGTTCTACAAATTCGTAATGTTTACATAAGATTTTTATAACTCAATAATAATACTGTTAATTGAATTGAAGATGCCGTGGGAACCAATATTTTGGGTGATATGCTTCATCATCAATGTTCTCCTCATCGCATCAAATCTCTATCAGGTACCTCTCCTCCTCTAAACCCTAATTTGACGTACACAAATTTTATCACTGTAATTATATATTCTCTCTCTAAATATAAATATACTTTGTCATATAGATATACATATAGGATGCACAAAACCACTTGGCACCTATTGTTGGGGTGACTGATTTGGGGACATTCCGAGTTTGCAAGTACAAAACTATTGTGGCCATCAGCAGGCTGAGATCTACGAGCAGTGATTAGTCTGCATCCAATGTAGTGTTTGACACCTCGTGGGATACCAAAAAAAAAAAATGCACAATCATATATGAACCCCAATAATGGACTTCTTCACTAATGCACTTACTCGTGATTTTTCTGGGGTTGTTCTTTACAGAAGAAAGGGAAAAAGGAAGATAATTGAAAATATAATGGTATCATGAAATGAAAGTACATATGTTTCCGGATTAATTTGGGTGGAGATATTGGCACTCTCAATATTTCTTGGAAACCTTCCCACTTTTCATTCGGTGCTCGACAATCAAGTAAGGTGTATCTTATTCGGTTGTGAAAGAAAGAGTATAAACATGACAATGCCTTATTCGGTTGTGACCGAGTATATAGGCTTATTCTCGGCCCTCAAGAATAGAGCAATAGACATCTTACTCGATTGCGAATGACCGAATTAAAGTAGGAGTGTTACCAAGTGTTTCTGGGGTGACAATATCTCCACCCATTAATTTTGGAACAAACGGGGAAAAAGATAAAAAGGAAAAAGAAAACTTTACTCGGACCCAAAAACCAGCTTAAAAGAGTAAAGCAACTATCATGCATTAATATTTATTGAAGTTCAAAATTTTGTTTGGAAAAAAGTACCATACCACCTGTGTTACACTTTAGAGTACGAAGCAAAGGCAGCGGTGAGTACCGCAGCGCAGTTCCACATAAGACCTAAAAACATTCTCTATCTAAATATTGAACTCCGAGTGTAGTGGTTATACATCAACTGTGGAATAAAACTAAGGTTAGGAGAGCAGCCAACGAATGATTATCTTTCTCTCTACTTTGTCACCCGTGAAAAGTTGTAGGAATCTCATATAAGATGTTGAATTAACCTATGAGAACTATTTCCAAGACTGACGTTGGTAATGTAATTCCAGAATTGGCATTCCCACATTTTCAATGAAGTCCGCATGTACTCCTAATCTAATTATCATACGGCAAAGATAATTTCTTATGCTATAACATATAACTATCTCCGAATAAGAGACATTCTTAAACACCAGATTCTCTTAACCAATTCCTCTTGAGTCATTGGCAACCAACTAACCCCAGTAATCTCTTTTATTGATACCCGCAATGGGTGCAAGAATTGTTTCATCAATTTTGGGATCCTCTCGCCTCACCGGGCAGGATTCTGAACTAGAAAATGTAATGATGATGAATACTAGAAAGAGAAAATGATACTTTTGTTTAAATGCTACCCAGCTGACAAAATGCTATCTAGTGGAATTAGTGATTAAAATCTTTGTTACATATATGCCCTAGAAGTCTACAACTATGCGCTCACTGGTTGCAAATATTCACATGAACTATTAATTTTGACAAAAAAGGGCAAAACTCGTTGAACTATGTCTGCCACCTGCAATTTGTTCCACCCCATGTCATGTAAAGAGGTCTTTAGTGACACATTACATAAGGGACTAATTCACAGCTTTTCTTAGTATTTATAGAGGTTATTTGTATACGGTGCAATAGTTTATAGGTTTATGCTTCTTACCCTCTTAATTATTAGACTTCAAATTAAACTAGTAATTTATCCCTGTTTTAATCAATCTAGAGATAATTTAGTATCATCTTCTTATGCTTCTGTGTCTGCTCTGCAACTCCTGCATTTCCAAAGCATAAAGATACACATATCTGGTTCTCATATTCTCGTGCTCGGACACAAGATTCTCCGTCCTCTTGCTTTCATTTTCTTTTCCTCAAAAGTTGCTTCAGTTTGTTTTTATTGTTATTTTCATTTTATGATGTAGCCCCATTTATTTGCAGCAATTGCCAACTCTTAGCTTCCGGTTTTGGTCCTCTATTGACTAAAATTGTTTATGATATCTGTAGATTGTGTGCTTATCAGATTTGGAGGCTGACTATATGAACCCATATGAGTCCTCTTCTCGCATAAATGCTGTGATTATCCCTGAGATGGTGTTGACCGGTGTATTCTGCACCCTATTTCTTTTGACAGGGCATTGGTTTATGTTCCTGATCACACTCCCTATCACTTGCTATAATATGAACTTGTATGTTTATCTATCACCACTCTCTTGAGGATTACCTTGCATCTATATAAAATTGTCAGCTTTACTGTTTTTTGTGCTAAATGTGATTATTATGTTATGATTCTGATGATGTTTGCTATATACTCATATCTCTGTCGAACTCTTGGTTCCCTAACATGAAGCTTTGCTCCTGCTTGTATGTAAACAATACATGGTACACTTAAATTAAGATCGGGACTTCATAGCTTTCGTGTACTCAAGTTTCCTACTCTACTTAAAACTAAAATACTATATGGGATTATGAGAAGCGAACCTAGGTGCTCTCATTGATAGCTTTACTTGCAGTTTGCAACTATTATGTGAATCCATCTGTCTGATATGTACTTATTTAAGTTCCTAATTTCGTCCTATATCAATTCCATAAAAAAATTGTTATGCTTTTATTTTTAAATTTTTTTTGATTAACTTTATGCTTTTATTTTATTTTTAAACCCAACAATGCTTGAGGTCATAGGATTGAGGTCTAGGTTCTCCTATCACAGATACGCATCAAGGGTTCTTTTAAACCCAATAAAGTCTACTAGTTGATGCTAAGATTGACTTGAAACAAAGTCCTTACACATCGATAAGGAGATTGGCCATCTCTTATTTTCTCGTTTTAACTTTTGTAAGTTGGTAGATTAAGGTCGATTTAGACCATTGAGTTAATTTAATTACCAAGTCACTGAAATATGCTTCTTACAGGTTTCCAATTTTGTTATTGAAATAGTATTTCTAATAGAAGTACTCTGGTAACAATTATTATGAATGTACTTTGGGTCTTCAGATCGATGCTTCTATCAAGATCTTCTTTTCATTGATGTTTTTTTCTTGAGCTTGAAACGTTACATTTTCTTTGCCATAATTGTTCTTTTTGTATATTTCAGATTCATGAAGCGAAAACATCTTATTGATGTAACTGAGGTTTTCAGATTTCTTAATCCTGAGAAGAAGTATCGGATTATCAAGCTTGGCTTTTATTTACTTCTCTTCGTCTTAGTCATCATCAGGTTTGTTGATATCCTTTCTTTTCTATTATAACTATGGTTGTTTTCTATATATTGCTAATTGATGGTTTTATTTGATGTTGGATATAGAATGGTTGCTGCAGTATCATTTTCCACCATGCTCTCAGTCTTCCATCCCAATTACGAAGAATTAGACTTGCGCACCTCTCTTGAATTCTAGATTTTTCTTTTATCACATGTTTACGTAGATGCCCTATTTTGTTGCTCCTTCGGAATAAGTTAGGGCTTGAGTTTTAGAAATTTAGCTAGTGTAAACATTCTTATGTAGTTCTGGAGATTTTTTAGAATATATACTTTGGACTTCGGATTAGTTTTCTGCTTATGGTCTGTTGCTAATAATACGTCTGCTAGTTTTCTGTATAATGTATTCATGCTCCTCTTTAAGACGCTACATAATTCAATGTTAATAAATAATCATACCCAAATAATATTTTGTATATGTATAAATACCCTTTGGCACATGCATCATAATAGTTTGTTGTATGCCTCTGATGGTTTGTACATGGCAATAAGGCGTGCTAGAAGCACAATGTATTGTGTGCATTGTAGTCAATAGGGCATCTCTACATTTGCAATCCTGCTGTTGGCTAGTTAATTTATGTGCTTCCTTAAGAGAAGGTATCCCGCCTTAATTTCCCTTGGTACTGACAAGTCTATCCTCATTTGCAGGCTTGTACTAGCTGTTGTCAACTCTATAGTCGATGATGATGATAACCCCAATGAACTCCCGGTGTTTTGATTCTCACCGGTAATGACACTGCGTGGTCCCGAAATGTGTAAAAGAAAAAAGATGAAAGTCTGATGTCTGTGTGGGAAACCTAGTAAAATGAATTTAGTTTTAGCTCCTGTTTTCATGTTGACCAAGGCCCTAAATCCTATTTTCTTCTAATCTCTGAACTCATTAGGTTTGTATAATTTGAGATGCTTCTAGGCTAGAATGGCCAGTGTTTTTTCTAGGGTTGATGAGCCATACCCTTTCCAGAAGGCCTGTTTCTTCAGAACAATCTTATAAAATAGTGGAATTGTTGCACGTTATGGCTGTCAGGAAAATATAGACCCTTACCTCAATTTGATAGTCTCACATTGGAAAATAGTTTGTAACCTTGACCATTGACTAGGTTGACTATGGAGTCTCCTAGAAAAGTACCAAAGTCAAAGGAAATAGGACTATTAATTTGAGACGTTTGGGAAAGGATAGTGATGCCATCGATTTGAGACAAAATAGTAGTTTTTGTCCAATGGTGTATACACTGTACCTACTAGTAACTTTGTCTCTCTGGTCTGAAGTATACACAAATCAGTAACTATGAAGTTAGGTTTTGGTATGTCAAGTTGTCATATTTCTGATTTTTCATTTTTCCCTAAAAGTGATCAACGTATGCGCCGTGCTCTCATGTAATTGTGGCCTTGATTATTTTTGGTCATAATTATTGTAAAGAAGGATTTCCAGTAAAAAAGACTTTTGTAATCAATGAATTAAGGAAAACACTTTGATTCCTTTTCAAAATATGGACAAATTATTTTTTTGATCCAAAATATCCTTTACATAGGAGCCTGCGCTCGAATTGTGGTCGGTCCTAGTGAATAGTAAGGCCTTACCCGCACCATGGTTAAGAAGTGATTAGCAAGGGTCAAACTGACAATTATTTAAGAATATAGATCATCGCATCAGTCGATTTTCTAATAACCTGGGAATCTGTTAGTTCTTTTTGGGCCATCTGAAACAGTGTTTAAATATACAAATTCTCTCATGATATTAAACAAGTTTTGTTTGTAACAGTTGATCACATTAATGTATCTTAGTCAAAATGACAATTAAAAAAGGGTTGTTTTATTTATACTCGTACAAAAGTATGAAATTCACTCCACTTCCTTTGGCAATATCAAAGGAAAAAAAAAAACCCAAATAATCTCTCTAATTTCTTTAGTCTTCTCACTCCTCTCTCCCTGCAAACCCACGCCTTTCTTATACTAAAATAGATTCGCAAAGACTAATTTCCCTACGTTCATCGAACAATTTCAATTTGTATCTTTAGTTCTATCATGGTTTCAATTACAATTGGTTGAAACTTTAAAGCTCCGTTTGATAATAACATGGAAAAGGAAAATAAAAACACTTGATTTATTTAAGATGAAAAATAAGTTGAGGCATATAATAAGATAATCTTCATTTTATGAATAGATGTCCTTCATAATTTTTTTGTGAAAATTTTTTCTTCATCAACCACCAAAAAAAATTTCTTCATAGAAAAAGGCAAAAAGCCACAAAGTAAGAAGACATCTCAAAATCAACTGTTTTTATTTTTTTTTTTCCATGTTATTAAACGGACCCTAATTGTTCAAAAGCAATTAATTACTCTTTTAAAATTTGTAAGCTAATCTTGAATTTTAGATCTCCATTAGAAATTTTTCCACGTTACACAACTTGTTTTGTTGAAAAAACCCATTACTTATCTAACTAAAATTTTCTCACTTTAGGGTTTCTTCATAAACACCCTCATACATACATACATAAAGGTTTTTTTGAATGCAGCAACGAATTTCGTTTCCTCTTAAGGTGAATTTATTGAATTAGTTAAAATCTCTTCCTATTGTTGTGGATTGACACAAAAATAAGTGGGTGTGAAACTAAGGGACGGTTGTTCACTTGTCACTTAAGATACCACTTAAATCTGAAAATTTTCAAATTTAAGTGGTTTAAAAAGTTGTTTGGTAACAAAAAAAATTAAGTGGCCACTTAATTTTTACCACTTAAAACTTAAAATTTTCATCCAAAATTTTAAGTGACAACTTTGCTACGTAAATCTAGAACTTGATTTTAAATGGTGTAAAATGTCCATTTTAACCCCTTTTTTTAACAAAATTACATAGTAACCCCCACAACCACCGCCACCGCCACTGGCTCTGCCACAACCACCGCCACCTCCTCCTCCTCCACCATCACCACATTCTCAATTCCATCCCCCGCCCAATAACACCAATAGCTAAGCTTTTCAATGGCCGCACCATCTACACGCTCTGCTTTTTTTATTTCATACACACACGTATATACATACATATATTATATATATTAATGGAACTTTATAAAATAATAAAAGGCAAAACTATTATACTATAAAAAAAATTCAGTTTTCACATGTGTTATATTCAAACAAACAACATTTTCTCATATACAATTTTCATAACTAAACAAATAGTTTTTTCATTTTTCAGTTTTTTTACTAAACACCACCTAAGTTAAAGTCTTGTTTGTCTTTTGAAGAGTGGACTGAAAGTAAGTGAGGTGAAAAGAATATTTTGATGGTGCACTTAAAATCACCCTAGAAAAAGGGTGTACCCCTCACAAAGACGGTTCAATTTCTCTGACCAACCTCAAGCCATCCATATTCTCATAAACAAACTCAATTTCCTTTTCTTCATTTTTTTTAAGTTAAACCACCTCAAATTCTAACAATGGACGGAACTGGATTTTATCTGACCCAAAGTTAAATCTTGTCTGGCTGAACTACAATCAAATTGTCACGCTTTTTAAGCAAATTTCAAGGCGCTGCTTCCCTCTGATCACGGCCTGCGTAGATCACGTTAATACTCTAGTTTCTTTTTTTGCGCGATAATTAATGCATACAATTTCAAAATATAAAATAAGCGGTATTCTTTACCATTGATTATGTTTAAATTAGTGTTTTCTTAAAAGAGTACTAAATCCAAACTGAGATCATTAATGTGAGAAAGGTGGAGTCCAGTTTTTGTATGCAAAGACTCATACATATAATCATATTATACTCACCGTTCACATTTCGTGTTGCAATCAAAGGCACAACAATGATAAAGAATGACTTGATGCAAAAGTAACAAAAACACCTGAATGGAAAATGTACAGACGCAAACCATACTTCTCGTACCATCTCGACTGATTTAACAAGGAAATAAAACACAAAATTTTGGCATCCAGAGCCATACTAACAATAACATTCAGCTAAACACCTTTAACGTATGAAACAGACGCATTTTACCTTAACCCTCAGTTTTCCTTCTCTTCTTCGATTTCCTCTCAGCAGAATGCCCTACGGACCCCGAGGTTGTAACTCTACCATGACTGCATTCCGAGTCTTGAGTAGACTGGTCGACAGACCTAGTGGGCCCCTCTGATTGTTTTCTCCGTTGACTTTTCGACGACTCTCCTAACTCGGACAAAGAACTTTTGGGTCTACTACTATGAGTGGAGGCCGGGTTGCCGCTAACCGAACTTGTGAGTCTCGGCCTAATACTTTGTGTAGGAGTTGCAAAATGACGCGAAGAATTAGTCAAAGAAGTTCCAGATGATTTCTCGTACATCTGTCTGAGATTCTCGGATTTTTGTTTCTGAAGTTCGCGAGGGTCCGGGTAATGTAGGAGGGAAATGCGCCGTGAAATCTTCCCAACTGTCGATGAGATTAAAGGAATCAAAAACTTGTCTACTACTTATCCTTTTCTCCATCACTAATACCTTCTTCATATGTGGGTATTACTCCCTCCGTTCGTAATTTAAGAATGCATGTTTGACTTCCACACTTTTTAAGACTGAAGTAATTTCATTACAATCAATGGCTTAGAACAACTTATTTCCTATAATGTGTTTTGGCATGTTGATTATGTTTTGAAAAGGAAAGTGAACTCTTAATTTAGGATGGAGAGAGTCTAGATATAAGCTAGTTAAAGTTTGCAAAATATTTACCCCCTCCTTATAAAATTGATAGTTCATCTTCGGCTATGGTACTTTTTAAGGAAACACTAATTTCAACATAATCAATGGTTAAGAATGCAACTTATTTTCTATTTTGAGATTTGGTATCTCCTGTAAATAAGATTAGAATATCAATATGAGGCATCCCAAAAAGGAAAGCTTGACTATGGCACTTTTTAAGGAAACACTAGTTTAAACATAATCAATGGTTAAGAATGCAACTTATTTTCTATTGTCAGAGGATTAGAATATCAATACGAGACATCCTAAAAAGAAAAGTGGGACTATAATTTTGAGACAGGGACTATTTTATTTTTATTTTTTTGTAGAATTTTCTGTTCTTGTTTGCATTGATAATTCTATTATAAGAAACCCTAATATTACCCACTTCACAACAATCTACCTAGTGATTCAGAATAAAAGAGATTCAAAATAAAAGAAACTCTTTAAGATTCTGGACATCTGTGGAATTCGAACCCAAAACATATGAATTTTAGCATCGTTAAAAATTGATTTTAGTGATCCACTCGTAATCAATGCGGCTAAGATTAGTTTAAGTAACTCAGTTTTCTTGTCTAACTGAACCAAGTTGGAGAAGAGAAGAACAAACTGAAATACAACAATCTAACAGATATGAACAAGAACAGTCTACTAGGTTGAGCAAAAGAAATGCGTACCAACTTTTGACTCTGATCCAGAACATATGAAAACTGAAGCATCTGGATCTTGTGCCGCATAGCTCACAACATCATATGATTTTCCTGTCAGCATGAATAACATTTTACCATGATATCAATTTCTGGTCAACCACATGATACACGCATATATATACACACATATTCATACTGATTCAGATTCATAAGCAACCAGTTGGACTGTTGGAGGAACAAATTTGCCTGAAGAAGGAATAGGTTGATACCAATTATCATTGGAATTGCTAAGGGCACTGCGATTTCTACTCTGTAAAACCTCAGGAAAAAAAAAGTGATTGTTACTAGGGCCATTTTTGGCAGCTAATGACCGCTAAATGTGGTTTTCCTCTGCGGTACGCTTACTAAACAATGGCAATTTGTTGTGTAAAGTAGTGTGGTATTAGTGATTTAAAGTCGTGACGCCCTTGGCAATTTCCATATTACTGGTAAATCTGTACTTGCCAGAGGAACCCTCGAAACTGCCCAAGCATCCATCTTGTTCAAGGTTCAGTGACACTTCTTTCCCGTCAAAATCAGGAGGCTGCAAAACTCAAGAAAATAACCTAATTAACTCAATGGCAGATCAAGCTGAACGTAGTCAAGGTATAGATATGCGCAATCAATTAAGTTCACATGTATTGTGTCCCCTTCACAAATATGGTGAACCACTAGTAACAAGAAGTCTTACTTGATTAGCAGGCCATTGGATGAGCCAGAGCTCAGTCGAGTCTGTTAAATTAAGTTCAACGAGTGGATCCCTAGCATCTTCCTGAAATTCGGGTGGAGGTTTGTAACCCGCTACTTTAGCAACATCCATTACTTCAACAAACTGCGTTTCTAACAAATAACAAATTCAGAATTGAGGAAAGAAACAATGGCCAGGTAATTATCAAGAAACAGTCATAACACAAAGCAAGTAACAGATCACAATGTGATCCTTGCACCAAACTAGCTTGAATGTGGGTAATACTCTATGAAGCATAGACATGACACGCAATTTTTCCAAAATGTAGGACACGACACGTGGGGGGACACATTCTTAATTATATATATGTGTGTGCGCGCGCACAATAAACATTATAAATATTTAAGAATTCAATCAAATGAGACTAGATTGCATTAATAACCCAAATACTCTAAACATGATCACTAAATTGTTCCACAATTAGTTCTGTTTCATATGGAAAAGAATTAATGGTGTACTTTTCCACATAATTCAAGTCCAAGAGCTTTAACATTTTCGAAAATATATCAATTTCGAAAATGATTAAATGAATCAAGCTTTATCAATTATTTCTCACATACTTCAAATCCAAGTGCTCTGATTAATTTTCGAAATAAATCAATTTCGAAAATGATTAGATGAATCAAGCTCCATCAATTACTAACTTAGTACTAAACCTGCCCCGTTTAAAAATACTATGTAGAGAGAGAGAAAGACAGCTGTTGTAAAACACAGAGCAATCAGCTATGGTAAAACACATAAATATGTATATGTAGAGAGAGACGGAGGCAGAGATAGAGAGAGAGATGGAGATTGAGATAGAGAGAGAGAGAGAGAGAGAGAGTAGCGTACCTTTTATGGGATGCTGGAGAGAAGTCGTCGATGGCTGAGAGTTGGGGCTAGGGTTTTGTTTCCATGGTGGCTGGGGAGAAGGGGCTAGGTTCGACGGGAAAGAGAGAGAGTGGCCCCGTCTGCATCATATGTAATATAAATACCTAGGGGTGACATTTTTAATCAAGTCGATTAAAAATTTATCAAATTAACTAAATTCAGTCGATAATCGAACCGAAAATATTTTAGTTGATAACTAATGATCGGTAATCAACTATGTTTAGTATTAGTAATAGTTTATTTTTTTAAAATATTCGGTATAAATTAATCGACCGTTTAAATTAAAAAAATAATAAAATTTGTTAAATGTTATATATATAATTTGTTTCTGATACGGACTAATCTTTTTATGATGCTTTTTTATCATAAAAATATTTAGAAGTATTTTTTATGATATAAAATTGTCGTAAAAATAATCAATCCTTACATACTGATCCGCACATGATTATGACCGTATATATATATTATATATAAATATTATAAGTAAAACTATTAATTAACTAAGATTTAAAGTAGAGAGAGAAACCAACAACAGTAGCTCCTTCATCTCATTCACACACCACCGACTTTCATTTTTCTGGCATCGCCCATCTTAGTCTCTTTATTTCACAAAACCCTCGTCAGTCCTTACTCCCTCTGCCGACCCCCGCTAATTCCTCCACGACTCTATTTCTCCATCTCTACTCCATTGACAGTCCTCAAATCCTTCTTCCAATCCTCTGTCTCTCTCGGGTCCCCTACTAATACCTCCACTGCTTTACAAAATGAGCCATTTGCTTCCTAAAATCCGATGGTGCCATAGCCATCTTCCAAATGTGAAGTAAAGAGAGAAAGCATAGATGTCGTCTTCTTCATCAATTTTCTTTTTGGTTAGACATTTTTTTTTAATTCAAGTGATGGTCGGTTTTAACCAGTTGCCAACCGAACAAACCGACCGACCATTTCAGTAAAACTTAATGTCAGTAAATCGACTATTGCAGTTCAGTATTAATTATCTTCATATGTAAACTGACCAACTCGGTTCAGTTATCGAACCGTGCCCAGCCCTACTAAAATCGGAAACGCCGAGTTTGTTAATTAGTAGTGGAGACATATATAAGAACTGTCACAACCCGGTTTATCCCATTAAGCTATTTTTCGGTTTGGGCTCAAATAAAACGTTTTTTTTCCCTCCTTAAAAAGGACTCTTATTAGGAAATACTGTAAAATCTAAATATATGTTGGCTTTATTCATTCGACAAAAACACGTTTACTTATAAATTATCTGAGTTGTTCAAAATTATATCTAAAGAAATACAAGTAAATAAAGCTATTAAAAAGGTTTATTGAAATATTACATTGAGAAAGATATAGTGAGCATTGGCATTTGAATTTAATTTCCTAAGTAGTATTGTCATAAAAATCTTTTGGGTCGAATTATTTTTTTACTATTTTTGTTAGTGTTTTTTCTGTGTCTATAATGTTTTGGCGGTCTGAAATTATGAGAGAACTCTTGAATTATGTTCTTAACATAGTTGTAGAGTTGTTTCAAAAATTTGAGTTAAATTAGAATTCAAACGGATTTAATACGGGGATAAACAAAAAGAAAAAAAATTATTATTATTATTATTTTTTAAAAATAGAGGATTTATAAATTAAATAAATATATAATAAAGAAAAGTTGAAATGTCAAATTTTTCAAAAAAGAACGTGTGGTATGGTTCTCAAGCCACGAGCCACGTGTCAACTTATGATTGGTTGGTTTTTAATGTGTGGTCAATGTTTTGATGAATGGGTCGTGAATTGGCATTGATTGGTGTATTGGTACATCTCTTTATAACGTGTACCAATCGGGCTTAAATTTCGAGTGCGGAATTGAATTTCTAATTTTGGATCGGTATATTTTTTTGGTGTTAGATCGATTTGGCATTTATTTTTCGAAAGCTTATTTTATCACAAAAAAAAATATTTTAATTATTTTAAACTCTTTTCTAAAAGGAATTAATCTCTATATTTTAATATAAATAGACTTACAAGTAAAGAAATTTTACACACTTTTAATACACGTTTTGAGATAATTTTTCACACCTTAAAGAGAGATTAAAATCTCAAAACATAAAACTACCTTAGGGGGTTTTATTCAATACCAAATTTGACTATTTAATTTAATTTAGCTCATGAAATTTGATTATGACATACAATTATTTCTAACATCATATTTTTCCTATTTTTCTCATTTGTAAAGATACTAGGCTTTTGTCAATAGTCTTGTATCACAATATGCTGACTGGCATTAAGTTTAAGAGGGAACAAATTAAGGGTTCAATTTTCATTTCTATTTTAGAGAAATACGATAATTTATTTCCACTATCTTATATGTTCGCAACTATCAACTTTTCAAATTCGCAAATCTAAAATGAGAAAATTTTCGCATTATTTGAGTCATATCCAATTTGCAAATCTAAAATTAGAAACTTTACGATTATTTGAGTTTTTGTCATAGAAACTTTTAACACTATATTTAATATAATTGATATCATTAATTTAAGTAGCAAGCAATAAAATTAAATTTGCACGTTTTGTGTGAATGCTCGAGTTCAAGTCCCGAATTTTTTTAAATATTGAAAGTAGCTCAATTATAAATTTATAATAGGCCTCAAATTTCGTGGCCTCGGTAATCCATTAATGGAAACAAACGAGTTTTCATGGGCCCACAAAAAATATCAACGTTAGCCAGAGGCGCATATACTGTGGGCGGCTATCATTGGTACCTTTAATTTTAGGGGTGGATTTGGTACAATACCGTACCATACCGACTATACCGAGTACCATACTGAAATTTTGGTACACCAAAATTTATTACCATTATCATACCAAACTTTCGATATACCGAATTTTGGTATGCCAAAATATTGGTATGGTACGGGTTGGTACGGTACATTACCAAAAAATCAATCATGTAAATAAAAAATAAATTTTTTTTAATTTAAATGAATTTTTTGAATTTAATTGATTTACAAAATAATTGATTATTATTAATTAACGTAAAACATAGGCTAACTTAGCTCAAACCTAAATTTAACTAAAATTTTTTGAAAAAGAATTAGACATGATTTGTTAATATTTACATTTTTACACTTTATTGCCTAAAAAATAGACTAAATCACTAAATAGATAAGAATGTGTTAATATTACGATGGCTCATATTTATCGTAATGCAAACCGATTAAGTAAATTGAGCCATTATAATTCAAATGTATTAAATGAATTGGGACAATTTTTGTAGAATTAAAAGGAGGATGAATAACTTAGAACACATGCAACTAAGTAGAATTGCAGAATATATACATACATGCATATTTATAATTTATATATCTTAGTCTCACTCAACCAACTAGATTCTCAAATTCAGAATAAAACTTATGATACTCTAATTTATTTCTTTTACTTACCGTCATCTCTTGAGATTATAGACTGTCATTGCCTATTGTGAAAGAAAACAAAACAAACATCTTCTCATCATCGATAGATATTATATATGTCAAAGTTCGAATGCATACTCAGTGAAACGACTTAAATGAACTGAACAATATTAAAATGAACCAACAAAATTTGTTTAAATGGAATATTTATATGGAACAAGAATTGTTACCTTATTTAGAGTTGAAATGGGTCTAAAGAGAGAATAGGATTGTTGATAATCTGGACCGTTCATCTAACTTCATCTATATCTAATTGTGAAATATTGAAAATTTGGTATTTATTTAATATTTGGTATAATGACACATTTGGTATTGGTATGGTACGGTATACCATACCGTACCAAAAAATCGGTACGATACGGTATACCATTGGTAATGAATATGAATACCAGTGCCGTACCAAAGTAATTCGGTATGGTACAATACCGATTGATATTGTACCATTACCAAATTTTAGGTACAATTTGGTATTGGTTCGGTTTGGTACGGATTGGTACGGTACAAATGGTATTTTTTCCCACTCCTAGTTAATTTCTTCACATAACAATTAGTATTGATCGCTGAATTGGGCACCATAAACATTAGGTATATGGGGCCATTTGGAAGACCATCTGAGCCCGATGGCCCGACTTATATTGCTTTAATGCCTTATTTGATTTATGGAAAGAAAATTAATTTTTTTATTTTTTTTATAAAGGTGAAAAATTAAATTTTCTGTCAAATTTTATTTTTTGTATTTGGTAAAACATGAAAAATATTTAGGTAAGGGTATTATTGTTTAAATTTTTTATAATAAATGCTTGAAAATCACATGAAAAAATCAATCCCATATGTTTTGAGAGGAATAGTTTAACCCCTTACTTTCTCCTATTTCGGGAAAGTATTTTCGGAGTTTGTGCTTACCAAACAAAGAAAATGAATGACTTTCTTTTTCCACGTGCTAAAATCCGTGAACCAAACGAGACCTAAGAATAAGCCGGATCTGCTCCATAGGGTTACGTTTACGTATGTTCTAAATACATACTAGCTTACGGGAACAATTTACGTTATATTATACATAGCAATTCTTAACAATATAAACATACTATTTATTGCTTGTGCCGTTTAAAAAAATAACAGTTAAAAAATAAAGAAATTAAATAAAAATATATAATATTCAAACAACGTGTAATCTAAAACATATATTAAGAAAACTATATACGCAACAAATCACACTATAATAAGCTTGAATTTTTCTAAACCGACATAGATGAGCTGTCGTGAATAGAGATAACAATCGATTTAACAGTCAAGTGAAGGAGGTTGCTACTAAACTCAATATGCTAAAATATATATTTGACCTGACTAAATTGGGGTGAATTTTAATTGGAAAACTCGAATTTGCCACTGTTTATGATATGCTTAAATTTATATCCGTTTTACTACTTCATTAGGGCTAGGTTAGGTCAATTTGTCATCCCTAATCATTCACCAATATAAATAATTAAAAAAAAATGTATCTCTTTATTATTATAATGACATTATAAATTTTTAAAATTTTAATTACAAACAAATGGTACCATTGATAACAACACTAGTTTAGAAAGGTAATGTGCTTTCTTAAAAAAAATAATACTATTTTAATTTGTAAAAGATCAAACATATATATTTTTTAAACTAAATAAAAGGTTGGGCCAATTGCCATCCCTAATGTATTTTTAAATTTTATTTGTAAATATATGGTACCATTGGTAGTAAAGTTAATTTACAAAAGTAATGCGTTTATTTATTTATTTTAAAAAAAAGTAAACTATGTAAAGATTAAATAAATAAATTGTGTAAAGTGATTTGAATATAAGTTATATGAAGAAAATATGTTTAAAGAGAGAAAAATGGGTTACAACAACTTTTCTTGAATTTTTTTTCTTTTACACATAATTTTATAATCATAATTGATCTTATTTTATAGGTATCGATAACTAGATTTTCAATGTGCAAATTTTAATAATTTTTTATTTATGTATTAATAGTTGATATATTTTAAATTTGAAAAAGAAGTTTATGAGAGAGAGAGATAGAGATTGTTGACTTATTTTGATATTTTGAAAACACATCTAATGGCCTAAAAATTATCTTATTTCTTTTAACTAAATGTGAGCCATTGATTTTATAAATTAATAATGTAATGTTTCTTTCCCTTATAATATAAATTTGAAAATTTAATGTATCTTATTATCATTACAATGACATTATATATTTCTAAAATTTTAATTAAAAACATATGGTACCATTGCTGTAAAATTGGTTTACAAAAGTAATGTGTTTTCTTTTATTTTTTTAAAAAAATACTATTTAAATTTTGTAAAAGATTAAATATACATTTTTTTTAAACTAAATAAAGGATTGTACCATTTGTCATCCCTAACATATTTTTAAATTTTAATTGTAAATATATGGCACCATTGGAAGTAAAATTGGTTTACAAAAGTAATCTGTTTTTTATTTTATTTTTTATATATAAAAAAAGGGGTAAACTTTGTGAAAATTGAATAAATAAATTGTGTAGAGTGAATTAAATGTAAGTTATATGAAAAAAATATGTTTAAAGAGAGAAAAGTGGGTTACAATAACTTTTCTTGAATTTTTTTCTTTTACACATAATTTTAGAATCATAATTGATCTTATTTTATGAGTATCGATAAGTACATTTTCAATATGCAAATTTTAATAATTAATAATTTATGTATTTAAAAGTTAATGTATTTTAAATTTTAAAAAGAAGTCAATGAGACATAAAAGTGTGAGAGATAATAGATTGGTGGAATAAAAGAGACAGAAAAATTGTTGACTTATTTAATTTAGGGTAATTTTATTTCTATCAACGAGTTTTTGCAGTTTATCCACCATTGATTTATGTTAACATTGAAATAAACTTCTCAAAACTTCCTTATAAAAATTGAGAAGTATATCCACCAATTAATAATCCTTTTAAATGTAGTTACTTTTAAAATTAGTTTCCTAATTAGAATATACTTCCTTACTTTTAAAATTACTTTCCTAATTAGAATATAATTCCTTAATAATACATTTTCTTAATTTGTTAAAAAGTATATTGATACAAGTACCATAGATTCATTATTCATAAAAAATATACAACACTACAATGCTGGGTGGAATTAATTTATATTATTACATCATAATACTAACAAATATTTTTTTTTAACAAATGAGTTTACTATTTTCTTTTTATTTTTTATATACAATGAGGGCTCTAAATGAATAAAAATAAAGAAAAATTGAAACTTAAGAAACTAAAAAAGAATTAGTAATCGAAGGCAACAAATATCGTTTCCTTCAATCCAAATCCTTTTAAGTCAAAGGAAGAATATTCAATTATAATATATGTTTGTTTTCTTGTTTGCCATTATAAATCTATAATTAAAGTTATAATTTTAATTTACTTCTAGGTAGAAACTAAATTTTGTAAACATATTACAGATGTTTCAAACTATGTTTACTGTTTAATTACTATTCCAAGACTAATGTAAATTATTGTATAATCTCAATTCTAAAAATAAATGTGAATCATAGACTATAGTCTAATCTTTGAGTTCGAAAAGTGGATATAATTAACAATAAATTATATATATTAGAAATATTATTTTATTATACAATTTATGTTTACCTTTTGATATATTATATGACGGTTGATAGAAATAAAAATTTGGTGGATAATTTACAATTAAATTAAAAAGAATCATTATTTTATAAAAATTATGCTAATATTAATTTTTGTAAGTTTATCCAACAACGTGGTTAAACTTAGTGGGCAATACAGATTATCTCTGTAAAACCCAAAAAGAGGGATAGACTAACAAATTGATTAGGTTGTTTAATTTTATTTTTTTTTGAAATTTAAATTTTGAATTATTTGATTTTCTATATTTTAGTAATTAATTAAGTTGTTAGAAGTTATTTGATTGTTTAAATTTAAATTTTGAATTTGATTTTATAGATATTAGTTTATAACAAGATTTTAAAAGTTTAGATTAGTTTAATAATCAATTAGATGATAGCGACATTATAGGAATAATAATAATATAAATCAGGTTTGTAGCTATATTAATTTAATTTTAATTATTTATCCGTAAAAGTTTGTATTTTAAACAAAACTTTGGACCTTAAAGTATTGGTATGAAAGTTGTGTCCTTAAATAGATATAGAAATGAATATTTGTTCTTAAAACTAATTGCCTCTATTTTTATTTATTTAATTAAAGTGGATGTACTTATTCATCTAGTGGATTTTGTAATATTAAATCATTAATAAAATAATATTTATAAAATTAAATCAATAATATTTTTTGTCTGTCTATCTACATTCGTGGATTAATTTAGTAGGTAACGCGGATTAACGTAAGGACGTGGATTAACTGTAAGATATCGTGGATATAAATAAAATCACCCTTTAATTTAATATTTTGAAAACACATTTAATGGCCCAAAAATCATCTTATTGATTGTAACTAAATGCAAGTCATTAACTTACTGGTGCATACGCATTGAGTCCTTTAACGAGAATTTTTTCGTCGCTAAAACATCTCTCCAATGTTTTAGCAACGAAAAATTGTCGCTAACTATCTCGGTGCATACAAGAACCGGACCTATACTTTAAATATGTTCAAGGGCGGAATCAGGAATTTTATTCATAAGGAGCCAAATTAATAGGTTTTTAAATATATTTTTTTGCATATATTGTAATAAGGCCAAAATCAAAATATTATATTAAAATATTTAACATCATATACGTCAAAAATCAAAATCACATATTTAGTTACAATATTCCCATTCGAGATTTCATATTTTGAAAACACTAAATCATATATTCATTGTCAATTGCTTTAAAAAATATATTTCTCAATATATGTTACCGATGAATCATTCATGAGATTATCTCCTAACCCATTCTGGAGATTGGAACAATTTGATAATTGAGAGTTGTAAATAAAATTTAGAAAAAAAAGTAGATGGAGACCATATAACAAAAGACAAAAATATCAAGTAATAAAACAGAACCACCATAAACAAAAATGTGTTTTTATCTTTCAGATTGATTAATAATATAGAGATACAAACTTCCGTCCCGGACTTTTAAATTTTATTGTATGCATCCCCCTCCACCAGTTCAATGTTCCCTTTCCTAATTACAAATTTCGCTCTTGCATTTATACAATCAATCACTCCTACCCCTGAACATACCATACCTAGCAAAAAAGACCAAAATTCCAGGTGCGGCGGTGGTTTGCCTTGGATCCCATGTCCCTTGGCCCCTGGATATGTTAACAATATATTTATTTAAAAGACAAAACTTTGATATAAATTGCACATAGCAAAGATTATAATACAATGTACGTTATGTTTTATTCACCATATATTTATTATATACCCTTAAAACACAATTTAACACTTTTTAAATAAATATGACAAGCAAGTGTAACAAAGAAAAAAAAAAGATAGAAATAATGTTTTGCTCCAGCTAAGTAATACTTGATTTGACAACAAGCGTACCTTTTAAAGCATATGAAGTGATCAATGCTTTGTGTTAGTCCAATGTAGTCTTTATTTCTTACAATTAAGAGATTGCCGTTCTTTTTAAAATTTCTAATTTTATTTCTAAAACATACTTAACGTCTAAATCACAATATTATAAACCACTAGGATTAGTTTAGTTGTTAGAAATCACTCCTGATTAACAAGAGTTTGGAATTTGAATCTTGCATCAATGTATTAAAAAAAATCACAATAAAATGAATAACTTTTATTTTTTGATCATCACCCTTGACTAAATACCACATATACTAATTGTGTTTTAAAAATCTACGTATTTTACTTGAAATGCATATAACCTAATTCTAATAGATTTTACCTGCAATTTTGTTATTAATTGCACGCCATGTAATTTTAAAATGTAAACGAGTTGAACGTAATTGAGCTTTCAACTTCTCTCTCTCTCTCTCTCTTTTTTTTTCATTTTAAAAATATTTAATTTAGTTCAAGCTCATGTTTAAACTGGACAAAAACAATATAAAAAAGTCACGCCCGAGTCCAATTCGACGATGTATTTCTTTACCTGGGCTCCACACAAGTAATCAATGAGCTTAGATGAGTTTTTAATCTTGTAAACAACTTTCAAAAGCTAAACATTAATTTTGAACCATATGTATACGGGTTTCATAGGTTTTGATCTAGTTTTCATATCAAAAATATGTTTGTAAAATTAAATAAATCTTATTGAATTCAGTTGTAAACCTACTCGAACTAATTTAAATACGTTCAAACTTATGTAGTTTATCAAATGAGTGCTCATATTTTTAAATCAAGTTTCAAGTGAACCAAACTCGAGCTCTTTCAAATAAATTAAATCAAATGTGCAATAAATTTGATTTTTTTTGGTAACGAGAAACTGTTCTACCTCTAGGCCACATGGAAATTTTTAACGGGTATAATTTCTCTCTTATTTTAGGAAGTAATTTTTAGACATGCATGGGCATGGACACAATGGACTCTCACGTAGGGGTCCACAGTACGTAGTCATGATTGTGGGCAATGGAGTATGGGCCATCCCATTTTTTGATACCTTTTAAACCACTTAATTCATTAGGCCCGTGGCCCATTTCCGATGATGGGTCGTTTTCGGGTCCAGAAGTGGGTAAGGGCCTGTCTTTTGGTTGGCCACGTGGGCCTGCCAGATAAGTATTATCAAATCAGTGGGCCAACTGAAAGCTAGTGATGTCAATATCCATGTCAGATTAGGCTCACTTTGATAACGAAAGCGCAAAATAATCGAAAAATTCATCCTTTTTATAAAAGGTTAAAAGATAAGATGAATAATTAATGAACAAAAATTATAGTTCCGATTTTATTATTTATTTTGTCATAATTTTTTATTTTTTTTATATTTATATGTACATCCTTTAAATACATAATTATTTTCAAAATAATTTTGTATTTCTATCTAATCTTTTAAATTTTTTTTGATTAACATGTTTAAATATTCTATTTGAAATATCGTTAAGTAATTTATATTCAATTTACATTTTTAAAACATTTTGAAAGAAATGATCAAAATAATATAAAAATCTAATATTAGAAAATATATTCATAGTCTTTAAATCATTTTGCAACTTTTGCTTCTTTTCATTTAAAATACGAAAATGTTTTATCAAAATTTCATGATCTTTAAACATTTGTTCTTTTTGTAGATAGTGGATTTTAGACTCAAGATTTTGAATATAAAAATTTGTTTCAAGCATATTTTTACTAAGAAAATTCATTGCATGTATAAAAGACTTCTTGTTAAATTATTTGTTAAACCTAAGATTGTCAACAATTTACTTTTGCAACTTAGTAACTTGCATATTGTTTCCAAACTTTTGAGCTGGATTAAGAAGAGTAAATAAACTACTGTTGCTAGTGTTAGTATCACAAAATCTAAGCATAGATGTGTCTGTTTAAATAATTTTGTAACTATATTCTAATGGTTCTAGATTTTTAGGGCTCGTTTGTTGGCGTTTTAAGTTAAAATTTTAAAATTTATTTTGAAGTTGAGTTTTGAAAAGAAGATTTTTAAATTTGTTTTGTTTTTGGTATGAAAAAACTAAAACTCATGAGAAAAAGTAAAACACATGAAAAAAACTCATAAAATAGTTACAATATATCTTATTTTATAGATCTCGATGAGTAAGTTTTAAATATATATATTTTATCTAGTTTCGATTTTGGATTTAAGGTTATGATGTTTTAATTTTTTTTTAAAGTTTCATGAGAGAGAAAGTAAAGTGAATTTGGCTTTAGGAAATGTGAAATGAGATTTTTTTCCCTAAATTGCTATGTAAAGGTTCTACTAATTTACTTAAATTTTGAATATAATTTCTTCCATAATTTAATAATCTTAAGAAAGCTTGTAGTTGTTTTGTATCTTCTATTTTGTCAGGAAAATCTAATATGTTTTTATGTTCTTGTAATTCTATTTTTCTTCCTTTAATATATAGTCTTAAAAATTCAATTTCTTGTTTTTCTAAATACATCTTTTTACTACTTATTATCAATCCTTGCTTTATAAATTCATTAAATATTATTTATAGATGTTTTCTATGTTTTGCTTTATTTTAAAATATCATAAAAATATACAATACAAAAATCATAATATTTTTTAAATATTTTATTAATTTTTTGTTGGAATAATTTGGTGCATTTTTTAAACCAAAAATTTCTATGTTAACGTATACTTTAAAGGTATAAGTTAAACACTTTTAAATATAAATAATTATATATCAACATGCATTAAATAAGGTAAAAATTCTCATATATAGTATTATTATTTTAATTCATAACACGGTTAACATGTACCCTTATAATATATGTTATTATTTTTCTTAATGGGTTGCTCTTATTTGCGTACTTATTTTTGTAAATAGATGTTGATCTTTTAACTTTCTTTAATTTATTTATTTTCACCACATAATTTTTTTTTGATTAAAAAACAAAAAAGTAATATAACATGTTAATATATCGCTAAGCTCGGTTTTTAACTTTTCATATAAATTAATTATTTTTATCATCAATTTTTAACTAAACAAACATTTAATTTATATTTTATTCTAATACAGGAATAATCAGATAGGCGATTCAAATAAGTCAACTCTGAGCTTAATTATACAATACAAACCACTTTAACCACTTGAGGTATAACCGTATAAGTATAGTCAGAGGCAAAACTATGATTCTTCCGAGGAGTGGGCTAATAATGACAGACAAAATAAATCATAAAAAAATCGAAAGTATGACCATATAGTGAAAAGAAAATTTAATAACATAATTTAAATATTTAAGTTTATGCATAATGAAAAATATTTAACAAAGTTGAGTTCGATGAGTTTTTAATGATTCAAATTCATCTATTACATACTCTAAATTAATTTTCAAACCGAGGTCTCGCTGGATATTCAGCAACATGCAATTGGCAAGAACTGCATCCCCTATTAAGTTGCGTAAATTTGTTTGATGTTATTTATACAGGAAAATGCTATTTTTGTACTTGTCGTAGAAACATGAAAGGTCAATACAAGACGAATAAATCTGTCAAGCATAATATAATCCTTCAACTTTCTTCTCAAAACTAGTATTCAGGATAATTCGGCAAGGATAAAAAACTTATAAAACTAGGGATCACGTACCCGATTGGTGCTTACCAATAGCTAACATATTCTCAACCTCAATTCTTTGCGCTGACTTTAACTCACCAACACGTTTTAGGGAAGACATAATTAAATTGACAATACAATTAAAATGAGAAAATAATTGCCAAACATTAGGGTCATATTTTGCTGTTGCGATTAATGCTAGTTGAAGTCGATGAGTGAAACAATGTATATAATAGGAAAATGGACAATTTTTCAAAAATAATGTTTGAAGCCATTTTATTCATCATGCATATTGCTTGCATCGTCATAACATTGGCCTCGCATATTTTGAATAGGAAGATTGAATCGAGCAAGAATGGCAGATATCTCATTTTTAAGTGTAATCGCCGATAAATTTTCAACACCTACAATATAAAAGAAAATCTCTTTTAAATAACCGTCTTGCATGACATATCTTAAAGCAAGTGCCATTTGCAAGTTCCAAAAACTTTCACAATATTGGACCAAAGGGGTGGGCTAAAACTTAATAAAAGGGTGGGCTCATATTATTTTTTTTACTAGTGCTAGTAGGTTTTTCAAAATTTGCCCTATGCTAAAACCCGCTTTGTTCTCCCTAGTTCCACCCTTAAGTTGAGTCTATTGAATGCACCATCTCCACCACTAATATCAAGAGATGACCTTTATTTGATTATTTGCCAACCAAACACAAAGTTAAAAATTTCAAGTTTGATATTTAATTTGATTAATTTTGAAATTTGATCAATAACCTCTTAAACAATGAATTAAAAATGTTGGGGCTTTGAAGATAAGGAGAGAGATAATGATAAAAAAAAAGAGAAATGACAAAATAAAATCTATACTAGAATTAGGTAGTGAAAAGATCATTCGTATTTGGATGATGCTTTATAAGATGAACATTCTTATTCTAGTAGGAAAAAATAAATAAGATTATACCGCTTCATATGAAGAGTGTTGATGCTACACTCATTAAAAATATCCACAAAATAAAATGTCCCATCATTATTAAGAGAATAGTACATACTCTTTATTTAGTTATAAGATAACCCATCATTTTATGCACTTTTTTAAAGAGTAACTCATTATTCTCATTTAGCGACCTTTTAATAATATATATCTTTTGTGATACTACAATTTTTTTTTGCAATTGTTTGAAGTGTTAGTTATCTAATTATTTAAAGTTTTTAGACTGTTTAGACGAAGCGAGGCATAGGCACGTATAACACATAAAAACTATTTTTTCACACTATTTATGATTTTCCTTTTCACACTTTACTATAGTACTAAATGAGATAATGATAAAAGCACTTTCTCACCACTCTCTATATATAGATATATATGTATTATAATAATTATATATCATATTCAAATGATAGCGTATATGATGGTAAAACTACATTTTAGGCCTCCGTACCAGTGGGAATAATTTACCAAAAACTACTCGATTGCGTTCCCAATAGAACACTCCAAAAATGGGTGTCCGTTGTTGAGTACCATTCAACTATTTAATTAATCTGTTCAACAAATTGTACAAGTGCAATAATAATTGCAATGCAGCTAGCTTCTGCTTCCTTTGCTTTGTTGCTACCACTAAAACCTCAGTCTTTTTAACATCACAACAACTATGATGAAAAAAAGTTGCATGGCCCTCCACTTCTTTGCGTAGTCCAATTTCTTGTGATTGCTACCATTCATGATCATGTGGAGTCATTTGTTCTATGTCTTGTACTACATATGTTTTGTATTTTTGATATACATATGTATCTATATATTTATGAGAGCAAGTCTCAGCGAGGCAAAATATGTCTAATTAACAATCCGAATCAATAAGTCAGCAAAGATAATTAAATTGGAAATAACAAGTCCTAGATCTTTGAAGTCACAAAATCAAAAGTGGATCTAGCAAACAACTCTATTGCAAGTTTAGGGACATATTAAAAATCGGCTTTAACAGACCGAAGAAAAACAATATCATCTAAGGAAGAGCCTAACTCATTAAGAGCTCTTTAGAATTAATTAACTCAATCATTGTCAATGGATCATTCTCCAAAACTTTGTTAGGAATGGACAATGCATATAAAAAATATAAAAGCTAAACTGCATTTCATTTTAATCGCCTTGAAACTAGGTTATCTCACTTAAGTTTCAATCTTAACATAGTAAATATGTGTCACTAGTTAAAGACTTTTGTTTTTCAAGCTAAATTAGATTTATGCAAAATTAATTAAAATTGATCTCATGTCAAATTAATCAGCTAAAGTGATACTCTTTGACTCAATATCAAATAGTATATTATAAGATCGTTTTCTATTTTACATTCTAAATACAACATTAAAGCACATATTAACGTGACGCATTTAAACATGCTCTTTTTGGGCCTATTGTTTATCGGGGTAGAAAATGACGCATCACCTTCTGCAATTAAAAGGGTGTCGGGCTTTGCGCGGTCCCCACCCCTGCTTCCTCCGCTCTCGATCTGGCAATAAAAGGAAATAGCATCAATTGTACAACAGGGAAGGAAGATATACGTTCCTTTCGCAGTACTTCAAAAATGGCCGTGAAGTATGAAAAAGCAAACTTTTAGAGAGAGAGAAAGAGCGATAAACAGACTGAACGCCATTGAAGCAAATACCGTATACTGATTCTACAAACAGCTTCTCTCTCTGCTACTGGTAGGTGTAAAGTACCGTTTGGCTCTTTCTTGTTTCCTCATTTTCGAATAACTGATTTCAATTTCACACTTTTAAACTCAGTTTCTCTACTGTTGAATTGCTTCGAGAAAAACACGTGTTAAAGAGTTCAATTGAACTTCTTCATTTCTTCAATTCAATTATTTTGTGCTTATCTTCTTTCGTAATTTTCGTATGACTGCGTAATCAACTTCAATTTCAGTTTCCTAGTATTGAAGAAAAAAACAACAAAAGTTCTCTAGTGTTGAATTGTTTCGAGAAATTTCTGTTAGAAACACATTTTACAGTTGAATTCAGCTTCATTTATTCATTTCAATTGTTTTGTGCTTAATTTAGTGCGTTGTTGAATCTTCAATTTCAGCTTCTTCAACACTTTACCGCAGCCTATTGACCTAAGAAGAAAAGAACAGAAGCTCTCTAGTGTTGAAATTGCTTCGAGAAATCGCTAATAACTTTATGTTACAGTTGAATTGAACTTCTTCAATTTTTTAATTCAATTATTTTGTGCTTAATTGGGCGTATTTTGGAGCAGTTTGAATCTTCCAATGGAGCCAAACGGGGATACGGAGGTTAGATCCAGGAGTTGTGGGGGCAAAGATGGTGATATCGGATTGGAATCTCTTCAGTTCGATGAAGAAATCGATAAATTGATGTCCGTAACACCGGAAAGTGGTAGTTCCTTTACTGCTCTTCTAGAGTTACCGACGAATAAGGCGGTGAAGCTCTTACACTCGCCGGAGGAAGAGATTATTGTGCCACAATTTCACGGAGAACTTCTCAACAATGCTCTATTTGATAAAGCTTCTAAGTTCTCTGCATTTGCCGCAGTGGATCAGGTGAAAGAAGAACAAGTGTATGCTGATTCACAGCCTAATTCATCACCGGTTGCATCAGATCCCGTGGTTCTGACTGCCAATGAGAAATCGGCTAAGCGAAAAGAGCGAGAGAAGAAGGTAGTCTTCTAATTAGGGTTTGGAGCAAATGTTTAATTGATGTTTCTGTGTCTAATTCGACATTTATTTTGTAAATTAGGTTAAAGGACAAGCCAAAAAGAGCAAAAATGTAGCAAATGAGATGTTAATGGACGGCAATAACCTTCCTTATGTTCACGTACGTGCTCGTCGTGGACAAGCCACAGATAGCCACAGTTTAGCTGAAAGAGTAATCTCATAATTAGCGCATAATTAGTTTAGTTATTTTATCAATTATTTGCGCTTAATTTGTATACAATTTGTTGAGAGAGTATTCTATACATGTTTTTAATGTTCTACTTTATTGGCAGGCAAGGAGGGAGAAGATTAACGCTAGAATGAAGCTACTTCAAGAACTGGTCCCAGGTTGCACCAAGGTGATTGGATTACATTAGGCTTTAATAAAGGTTATATTATTATCACCACTTTTAACAAAAAGTGGTTCTTCTTTACACCTTGCAGTTTGAGGGTGGTACTTGTGTTTCCCACTTGTAATCCTACTTTTTCCTTTCCTAAACTACAGAGTTACCATGAACAACAGTAATTCTTTATTTTAATTCTTTTGATACAAGCAGTGGATATATCCGGGTGGTTCAAGAGAGGGAAGGAGAGAAAGAAGGGGGGTGGGGTTGTGGGGGTGAGGCTTGAACCTGTCCTCTCTTTATGAATATATAATACTTTCAATCATTTGAGCTTAAATCCTGATTGCATGAACAACATAATTTACCTGAACTATAAAAAGTGTATGAAAAACCCATTTTACTCCGGAGTAAAAATCCAACTATACTCGGTCCAAAATTTTGTGAAAGTTAAAAAGTTTTGCATCACTTTCAAAGGATTTGGGGGAGATTATGGACAGATATGTTTACTTTTTATGCAAACTTATCGCCGTCTCCTTTTTGTGCAAATTTAGTTCAATTTTTGATAGTTTATGGACTGAAAAGGTTAAGTGTTAAAATAGAATCACTGAAGTGGATTTTCTATTCACTTTCAAGACAGGCAAAGTGAAAATAGGCCATTTAGGGGAGTTGCTACTTGCTTGTGGTCATGCCACCACTAAATCATTATCTCTTGCCAAAATTCAGTTTAAATGTGCAGTACTGCAGTGCTTTGTATATAGACGCACTACACTATTAACCCTCCTCACCTCTTGGCCTTCTACTTTAGGACCTCTTTTGGTTTGGTTTGAATTACTTTTCAACCAACTGTAAAATGAACTGGCAAAATTTTTCTCCACTCATCTAGGTGAAAATTATTTTACCCCGAACCAAACAAACCCCTTGCTTGTAATGAGAAAAATCTTCTAGTTTTAGCTTTCTCTGCATCTCACTCTGTTTGGTATGTTCATTGATATTGACAAAAGACCTCCATCATTTTCTGACCATGAAAATATGAAACTTTGTTGGTTCTACTTTTGTCTGGCAATCTGCTAAGCTATTAGATGAAATAGTTGGAAAAGTTTTTAATGTAGCCTGCTTTAAAGTTGATATTGTATGGTTCAAGGGTTGGGTATGTACAGTGTAAATGAAAATGCTTTCTGCAAGGAAGTGTCAATAAAATCATTAGTTTGCAGTAGCCACTCATTATTTTCATTTTCTTTTAGATCAGTGGAAGTTCAAGAACCACAAGTTCATTGCTCGGCCTTAATTACCTGATAATCCGTCTTATAAAAGCATATGACCAAAATTTTGATGGAATCAGACAGAGTAGAGAGTTTTCCGTAGCTTAAACATGGCCGCCTTTTCTTGTAAAACTAAAAATAAATTTCCTTATTGTTTTGCAGATTTCGGGTACAGCAATGGTCCTGGATGAGATTATCAACCATGTACATTCGTTACAGCGTCAAGTGGAGGTCGGACTTGATATCCCTTGAATCTGATTTATATTTTATTGATTGATGATCATGCACGACTTGTTGCTATAATTGGTCCGAATGATGTTCCTTTGTGAACTTCTTGTAGTTTATTTAATATGAAAAGCTGGATCTCAACACTTCTGTTATCTCTAGGGCTTTTATATCATTTAGGGTGGGTTTGTTTGCTCTTTTCTCCATGAACAAATGACCGAGATTATTTTTTCCATTTTTAGTGGTGTTCGATTGCATTAGTTTCTAAGGAGTCAAATTTTCGTGCTACAACTTGCTGTAGCCTAAACTTTTCCTTTTCCATGCAATCCAAAAATAAGCTCTTGTAAGTTTTTGTTTTCCATATAAAATTTTTCCGTGTAAATAATTTCCTGGAACTCAATTCTTTTGCATGTAATCCCATAGAAAAAATGAGGATTTGTTTTGCCAATGATTTCCCAGTGAATTATGGAACAACCCAAATATAATCAATTAGCAAGCATAATATCCTCTGTTTCCTTGATCATTTCTTGATTGTATATTTTTTCAACTACAGCTGTTATCAATGAGGCTTGCCACTGTTAACCCAAGAGTCGATTTCAACCTTGACAATCTATTGGCTGCAGAGGTAAGTGTTATAAAACCCTTTTTGTTAGGGCACTTATGATAAAAAGTTGGAAAGAAAAAGACTAATATTTATGAGAAATTGGGAGAAAATATAAGTGATTTGGTGAGATGTTCTCTATCTTTTTCTTATTTTCCATTGAAATTTTTTCTTACCTGCCACCCAAAGAGTTTATTCCATGGAAAACCCAAAAAAATACTATAAGACTTCACCAAATCACCCTTCTCTTTTCTCAAACTTCTGATAGCAATTAGTAGTGTTTTCAACCATTTTCCAACTTTTTTATATAACGCGCCTTTGGTTATTTGTGTTGTGCAAAACTCTCTAGCCTATTTTGCTCGCTTACCATTTAACCAGAGTTTATTTGAGAAGACGACTTTACCTTGTAGCTGAACTGTGTCTAGGGTTAAGCCTGCACAAATAAGTTTGGTACTCCATTTCAAACTAACAGTTTTAATTCAAAGGTCAAATATATTATAAAACATGAACTTTACCCATCATAGGGTTCGAGCTTTTGTGCTTTGCTTAAATCCTAAATTGGTTAAATCTTATATGAAGTCTCATAATTCATGTCAAGGGATTGAATCGCAGTATTGCGATTCCTTGCCTTAAGGTCAAACTTTGTACTCGAATTTACGAATTTCTGATTACCAAGAAAAAGTGAATTTGAAGTAAACAAGTATAATGTGATCAAGCCAAAACTATTTCTTATTCAACTATCGTGTGCTACATTGAATTTAGGACCGTGGCTGATAATTTGGCACGTCATAATGCTGATATTCTGTAAAACACCCAGCATGGATAAAAAAAGGCTGGTGGACTTTATTAGGCAAGTTAGCTGGCAACCTTTTTTCTCGAGTCCCCTTACGGATCTGGGCCCTCTTCAAGATCTTAAAAGACAGTTTCCTATCACGGCAGAGCAGGGGGGGCCACGGATCACCTCTGCCATCTGTGCACATATGTTAGTACTAAAGCTGGCTTCCAAATAATAAAATGTACACTTTTTGGAATATTTTTTTTGTTTCCTATCAAAAAATAAAATAAAATGTACACATCGTAGTTAAGTTTCTGCCCCTTTAATTTTGGAAAAAAGGAGATGGTACTAAATTGACCACCGTAAATGCCTTGGGTGTAACATCAATAGTTAGGGATGGCAAATGGCCCAATCTGGCTGGTTTTAACCTAACCCAGCCGTAATGGCATGGGTTTAGGGAGGCTCTTTTTTGAACCGGATCGCGATCGGAATTTTCAAAGTAAAACCCACATCAAATTGGGTTTGGATTGCATAAAATAAACCCTTTTGATCCGACCGGCCCAAATATAATGTTTTTCCCAATACCATATAATTACAAGTAGGGATGTGTGAATGCGAGACGGGTTCAGGTTTGACCAAACCCACCGCAAACCCAACCGGTTGCCATCTGTATTCAATATGACTCACTTTTGTGGGATTATCAGCGTAGTGACTCCCCCATTAGGCCACTGCCATGTAAAGGCTGCGAGCATGAAATGCACAAAATGTGGTGGCCTTAAAAGTTTTTCAAAATAGGAGCTCAAATTGGGGCCTTCTCTCGCCTTGTACTCGTTCTGGTTTTAGGACACTACCTAAAACTATTTCCTTGCTGATGATATTGTCATTGTATTTGTCCTTTAAACATTTGCTGACTGGAACCCTAATTCAAAGTAACTTCAGGAGATGTTTATGCCACCAATGGGGCTGGAAGGAGAACTAGACGTCAACAGACAACAATATCAGCAGCAGCAGCTATGGCATATTGATGGACTTCGTCAGCCAGTCTGGCCTAAGGAAGAAGACAACACTAACTTCATTACGCCAGATAACTTGCACTTAAGGTTTGACTATTCAGGTAAATAACATTCTAATCATATTTATGCCACTGTTCATTTCTCCCTTTCAAAGGTAGCAGGAGAAATTTGCTTAGTTAAAATCAAGTAAATAAAATTTTCAGTGCCCTTTCATATAAAAATTCTGTGTACGGGAATGAGGGATTGCAACAGCCAAAAAATGAATGAACGGAATAGAATTATTTAATCTCTTTTAGGTCCATTAAGGTGCTCTTTTGAGTTTTGAGATTTGAGTAATACTAGACAAGCCAAGACTCCCTATATTATTCAGTGCTCCTTCGGTTTGTGTTTTTCCTTCTTCCTGGAAAGAGAAAGCGGTATGTTTATAAAGTTTGAGCTGTGGGGAAGGAATTGGATCCCATGATTCATCCTCTTCACATAATCACATGAACTAGATGTGAATTGATTAATTTAAGATTCCTGGAATGCACAACAACTCTAATCAAACGCATGGAAAATGTTACTCTGCAAATTCACTAGTCCAAAGTTTGATTGAGCAGATATATATAAACTAACTACAATCACTAATGAAGGCAAAGGAGAAATGCAAGAGGCATTATATTACATACCGGCCCTCGTCATGCATTTGCATATGCTCCCTCCATGTCAGATTAAGATTTCACTTTAGTACTTGTTAATAAACCACTAATTCAGCCTAATCAATGTCGAAAAATACAACATTATTTCATTGGGTAAGAGCATGGGAAATGTGACTTATTTTTAGACATTAGGAGAAGGAAAGTGAACACTTAATTTCATACCGATGGAGTACAATTTTCCATCCACACCCTTCCCAAAATTAAATAAATTGACATATTTAAGATGCTGGTCCGATGGATTGAAGAGAGAATTTTTTTATCGTGAATTGGCTTCTTATTCCGTAGAACAATAAACAATCCCACATTATAATGTTACTATCATTGTCATAATACATATATATATATATATGATATTTGCTATATCCTTGGTGGTTATAATTTTTATTCCAAATTGGGACTGTAATAAGTTTAGCCAACAGATTGGCCTGATGTCTGATATTAATCTACCATCGTTGCATTTTTTCAGCTTCAATGCACTCAAATCAGCTGAAAATGGAGCTATGAAGGCGGACTGAAGCTCTGATAGTAGGTATAGCTAGCATGTATATATCTGATATAGTATTTCACTACTTAGCAAATATCGGGGAGGCGATTGACGTGAACTAGAGAGGGGAAAAAACTATCAGGATGTTACTTCTAAATATTTCTGTGGTACTAATTTAATTAGAAGATCACTCTGTCTGATACTTCTTCACGTATGAGATTATCGAGAAGTTAATGATGCCGAGTTTCTTATATCTTATCAATCGTGTGAGAAATTGATAAGCAATCCTTCCATCAGTTTTTGTTGCTTTAATATTGAGCGATGATTTATGATCTTCATGTATGAGATTATAGTGTTTAATGATGCTGAGTTCTTTCTTATGTCTTTCAGTTGAGTGAGAAATTGATTAGTAATCCTTCCATCTTTTCTGTTGCTTCAATATTTGGCGATAATTTATGACCTTTAGACTCTCTTGACAAACCATAATTTATGTATTATTTTAGTAATCAAATCAGTAATAATAACCAATTAAGTATGTACACTAGAGTCTGTTTGATAGTCTTTAGATTATGGGTGATTTAGATTTTGGGTACCATTTATTTTTGTGTATCAGACGTTGGGTGGCAAAGTTTTACATAATAGATATTTTTGGGTTTCATTTTGGATGGAATCCGTTAGTTAACACGGTCAACCGTAGTTACGATAATTTTTGACCATTTTGCCCCTAAATAAGAGTAATATGTTTTTTCCTTTTCTAGGAGTAAAATGGGTAAATTGGGTCAAAAAGTAACGGAACTAGCGGTTGACTATGTTGACTAATAAATTTAGTCCAAAATGGCACCCAAACATCTATTATGCAAAACTTTAGCATCCAACATCTCATATGCAGAAACAAATAGCACCCAAAGTCTAAATCACCCTTGGATTATTTAAAATTATTTAATTTGTGAATTATCAAATTTTAACATTTGGTTGCAAAAATGAATTATATATAAAGTCACAAATTGAAGTTAATTTTTAAAACATTCAATAAGAAAACATAAAGATATAATTGAAATTATATAACTTATAGTTAACATACAAGTTTATGTTGAGAAAACGGGATATTGAAAAATAGGGTTGGTTTGAAAAAAAACCTGCAAAAGAATTAGAGAAATAATATTTTTGTAAATTAAGGACTTATATTTGACCAAACTTTAAAAGGAGTGCAAATTTAACTTTGCAGTAGATTTTTAAATTGTATTTTTGTATGAAATTATGCAAAATTAAGTTTGTACTATATGATTTTTAGCATATTATTATAAATAAATGTTTAATTGAGAGTACTTTAGAATAATTTTAACAAATTACATATTCAAAATCTATTTATTAATAAAATGCACATAATAAATTTTTAGGAGTTATGTAAAGTTAAATTTGAACTTCTTATTTTCTAAAACATTATTATGTATTTGTGTTTATTTGATATTGTTTTTAAAGTTTTATGAATGAAACATAATAATATACTTGTTAAATAAAATAAACACAGCATGGAAAACAAATTTGCATTAATTTTTTTTTCATTGAAAAGTTAAGTTTGCATGAAACATAATTTTGTGCAAAATTAAATTTGCATTGGGTATACAATTGATAAATAAGCCCTTATTTCAAAATGATAATAATATCTGGGCACTTATTTCCAAAAAAATATTATTTGTTGGGTTTTTTTTTCAAAAAATATAGTTACACGAGACCTTTTACCTCATTTCAAGTTGAAAAATTATCCCACAAATTTTTGTTAATATATATTTTATAATAAGATAATTTATACAACCAAACAATCCTGTTGACTCATTAGGCCATCTCCAATTTACTTGGTATTATTGTAGTGTAAATATGACATAATACCATACACATTTGAGATAGAGCTGCAGTGCGTAGGGTATAAACATCGACATCAGCATTGCACGATACACTAAATATCGCGCACTATGTATTAACGGATAGAATTTAAAATTAAAATTAGGCCACGACATTCAAAACATCGTGGTGTCCACTCCATAAGCCACACAACATTCAAAATGTCGTGGGAGACACAATAAAATACCCATGATGGAATGAATGTCGTGGGGAAGATATGTCAAGCATATGGTAATTTTATCATTTTGTTACCAATTTATGCTACAATATTAACATTTAGGTAGCCGAGTGCAGAGACAAAAATGCCAAATACATATTAGCTTGTGCATTAGAGAGGGTCTTAAAATAAATATGTAGGATAGCCCTTGCTACCCAACCTGAACAAACTTCGAACTCAATTTTCTTTGTCCTTTTTGGAAGTCGAACATGAACACCATGGCTTTTTATATTTTCCTATCTTTTTTCACCTTGCTTTGTACCATAGTTTGACAAGGATACAAGCACAATTCTCGTAGTCTTATTTGGATATAAGGAATTTTTTTTTTCCGAATTTGTTGATTAAATCTTGTAGTGTTTGCCATAAGTAATATTTTGCGTATAACTAGTCTTGTATTGATTCGGCTAGCCGTCGAGCTGGGCTGTTTATTGTAAGATTAGGCCAAGGTGGATATGAGTTGTGGCTAGGTGTCACGGGGCGTCCTTTGATGGCACAAAGGAGGCCGCGTGAGCGACCGTGCTAACCGATAGCCCGGTTGAGTGTGATCGAATTTTATTTACGATCAACGAACAACATGCAACAACAGTAATTTTAAAGAGAGCGTGAGCACAAATTGAGATTACTTCATTGCAAGAAATGAGATTACATGGAAAGCTATTACAATGCGAAAGAAAGTAATAACTTGAAAACAAAGTGCTAACAACGTGCACTGGTAGGCAACTCGGGTGTGAGGCAGATAATCTTATCCCCACATATAACCACTTAATGAAAATACCAAAGTTGTAGCAGTGCACGTTGGGTCTTACAAGTTACAAGAAAACTTATACAAAGGAAATGCAATACAAATACAAAGGAAATTCCTAGATCTAATTACATGGAAACAATATTTACATATGAGAAACCTAAACATAATAAAACTAGATGACGCTGGATCGCCTGTTGGGCCGTGCTGCGCTCGGGCGCAAGCACGGTGCTGATGAAGTGTAGTCGGTGTCGGTCACGAGAGCTGTTGGAGGGCACCCCGTGACATCCTCCCCCACCAGAGCTGTTGACGCCCTCGGCAACTGGTTGAGGTATGCTGTGATCTGGTCCTGGAAGGCCGATAAGTCTGATGCTCTTTCCCAAGTGTTCTCTTCTGGGTCTCTTCCTGCCCATTTGACAAGGAACTCTTGGTGTTGTTTGCGAGAAGCTGTCACAACTCGATCGGCCAGGATGGCTTCCACTGACTGCTTCCCTTCTGCTCTCTGCTTTAGCCCTGGACGACTAGACTCTCCCCGGGATGGATCGGTTGTGTCAGCAAAATACGGTTTCAACATGCTGACATGAAATACTGGGTGAACCTTCAGCCAGCTAGGGGGTTCAATCCGATAAGCCACTTTCCCAATTTTCTTCACAATCCTAAGCGGCCCCTCATATTTTTGCAGAAGGCGTGGGTCTCGACCCCTCAAAAACTTCCTATCTTGTGGAAGGAGCTTCACCATTACGAGATCTCCTACTTGGAACTCTAACGGTCGCCTTTTCTGATCTGCATACTTCTTCATTCGATGGGTGGCTTTCTCTAGGTGCGAACGAGCCAACTCAATATTCTGCTTCCACTCTTCTGAGAAATTACAGGCTCTAGGAGATTTTGAAACTGGCATCTAGTTGGCGGTGTGAGGAAGGATGGGTTGTTGTCCAGTAACAATTTCGAAGGCGCTCTTGCCTGTCCCGGAGTTTTTCTGGGCATTGAAGCACAGTTGAGCTACATCCAATAACTTGACCCAATTTCGTTGTGTTGCACTAGCAAAATGGCGCAGATATTCCTCAAGCATTGCGTTGTATCTTTCAGTCTGCCCATCGGACTGAGGGTGGTAACTGGAGCTCATACATAGTTTGGAACCGAGAACCTTGAAAAGTTCCTTCCAAAAATTTCCCGTGAATCGTGAGTCCCTATCACTAACAATGCTCCGAGGAATCCCCCAATACTTGACCACATACTTGAAGAATAGTTGTGCAGTATCCTCTCCTGACGTGTTCTTTGGGATAGCAATAAAAGTGGCATACTTCGAAAAACGATCGACGACCACAAGGATAGTCGTCAAGTCCCCAACTTTGGGCAGACCTGATATGAAATCGAGCGAAACACTTTCCCAAGGTCGCTCTGGGATGGGTAGAGGTTCCAGTAACCCTGCGGGCTGTCTCCGCTCGATTTTGTCTTGTTGGCAGATCAGGCAAATCCTAACATAGCTCTCCACATCATCTTCCATTTGAGGCCAGTAGTACCCTTGCTTGAGGAGGACCAACGTCCTTTCTTGACCAGGGTGTCCCGCCCATAAGGTATCATGGCATTCTCGAATCAGGGTCTGCCTCAACTCCCCTACTCGAGGAACAAAAACTCGATTTCCCTTTGTCGAGATGAACCCGTTGTCTAACCAAAATTGCCGCGTCTTCCCTTTCTCGATCATCTTCAATAGTTGGGCAGAAACAGGATCTTGTGGTAGCGCGTCCTTGATTTTGCTCCGGATTTCGGTAGACACTTGATTGTCGATTCGAAGAATGGCGTTAAGGAACGCGTTAGCCTGTTCGTTGAACTCCACCTTGCGACTCAAAGCATCTGCTACTTTGTTGGTCGAACCCGCTTTATACTCCATCCAAAAATTGAATTCAGCTAGTAACTCCTGCCACCTTGCTTGTTTAGAACTCAATTTTGATTGACTAAGAAAGTGGCTGACCGCAGTATTATCTGTTTTCACAAGAAATCGAGAACCGAGAAGGTAGTGCTGCCATAACCTCAGACAATGGACCACTGCGAGTAACTCGTTCTCGTGAGCAGAGTACCTCCTCTCGGTGTCATTGAGCTTACGACTTTCGTATGCTACCGGGTGGCTCTCCTGCATTAGGACTCCTCCGAGGGCAAAATCTGATGCATCGGTGTGCACTTCAAACGGCTTGGTCACATCTGGTAGAGCAAGAACCGGGTCTTCAGACATAGCCTTCTTCAAAGCATCGAAGGCAGTTTGGCACTCTGTGGACCAGTTCCAAACTTTTGCCTTCTTTAAGAGTTCCGTTAAGGGTAATGCGATACTGGAGTAGTATTTCACAAACTTTCTGTAGTAATTCGCCAGTCCCAGAAAAGAACGAAGTTCCGACACATTGGTGGGCGCTTGCCATTCCTGGATAACCTTGACCTTAACTGGATCCATTTGAACTCTCCTTTGTTCAATGATGTGGCCAAGAAATTTGATACGTTTCTGCGCAAAAGAGCACTTCGACAACTTGAGATACAATTCATGCTTTCGAAGTCTCTCAAATACCTTCTTCAGGTGCTCTTCGTGTTCTTCCACGTTTTCGCTGTAGACAACGATATCGTCGAGATAAACCACGACAAAATCATCCAAGTAGTCCCTAAGAACCTGATTCATTAAGGTGCTGAAAGTGGCTGGAGCATTGGTTAGCCCAAATGGCATAACAAGAAATTCATAAGCTCCATATCTGGTGACGCATGTGGTTTTTCCCTCATCTCCCGCCACAATGCGAACTTGTCAATACCCGGATCTGAGATCGAGCTTAGTGAAAACTTTTGCCCGACTGAGTTGGTCAAAGCAATCGGCCACAAGAGGGATCGGATAGTTGTTCCTGATGGTTACCTTGTTGAGAGCTCGGTAGTCAACACACATTCTCAAGGAACCGTCTTGTTTCTTCTGAAAGAGGACTGGGGCCCCGTACGGCGATTTGGCTGATTGCACTAAACTTGCATCTAATAATTCCTTTAGCTGTTTTCGAAGTTCCGCTAGTTCGGGCTGAGACATCCGATAAGCAGCACGAACTGAAGGCTTAGCACCCAGCACCAGATCAATCTGGTGGTCCACTTCTCTACGTGGAGGTAACTTCTTCGGAAGGCTGTCGGGCATTATATCTTCAAACTCGGTTAACACCCGTTGAATGGATTTCGGCAGGGGTCCTGAAGTCTCCTGGATTTCATCCCATTTTAGTGTAGCTACAAAAGTGGGATTGTCATGCTTGATGCCCTTCTTCAATTGGATTGCCGATAAAAATTTCCCACTGCTTGACGGGGTCATCACCGGGATAACGCATGGGTTCTTACCGAGCATCATGAGGCTATTTGTGCTGGGCATGACGCTAGCCTTAGTTTTTCTCAAAAACTCTAGCCCCAAGATAACCTTGAAGTCGTCCATTACCACAATTGAGAAATTAGTTCTCCCTTCGTAAGGACCCACTTTTACCAACACATATTTTGCCATTCCGGCGACAGGTTGAGCGGCTGAGTTGATGGCCTTTACACGACCCACTCATTTTTCTAAGATAAGGCCTAACCGTTTAACTTCAGTGCTCGCCAGGTAGTTATGCGTTGCGCCTGTGTCCACCATGGCCTGAATCAGCTTTCCGTTGATTTTGATATCAACATACATTAGACCGTTTCTCTGAGGACTCTTCCCCACACCTGCTTTCCCTTTTGAGGATAATTCCACCTTCCCTTCTTGTCGGGGATCTTTTTCAACCGTTACTGCATTGCAAGAGTGCATGAACTGCCCCTGATAGGCACCCAATGATGCTCCCTCATACTCCTCAGTTTCTTCTTCAGACTCGGCGTGGTCATTTTGCTGAGTACGATAAGATTGTCCAGAGGCAGCTGGGGCTTTGGGAAGCATGCCGCCACCCCTGGCGACGAGAGCACTAAAGAGTTGTTTATCGGGGCAATTGACCATGAAATGAGCACCGTGACACAAGTAACACGTTCCGGGGCTGGCGGGCTTTTTCCCATTATTGCCGGTTTGAAAGTTCCCTGTGAACTTGTTCCCATTCTTGTAATTATTTTGCTGGGTAGATGGCCTAGTGGGTGTGTTGCCTCTCCAATCCGGTTTAGCCGAATAATTCTGCTTTCTCTCCCCCGCATTCTTTGCTTGTCCATTTCTTGGGACATTTGTTTTAGGACCTGCGGTGTAATCTTGCAAGCATTCGGCAGCTGATATGGCTTGATGTAACGTCTTCACCTGTCTTCGATTTAGTTCTGTTTTGGCCCACGGTTGTAACCCAATCATGAAGAAGAATAGTCTATCAGCGTCATTCATATCGTAGATATCTAACATGATGGTGCTAAACGCATTGACGTACTCCTTGATGGTCCCTGAGTGCTTCGTTTGAAGGAGTTCTTGTCGCGCGTTATGGGAGGTGTTTTCGGGAAGGAATCGATCGCGCAATTCCTTTTTCAGATCCTCCCAAGTGCTAATCTCGCACTCTCCAGCTTGAACGTCGTTGTACTTGTTCCGCCACCACAATTTGGCATCTCCGGACAAGTACATGGACGCAGAGGATATTTTCGTTTCCTCTTCGTCGACCTTTGTTGCACGGAAATATTGTTCCATGTCAAAAATGAAATTTTCTAATTCCCTAGCATCACGAACACCAGTGAATGCTTTGGGTTCGGGCACTTTTATCTTCGTACGCTCCCCACCTCCAACCGGTGAGTTAGCGACCGCCATCGACAGTATAGTCAATTTTTGGGTGAGCTGATCGATTTCGATTCTCATCTCATCCATCATCTCTCCAAAGTTACCCCCTGGTGGGATTCCTTGAAGATTTTGGAGGCCTTCCTCCAAATCTTGTATGCGGTCAACTAGTGCGGGCGAGCTACCCGATGCGTCCCTTGCTGGGACAGTTTGGGTACGTGACTCCAAACTTTGCACACGATCGAGGAGAGAGGGCGTTTCGCCCATTTTCTCCATTAGTGAGCCGACATTTCTTTCGAGGGCTTCGATTCTCTGGCTATTGGTTCCCATTGTAACGTAACAAGATACACCAACCGGGTTTCACAAGGTAGCAATCGAAAACAATCCCCTCTGATACCAACTGTCACGGGGCGTCCTTTGATGGCACAAAGGAGGCCGCGTGAGCTACCGTGCTAACCGATAGCCCGGTCGAGTGTGATCGAATTTTATTTACGATCAACGAACAACATGCAACAACAGTAATTTTAAAGAGAGCGTGAGCACAAATTGAGATTACTTCATTGCAAGAAATGAGATTACATGGAAAGCTATTACAATGCGAAAGAAAGTAATAGCTTGAAAACAAAGTGCTAACAACGTGCACTGGTAGGTAACTCGGGTGTGAGGCAGATAGTCTTATCCCCACATATAACCACTTAATGAAAATACCAAAGTTGTAGCAGTGCACGTTGGGTCTTACAAGTTACAAGAAAACTTATACAAAGAAAATGCAATACAAATACAAAGGAAATTCCTAGATCTAATTACATGGAAACAATATTTACATATGAGAAACCTAAACATAATAAAACTAGATGACGCTGTATCGCATGTTGGGTCGTGCTGCGCTCGGGCGCAAGCACGGTGCTGACGAAGTGTAGTCGGTGTCGGTCACGAGAGCTTTTGGAAGGCACCCCGTGACACTAGGCCATTGTTCTTGTTCTTCACAAACGGGATTTATAAGCCGCGTTGGATTATGTAAATTGGACTTGGGTTCTATCCTTAGTTCCTCTCGAGTCTCGTCGATTTTCTTCTTTCTTTAGACTTGAGTGTGATGCAAACCCACCTCAATCTCTAATAAACTATCACTAAGAAAAGTATTTTCCCCAATTTATAAAAATTAAATTTAATAAAAAAAAATAAAAATTAATAAACTTGTATTCACATATACCGCATCGCATTATTATAAGGTTGGTGCCAATAGAAAGATAATTGTAAATATTGAGTTACTCTATTTTTTCTCAAACAATGAGCATTTTTATTGTAAAAGTGAGTTGGATACTTTTAACAATGAACATGTAATTATGTCTGTTTTATATGAGATAAAACTAGTTTTTTAATAAGCTAAGTAAAAAAAAATAAATTAATTTTAAATACTATTGTTCATGACATTCTCTTTTACAATACTAAAAAAATATTTTAAAATAGCAATATATCTTAAATAATATTTGTTACTATAAATAACAAATCAACACTTTGTAATAATAATATTTATTTTATAAAATAGAAATATATTTAAATAGCTTAAAAAATAATCATATTCATGATACAAATTACCAAACGTATGAATTTAGTATTGCAATGAAGTTCACATACAAATGGATAATGATGGACTACATTGTATTATTTTTTTATTAACAACATAATGAATTATGAATCACTCCGATACACCAAACAGTCTTAAAACCAATCCATCACTATTTTCCCATACTAAATTTCAAAAAATGTCAAAAGTCTCTCTCCTCTCTCTCGTCCAATTATTTAGCTCCATTTCCATTTTTTCCCCATTCATCCAATCACATCCCTCCACGTCACCATTCCCTCCAAGAACTCCAACAATCCAACGCCGCCCCCTCACTTTATCCGTCGCCGACTTCGGTGCCACCGGCGACGGAGTCCACTACGACACCGTCCAGATCCAGGCTGCAATCGACGCCTGCTCCGATATTTCCGCCACAGCCTGCGGCGGATCTTGCCGCGTAGTCTTCCCGCCGGGAACGTACCTGACGGCGACGGTATGTTGTATTTCTAATACTTTTGAATGAAATATATTAGTTTAGAGTAGCAAAGGCTTGGAATTTGGTTTGTTGAGAGATCCTTGCTTCAATTCAAGATAAATTATATTTTGTGTTGAAATTTTGTTCGGGATGTGCGCCCATTAATTTATATGATAATATTAGATTAAAATAGTGAAATATCATCTATTTAGCATTAACGATATAAAGTTCAAAGAAATTCCACAATTTCTGGTATAATTTCTTGGTCTTTTGCTAACATTTTCACCTTTGGAAATGGGGAACAGTGATGGACTCAAAGTTTTATATTTAGGGAGCCCAATTTTACTCTGCTAAATTTGATTGTATGTCAAATTAGTATTCGTATTACCAGAGATAAGCTCAAAAATGTTTAGTTAGAGGATGTTCATACGTACTAAATTAATAACATTACTACTAAAGTTTTCAAAACAAAAAATTCTGTTTCTATTTTTCGCGATAAGTTAAAAATATTTTTGGAGCAGGTATTCTTAAAATCCGGCGTGGTGCTGGAGATTTTGAAGAACGCAACGATACTCGGAGGGACGAGGTTGGAGGATTATCCGGTGGAGGAGAGCCGGTGGTACGTGGTGGTGGCGGAGGATGCGGTGGATGTGGGGATCACCGGCGGAGGGGAAATCAACGGCCAGGGACTGAAGTTTGTTAAGAGGTTCGATGAGAAGAAAAACGTAATGGTGAGTTGGAACCAGACTGGGGCGTGTTTGGGTGATGAGTGCCGGCCGAGACTTGTTGGGTTTTTGAGGTGTAAGAATGTTAGGGTTTGGAATGTCAACTTGACTGAGCCTGCTTATTGGTGGTGCGTACTGTTCCCCCCTCTTTCTCTTTCTCTCTCTTAGATTTTGATTCTGTTAACTTGCGCTTTTTCAGAATTTTTTCGTTGGCTTTCCGTCGGCATTGCGTAATCACATTTTCGAAGAAACTATTCTATTTTCATTCATCTTTGCTTTTACCGTAAATTACAGTTACCTCCTTTGAATAACTCGTAATTACACCTCCATACTGTAGTGGTTTCAAAATTTACACTTGTTTCTTAACAATATTCCCGTAAAAATAATTATGCAGGCGATTCTCCTGATCTCTTTAAATATAGTCATTTTTGGTCCTTCCTTTTTGAATTAATATTTTATTGTCTTCATTCAGATTGTTATTGGTTTGTTGAAAAGTGAACACTTAATTCAGTGTACATTTTTATGCAAATAAAATGCTACACGGCTGTTTGGTTGGGAGCAGTAGTCGGTGGAAAATCACTACTTTTGGTGGTGTGCAATTTATATGCTTCAGAATATGGAGGATTGAGTAAATGTAAAACACAATCGTTTCATTTGCCATACCATCCAAACACACTGTCTTCTATTTTCCGTGCAAGCCAATTCCTCCAACATTTACAGGAATCAAACATGTTAAGGCAACATTACATGAATCAAACACAACCTTGTTTTTATAACAAGAATCGTTACATGTCACATGATAAACTAAATCTCAAACAAATCAAATGTAGTGTATGTAGATAGAGATTAAAGATGCAGTCTAAATATCAAGGGAATAAATGCCAAATCCAAAAAACCATTGCCCTTATAGCATTGCCATTAAGAGATCATTACTCTTAATTATGACAAGAAAGGGTGGTGTACCCATTGACCACTCCTACCAATACTAGGCTAATAATTGCTGTTTATCGGGAAACTACAAGTTTGTAAAGTTAATGCAGACTTCTCAAGTTTATAAGAAGTAACACTAAAATAAAAGAACTTACCTTCAAAATAGATTATACCCTCTTCCTTGGGTGAATATTTTTTTCCTTTTTCCCCCTCTTGGGGCTTCCACTAAACGTTGTCATATTGGAAAAATTCGACTTGAGCAATTCTCATCATCTGGATCACTAAGTGTGCTCGTTTGTTTTGAGTTTTGCAATTTCCTAGACCCAGAAACTGTGTATTGATCCTAGTATTGTGAGCGGGCTGCTGTATGTGCCCTAGTGTGACGCAGTAGGTGTTGACGGGCACACACAATGGGTGTTCGTCCCACATCACTGGGGTGGGGTGAACTGATGTGGTCGCTAGTCCTTCCTAGAACGAGACCTTTTTGAGGAAAAACAAAACCGTGAGGGCTTGCGCCCAAAGCTTACAATATCTTATTGGGTTGGACCGAGTATGACATTGACACGGCATAGATAATATTTGGGCTTTAGGAAAGGAATTGATCAAAATTATGAGAGTTTGTATGGTATCTCCTAGTATAGGAAATCTGAACAGCACAAAACTCAAACCAAACAACAACAAAAATGCATAGCTTAATAGTTTTTCCACTCACCCACCAATTCAGCAAGTAAAGTTACCATTTGCATCTTCTTGCTTGGTTTCTGTGTGTCTTTAAAAGTAATCATAAACCAAATTTTGATTGATTTATGGAAAGTGTTCTCAATTGTTGTTTCCATCTTGTTTATCATTTTTGAGCTCTATTCATCTATCTGAAAAAACATGTACCCGTATTTGCAGCTTGCACTTAGTACAGTGTGATAACACGTCCATTCATGATGTTTCTATTTATGGAGATTTCAATACCCCTAACAATGACGGGATAGATATAGACGATTCAAACAACACTGTCATCACCAGGTGCAACATTAACACGGGAGATGATGCCATCTGTCCAAAGACCTACGATGGTCCCCTCTATAACCTAACGGCAACAAACTGTTGGATTCGAACAAAATCTTCGGCAATCAAACTTGGTAGCGCTAGTTGGTTCGATTTCAAAGGTTTGGTGTTTGATAATATCAACATTGTGAATTCTCATAGAGGGCTTGGATTACAGATACGTGATGGAGGTACATCATTTTTAAGAGCAATGCTACACTTACCTGCTTTATCAACTGGTTATATATATCAGATGCATTAATGGGTTGTACATTCCTAGGATGTACAACTCATTAATGCGCCCGACATGATTATCCAGTTGTTAATACTGGGTAAAAATACATTTTTTCCAATTTTTATTCCCTTAAGTTTCCATGGCAACTTTTTCCAACTTAATGCTCTGCTTGATTGCTTTTGGTTATACATGCCACTCCTTCTGCCTCAAATTCATAATGTCACTTTCCTTTTCAGGACGTCTCAAATTAGGAGTGCAATTTCTGTTTTGGACATAATCAATGTAACAAATCTCATGAAAGCAAATTAGTTTTATTTTTAACCATTGATTATGTTGACATTAGTGTATCCCTAAAAAAGTGTGCTAGTCAAACATCGAATATTAATTTCGGACAGGAGGAGTCATAGATATTGTGGTTTAGATCACATGTATGTTATACATGGCTATTGGTTATCCACTTGGGGGAGTTCTATATCAGAATCTTTTGATTGCCTAATTTTGCTAGTTATATGTTGTAAATAGATTTCCAGGTGACAAAAAGATATGGAAACTTCAATTGCATTTAAGTAGGGGCGGATTTGGTACAATACTGTACCATACCGAGTGTACCATGTACCATACCGAAAATTTGGTACGCCAAAATTTATTACCACTACCGTACCAAAATTTTCAGTATACCGAATTCGGTATACCAAAAAATTTAGTATGGTACGTAGTTTACCAAAAAAAAAATCAAGCTTACAAAATAGAAATAAGGGAAAAAAAAAACCAGTGGGCTTTTTGAAACCATTTCCAACCGTGGGCACAAAACACAAAACAGAGGACTTTTCCAACAAAATACAAATAAGGCAAATTGTTGATATCCTTTATGGTTGATATCCTTCCTTTATATGCTTGTTCTTCTTACACTTGCCTCAAATGAATAAACTATATTCATGAAAAAAAGAAGAAGAGAAAAATTAAAATTGCAATTGACTTACTTAGATGATTGACTATAATCATGAAATTTAATTAAAGAAATTGAAAATGCCTTATCACAATTTAAACAAAAGCAAAATCAGGTCACTTTGGGGATAATTAATTCATTATTAATTATCTCTATTAGCAAAAGCAGGTCGGTCACTTTGGGGATAATTAACAGAAAAGAGACCACTGCCCTCTTTTATTATTGCTTTGAAAATTATCCTTGAATTTGTTTCCTAATTCCAGTTAATATATGTAGTGTATTAATGCATAATCCCACTTATATGCTTGTTCTTAATTATAACCGGTTAATAACATTTTCAGCTGAAACAAAAATTAATCATTACAGCTATGCTTATTTCAAATGCTATACAAGTAGTTATTAGTAAGCATAGTCTCAATAGTTGTTCCTCATAAAATCAGCGAGGCACGATTTATATGAAATTCCAATAGGATAATAAAATTCTAATATCCTATAGTCAAGCTGCAACAAAATATGTACTAGTTCAAAAAGAAAATAAAGTTGGGCAAAACCCATCTCATATACTTAAATCAAGAGTTGCCTGGAGTATAAGTGTATAATAGAAATGGGTAAAGGTTTTTACTTTCTAATCCCACAATTAAGGAGATTTGGAGAAAAATAAAAACTACCTAAGACGTAAGAACAAAACTAATTATATATATAACCATGAAAGAGTTCATACTAATCAAAGCACAAGATTGAGTTAAAAGAAGGGGACAAAGAAGAAATACTATTTGCCTATTTGGTATTAAAATTTAGAAGGGGAGAAATACTATTTGCCTATTTGGTATTAATCATGGTATTTGGAATTAAAATTTAGAATAAATACTATTTGGTATTAATGGTACAATTGGTACGGTACGGTATACCATGGCACATACCAAAATTTCGGTATGGTTCGGTATACCATCGGTATTGATTTTCAATACCAATATTGTACCATACTATTTTGGTATGGTACAAATACCGATCAGTAGTGTACCATTACCAAAGTTCGGTACACTTTGGCAATGATATGGTATGGTATGGTATGGTAATAATGATACAAATATCCACCCCTGATTTAAGGGTGTAAAAGAATTTTCACCATGCAAGACCAGTAAAGATGGACATATTTTTTGGCAACCACTAAACTGATGCTACGCTATCTAGACTTGGATTGTTAACTGTAAATAAGAATCCTGGACTTTTTGAGTGCTTTCTAGAATACTTCAAGTGGTTGGTTAATGATTGGGAGAGCGCTGATATAGTAACTAAATGTATGATATGTTTAAAGGGCTCTCAGTGGGAAGAGCTACATGACTTGATACAATACAACTAGTTCTACTTTAGAAAATGATTTTTTAGTAAAGGAAGGAAAAAGATAGTTCTGAAAAACTTACTGTTGTTTGGACAATTATGGCACAAGGAAAAGGAAAGAAATTGTTTGAACCCTTTTCCTATGAGAGAATTCATTAAGAACATAGTTGGATGTGGATCCCCTTTTTCTGTCTTCTTGAGGTCTATTTCTACAGTGATGTGTGTTTCATTAGAGTTGGTTTCCTTTTCTTCCTTTTCCACTCTCATTTTCAAAGGAAACAAAAAGAGGGCTTAGAGCATCCACAACAGTCTAATTTGTGTATGGGGAGTAATATAAGGATACAAATGAAGAAGATATGTCCGAATAATGGTTGAGCATCAAAACTGGCATCTCTTGTCTGGCTGAATTGAAATGGACGACAGATGAGTTCTCTGTTTGAGCTCCAAACAGAAATATGTCGGCCATTTGGAATCTAACAGTCAATTGTCCGTGTGATAAGGAAATTAGCTAAACTTGACCAAACTTAAGTTTATCCTTCGCCTAATACACAACACAATGTTTGGACTAATGTTGATGTTCTTAGAGCGTTAATGAGACTGTCCACACAAAATTCAACCATAGAGTCATGAATCTAAAATTTTGTGAGCAACTTTTTCTTTCTTTTTCTGATCTAGTAGTTGATGATTAATGATTTGGTGTTACTATTCTTTCATTCTTGAGCAGGAAATGTAAGTGACATAACATTCTCGAACATGAACATTAGCACAAGGTACTATGACCCATCATGGTGGGGCCGGGCCGAGCCTGTATATGTCACAACTTGCCCGAGGGATTCAAAATCAAAGGCGGGCTCAATCTCGAATCTCCTATTTGTCAACATAACTGCCACTTCAGAAAATGGCATCTTCTTATCGGGCTCTAAAGGCGGGGTTCTTAGCAACTTGAGGTTTGTTAATGTGAATCTCACCTACAGAAGAACAACGAATTATGCAGATGGATTGATCGACTACAGGCCTGGTTGTCAAGGACTTGTTAATCACAGTACAGCCGGGATTGTAATGGAACACGTTGAAGGTATTGAGGTTGAAAATGTGAATATGAGATGGTCTGAAGAGCAGTCGGGGAAGTGGAATAATCCTTTGGATTTTAGGCCTGCAACTGTAAATAATATTTCTTTGATTAATTTTTACTCAGGTTTGTATAAGCAATGAGGGAGATGGATTGTTTTTATTCTTTTGATGGTAATAAAATCTTCAATTTGATTAATTTTCACTCGGGTTTTCGGCTACGTAGTGGTAGTTTTTCGAAGGAGAAGAACATAAAGACAGACTGCGTTGGTGAACTTCAGGGCTCCATTTGGTTAGAAGTGAAGAGAAGGCAAAGATATTTGTTTTGCTTTGTTTATCTATGCTGTACGGTAACAAAAACATCACCAAGCATTGTTTATCAATACGAGGTAATCCACTCTTTTGGGGTGGAAATTTATGTTATTGGGTTGTATTTTTATTTGACATGACCCAATAAACACACAAACAACATGATTTACGTAAATATGATACAACAAACACACGAACAACATGATTTATGTAAATATAATACGATAAAGATAATTATAAATTTGATTAGACCTGATTAACCTAACATAATTTTAATTTTAATTTCAATTTCAATTCATATAAATTTCGTTTAAAAATTTGAATAAGAAAAAGACATAGTAGGATAATGATATTATATTAAAAACTCTATTTACAAATACAAATTTTTGTATCAATTTCATATTGTATAAACTCCCATCACTCCTAATTTTTTGAAAAAACAAAAAACAAAAAACAAAATAAAATAAAATCAAAAATGGGTTGCAAAATACAAACCAATAAAATACCTGCGAATGAAACGACACCGTTTGCATTTGCGTTGGCGAGATCCAGTAATACAAAACTAACCACCCACTCTTCACTCTCTTCCCCCCATCTCTCTCTCTGGCTCTCTAAAAATGCCGCCCACAAAACCCATGGCCACAGCGGCAGGCACCCTCCGCGCCCGACTGACCTCAACCCTCCGCCTCCGTGGCGGCTCCGACGCCGCCCCATCCCGGTGGGCCACTCCCGGCCACCAGGACCGCCCTAACGGATACTTCCTCAACCGCACCCCACCGCCACCTGGCCAATCCAGAAAATGGGAAGACTGGGAACTCCCCTGCTATATAACAAGCTTCCTCACCATCGTCATACTCGGTGTCGGTCTTAACGCTAAGCCCGATCTCACCATCGAGACTTGGGCCCACCAGAAAGCCTTAGAACGGCTCGAAGCGAAGGGGATGGTTATTTCTGGAGAGGAATCTGAGTAATTTGTGCTATCTGATCTGATCTGATCTGAGTACGTTAATTTTTTTTACTTGTTTTTTTGGATCATAATTATATGGATTGTTGCTATTGAATTAGATTTTCGAGGTTTTTCTGGAGTTTGTTGATATGCTGTTGGTGAATTTAGGTCAAATTGTGAAATAATATTGGAATTGGAGCTTTTTTGAAGCTAATGAAATTCGGATCTTAATTTTGATGTTTTGATGTTTTGATGTTGATATGCTGTGGTACTAAAGTCGCAACAAGTCCACTGATGATGTATAGCTATTAAGGTAGAAGCTTTATTATTGTTTCATAGCACTAAGAATTTGTGTGGATTGGTTAGGGTAACCTGTTAACTCTTATTAAGCTGCACAGCGCTGATGTTTTTTTCTATTGACTTACGTTAGGGGATTGTTTTTGGATTTTTAATGGCAATTTATGGATGCAAAGCATAACATGATTGTTTATTTGAATGATGAAAGGATTTGTTTTTACCTGACCTGAAATGCAGATTATGGTGGATGATATTTTGTGTGCATTTCATGGTCACCTATTTCGTTCACTCATTGGGAGAGTCCCTGACCTTGTCTTGACTAATTTTTTCCTGAAAGCAAATAAATATTTGATAGCGCAATGGGTCATGCCTAGGCCCTGGCTAGGTTCACCTGGCACGTCTGAGATCATTGAACCCTCTTTGTAGATTATTCCTCATTTTTATTTTTGTGCCTATGACATCTTGGAAAGGTGACATTCTTTCTGAAGTTCCAAGCCTATAACTGGGTGGTCATTTTAGGTAGTTGATAGGAGAAATGGGGACATATAGTATATGCAATGATTTAGAGAGATTATTGTCATTAGTAAAGAATATACTTATAAATGTGTGTATATATAGTATAACCAAAAAAATATATAGGGAGAGAGTGAGAGAGGGATCTTTGCTGAAGATCTATTTTTTCCAATTTACTTCTTGTATCCAGGAGCAGTTGCATTATTATTTCGACACGGGATTGTGCATCATAAAAGCTTTTGATCACCTCTTTGCGCCATGCAGACTGTACAATAGATAACCTTTCACGCTTATTGTCATACTCCTAATCCATCAGTTATGCTTTAATATCCTGCCCATTTTTATAGAGCATCTTAGACTTGGAGTCATACCTCAGTAACTTTTACAGACACTTCCATTTGGTTCATTATATTGAACTTTAATGCGATCTTGGATTTCCCCTCATTTATGTCTTACGTAATGCTTATATAAAAGCCTTCTCATGTAATGTTGAAAGTTGAAACACAACGATTATCAATATAACATTGTAATTTGAATTTTTACATGGTATTAGAGGGATAAAATCCTCTCAACCTTCCACTCACTGGCGGGCGATGAATATCGTTGTTTGTTAGGCAACAAAGCATCTCAAAATCATCTCATATCAAAACCACTTCTTCATAAACAAACCGCTCCCAAAATCGTCATCACACACCACGTCCAAATCTACACCAATCTTCACTGACCATATCCGCTGCCAAAATCAAGTCAAGCCGTTCTCGTCAGCTCGTATTCATTTGCCGTGTCGGTTTCAGCTTTGACTCACACCATTCACAAACTAGGTACATTCATTACCAAACAAATTATCTCAGCTCATCACACCACACAAAACTGCCAAATATAAATCAGATTCTGTACATCAAAATCCACCACCCACTGCCAGATCTTAACCCTCCCATTCTACTTTTCTCAACCTAAACCATTAAATACCAACCAAGCCTTCTGTTCATCCAATACCAATAATCCGAACAATACCCATTCAATATACACCAACCAAACAACAAAAAGCACCATATATTGCTTAATAATATTTATGCGTTGTTACATGGGTTGCATGGGTGTGTGTCACGGGGCGTCCTTTGATGGCACAAAGGAGGCCGCGTGAACGACCGTGCTAATCGATAGCAAGGTCGAGTGTGATCGAATTTTCTTTACAATCAACGAACAACATACAACAACAATAATTTTAGAGAGAGCGTGAGCATAAATTAAGATTACTTCATTGCAAGAAACGAGTTTACATGGAAAGCTATTACAATTTGAAAGAAAGTAAGAGCTTGAAAACAAAGTGCTAAACAACGTGCACTGGTAGGCAACTCGGGTGTGAGGCAGATAGTCTTATCCCCACATATAACCACTTAATGAAAATACCAGAGTGGTAGCAGTGCACGTTGGGTCTTACAAGTTACAAGAAAACGATTACAAAGGAAATAAAATGCAATTACAAAGAAAGTTCCTAAATCTAGTTACATGGAAACAATATTTACATATGAGAGGCCTAAACACAATTCTAGAACTAGATGATGCTTGGCGCTTCGTTGGTGTTGGAGCTCTTGTTGGGCCGCGCTGCGCTCGGGCGCATGCACGGTGCTGATGAAGTGGTGTTGGTTCTCCTGTTGGATCGTGCTGCGCTCGGGCGCCTGCACGTTGTTGATGATGTGTAGTCGGTCACGAGTGCTATTGGGAGGCACCCCGTGACAGTGTGTATTACACGGTTGACCGTTTAATTTAAACATGTTATACGGATTATTTTTGTGTTATGTGGGTTGATCCTAATCCGAATTATTTAATAATTGTGTTAAGTGGGTCGATCTAATTTTGACATTAACTCGTTTAAGCTTAACCCTAACTTTAATTTCGTATTGAGATTAAGTCACGTTATTATGTGGTATCACAAATTGCTACCCGATGTGGTGGGTAGGAATTGATGAGGCTTTTGATAGTAAATCTGGGGCAGCTATAACGGGTGTTATTATTCATAGTGTTGAGAGGTGTATTTCCCATGGCAGTGTTTACGGCCAAAACGCCCGCTCTTCGAGAATCTTTCTATATCGCAGTGAGCCACAACATCTTTGTTAAAATTTTCAGCAATAATTTATAGTGTTAAGCGACTTTTAAGCAATATTGACTTTAATGTAATTTTCATCAAGAGTACATTTGGTTATATTGTTTTAGAATTTTATTAGAATTGGTATAGAGTTGCAATATTATTGTTTGGTTTGTATTTAGTTTTTATTTGGAATTTTAGACTTTCAAGTTTGATTGTTTGACTAATTTGTAGAATTTATTTGAAACTCTAAATGGGCTTAACGAATTTTTGCCATAATGGCCACTGCCAGAGCTCCAGCAAGTCAGCAACCTTATTGGACTCTTGTAACTCTTGTAGTGGTCGCCAGAGTTTCGACAATGTCTTTTGACAATGTGGCCAGAGCTCCGACCATAAGTAGCGGCAGTAGGTGGCGGTGGCCAAAGTTCTTAAAAATAAATACTATACGTGTACCCCAGCAAAAGGGAAAATCGGGGTGTTTTTTTTTGTGATCAACAAATAGAATTTATTCAATCAAATCGTTCGCAATTATATCGGAAATAAAAGAGGGGCACACATGCTCAAAGACCTTTGATCAGAATTCGCAGCTCTAGCAATACTATGCGCCACGAAATTCGTTGACCTACGAACAAAGGAGATACTACACTGATAGATAGCCGAACATATGGTTTTACAATCATCGAAAACCACCCCAACACTAGACAAATTACTAGCTGTAATATTGGTCTCATTTGCCAAAATTTGCCAATCTGTTTATATTAAAATTGAGCCAAAATTTGCTTTTTTTAGCCAAAATCAGTTTTTTAATTAAAAGAAGGAAGTCCTTTCTAAAAGTTGGCTATATATAAATATATATATATATATATTCATGCAAAATTACAAATACATACATTTATAGTATTTACATATATAATACGTTTGTATGTATTATATATGGGAAGGTTTAAGTTACATCGGTGTAAGATTAAAATGTTTTACACTTATCAATAACTTTTTTTCAATTCATAATTTATTAATTTCACCGTTAAATAAGTTATTTTGTCGTATTTATCAAGCATGCAAAGTTTCAAATCAATTTGATATTTGTAACTATATAATCATTATACTTGCTTTCATTTAATTTTTGTAAAGTTCATAATTCAATATATAATATGATTATGATGAAAGGTTTTTGCATTTTCGATTCATTTAAAATTTTGCACGTATATTTGAAATATTATAATTAACTAATTCCATGACTAGATTGATAAATTATGAAATTAGTAAAAAGTTATTGACGGATGTAAAACTTTATTACTATATACCAAGTGTAATTTAAACTCTTCCCATATATATATATATATTGCGTATACATTTATTATACACGTATTATAATTAATGGTAGGGTTTGTTTCGTTACAATGTGGGGTGAAGTACGGAGTGCAGGGGTTGGAGGCACTGTAGCTCAAAGGGGTCAGGGGTGGAAAAGGAGTTGGGGTGAGTGGTGATGATTGATTTTAGAATTTAATGAAAATATTATTTAGAAAATTCTACTATTCATATAGATTTTAATCCTAATAAAAATAGAGGTTTTAAAATTCTAGTATACTTCCAAAATCATGGCCCTTTAGCATATTCAAACAATAGAATATCACTTTAATTAGATTTAAAAGAGTGAATGTCTTTTTATAATTCCTGGATTTTGCTAAATCCATGGATAATTTTAAGTTTATATAAAGTTTGACATATTTTAATGCATAGATTCTTTAATATTTTTTTTTGTAAATTCTAATAAGTTGATTAATTCTCTTAATAACAATTAAAAAATAAAAAATTAACCAGTAGACAAAAATAAAATAATTAAATTAGTTACCAGTTTAGAAATTATTCAAAATAAAAATAAAAATTATAAGTATTCATTTTTGCTTTCAACCTAAAGGACAGAAGCCATTAACTAATAATTACATATGTTATTCCCTATAGATTATCACCGGCATATAATAAGATCTAACAAAAAGACTAATAATAGTTTCAAAACCCATTATGATACTTTTACTGAGACCTTTAAAATCCTTCACAATCCATCAATAAATAAAATCTTTTAAAGTCAATGGCGTTTTGAATACTATAAAATTGAGTAAACTACGCAAATGGCCCTTAAACTATTGACGTTGTTCCACTTTGGCTCTCAAACAAAAATTTGCCTCACTTAAATACTTGAACTATTCACCGAGTTTCAAATTGGCCCTTCCGTCCAATTTAAGCGTTAACTTGGATGGAATGAAGGGAAAAATTGTCATTTCAAGTAGATATGTTTTAAAAAATAATTTTAATTAGATTTTAAAAAATATTATGAAAGAAAAATAAAAAAAAAAGGAAAGGAAAAGGAATAAAGAGAGAGACCCACAGCTACTACCTCCGGTAATCTTCCCTCCACTGACACTTCCGGCCGCCTACTTTCCACCACAAACCCAACCCCTCGCATACATAACTACTTCTGGAAATCTCAATCAATAATAATTAAAACTTTACACATACGCAGCTATTCCAAATCCAATACACTGATTTCACCTACAATCGTATACGTTCATCGAAAAATATTTAAAAGATAAAAAGAACATACAAAAGTCTGTGTATCGTAAGCGAGCCAAACAAGGGAAAACTCGCCTCAACCGAGCTTCTTTTGAGCTTCATCATCATCCATTATTCTATTAATTCTTCATCATCACCATCCAAATTCCTTGCCTCGCCGGCGAAAACAATCGGCGGGAACGCATCTAGGGTTTGTAGGACCGAATCGAGCTTTTTCTGATCTGGGTACTCGGGTAATTGAAGGGCTTTCTTAGATTTCCAGCTCTTTACGATCTATTCTTTAAAAATCTTTTCCGGGTTTGTGATAGTTTTTGGGTTGAACTGGCTGTTTCCAATGGGATTATGGGTGTTTTGGAAGATTCCGGTGAGCGTACGACGGAGATAGAGTGGAGGGATATGTTGGAGATTGGAATTGAGGAGAACTTGGGTTTTGAGGAATGTGAAAAATATTGTTGGGTTTGAAAGGGTTTGGTGGGAAGGAGCGAATTGGTGTTTGTGAGAGCCATTGATGAGAGAGAAAGTGAACTTGCGGGTGTGTTTTGTTTTAGAGAGAGAGAATAATGTGAGTACCTTTTATTTTGCAGGACTGTGTGTGTTCATTTTTCTCTCTCTGTGGTGGTGGAGGTAGGGAAGAGGGAGTGGTGGTGATGGTGGTGTAAGATGATGATGATGATGAAGAAGAAGAAAAAGAATAATGGAAGATGAAATTGATGAAAAAAGAATGATATGTTATTTTTTAATTTTTTTTCATAATTTGTTTTAAATCTAATTAAAATTATTTTTTAAAACATATCTAATTGAAATGACAATTTTGCCTTTCATTCCGTCCAAGTTAACGCCCAAATTAGACGGAATGACCAATTTGAAACTCGGTGAATAGTTTAAATATTTAAGTGAGGCAAATTTTTGTTTGAGGGTCAAAGTGGGTCAATGTCAATAATTTGATGGCCATTTGCATAGTTTACTCTACAAAATTTATAAGGATATTTCCAAATCCTAATTGAATATATCAAGATTTTAATAGACTTTTTTGAAATCTTAATTGAGTACCCATGAACTTTAAAAGTCCAAAAAAATCATATAGATTCTAAGGGTAATTAACACTTTTGATCTTTAAAGTTTACCACTTTTTTCATGGATTTTTTTTTCCGGCTGAAACTTCCCTAAAGCTTATTACGCTTTCTACACTTGTTCAAAAGTGGATGTCTCGTTAAAGATGTGAACATAAAATGCACGTGCAAATCATGAGGTTGATTGTGTATGGACTATTTAGGCATTTCGAGTCAAAAGTAAAGAAACTCTTTTCCCCCTCTTCTTTCCTTTGTCTTCTCTAATTTCATAGTCGGAACTCAACACGCCGCAACAAACTGATTAGGTAATTCTTCTTGCTAATGATGGAGTCTCCCTCTCCCTTGTTCATACACATACATACCCATCTCTGTAGCTTCACTAAAACCCCAAATTTTAATTTCAATTAGTTTGTGATTCAGGCATATACAATATATATATATTACTAAATTTAAGAAATTTATAATCAGATATTTTCCTTTTTTTTTGTTGTTTTATGTGTCGGTCTCTCTAATCGGTTTACATATGCCGGCTCTTTAGAAATTTTTAATAAAAAAAGGAACAAATTGATGGAAGGGGAAGAAGAAGAAGAATAAAAAACTTTCTCTCTCTAGGCATAATATATCCACCCATATGTATATAACGTAAAACATAACATAAACCAAAATAAAAATAAGAAGCACATCTCAAATCTAAAATCAAACTCCATTATTGTTCTTTTCTCTTCCTTTTTCTTTCTTTTATGTTCAATTTTTGGGTTGTTTCAAGAGTATTTTTTTTTCTTTTTTTATTTATTCTTTTACCAGAATTAATTCAAGCCAAAAGAAAAATAATAACACATAGAATTATAAAGTAAAAAAATCTGGTGACCTTCTCCATCAATGGCGACTTAAATATGAGTTAATTATTCAGCTAAACCATACATTGATCTCCCACTCCACTAACACACACATCGATTTTCCTCCATGACATTCCGGCATAGTAAGTTATGGCAGCGAAATGTAGAAGATGAATGGAGGGGGAAGTGAGAGGTTTTCCTTATTTTTAATTTAAAATACCCAAATTGCCCTTGTACAGTCAACCTCATGACTTGCACGTGCATTTGTCGTCCAAATCTTTAATGAGACATCCATTTTTGCAATAGTATGGGATGCGTAGCAAATTTTGGGATGCTTCAGTCGAAAAAAAATATCCAGGATCTCTGTGGAAAAATAGTAAACTTTAAAGGTTCAAAAGTACTAATTGCCTTGGATTCTAGATTGAATACACGTCCCATATATGCCCAAATTCCATGATATAGAATTGGTGTATTCAAACATACCTTAAGAAGAATTTCAACACACCACAGGGTTGATATGCTGCAAGAGTAATCGTGTTTTATGGTTTTAGATCTAGTGTCTTTTTATTTGATGCAGTTTTTAGATTTGTTGTTAATTAAAAGAAAATGTAATACTAAACAAAATTAAACAGCCATTATACAAAGGTATTAAATAAACATGCCTTTATTTTTTGTTCGAGATATTATGTGCAATTCAGAAACCTATAAAAAATTTATAAATAAAGGGCGATATTATTTATACTTCCTATATTTGTCACAAACACTGGCCCCTTGTCACAAACACTTTTATATGGTAAATTTATTATCACTAATACCACCTAAAACCCGCTTAACGAGAGATGAGTGCAGTCACATACATTCGACTTACATGAAGAGAGTTTGTTAGTAAAAACTCGCCTAATATCAAGTAATGGAGTATTGTAGTGTTTTCCAAATAAAGCCCACATAATGAAATGTGAGTGCACTTACATAAATCACGTTCAAATGGGGAGTGTGTTGCTAAGTACTAGCCTAACATCAAGCAATGGATGGAGGTGATTGTGATAAATAAGATGGGTGCTAAAATGTGCTTTTAGTTAAATTATGGAGGTGTGTTTGTGACACATTTTGGGAGTGTAAATAACACCGCCCTAAACAAATAATTATTTTTTTCATTTCATGTTTATAATAGAATACAATAATATTTTTCTTTATTTAACATTTTACTGTGGGAAAAACAAATTAAACCGTCTCTCTTAAATTATTTTACCTAATACTAAACCCTATTGTATTATTACTATATTTCATTTTATCCCGGCTAAATTAGAAACCGTCAATTTTTCAAATAGAGGGATTTGCGTGACATTATTAATAATAAAATCACAATAATACAAATGTTTAAGATAAAACATAAGCTTATTTGCAGTTGTGGGTAGTAGAAATCTGACCAAGTCCAATAGAAACAGAATCGACTCAGAAAGATAGAGTTGATAACTAGACAGTACGTCATCCTTTATGTGTGTGTGTTCTTCACTTAGCTCTAATGACCTAATTGAGAGTAATTACAGCAATGGTGGTTGTTCTTCTAGGGATAGAAAGTGCGGGAATAAGTGTAGAATGATAATAGTTGAAATCCTTTAACTGTGGGTTTTTTCTTCCTATTTATATGTATATGATAAGATTACATTATGGTTTGTGATATGAAGAAATTACTATGAAAGGTAACTTGATCACTACTTCAAGATTTCAAGTGTCCCTTGTTCACATGGACTGAAATGGTTATTTTTCATTGTTTATCCTCAAGCTCAGCTACTTTATGTTTATAGTCTAATCGCTGATGAACGACTTGTGATAACATAATTCGAGGACACATGGCAATGAGATTTGACCGGCCAGAGGACAACTCTCGCAATCTCATGGGCCGTGTTCACAAACTGGCTTATCAACCAAATATTAAATTTGCGTCTCTACTAAAAGTCCGTATCCAAAATTCACCTCCCACAACAATGAATTAAGATATTTATTTTTAAAGAATAACACGATATTATTAATTATAAAAATCAAAATATTGTAATGATTAAGACTATATCAAGAACCTTATAACATAATGTAACATATTGAAAACACAAATATTATTTTAGTAGCATTTATTGGGAGAGAATAAAGTAATAAACTACTTTCATTTTTAACAAGCTTTGACTATGTTAAAAAAATTTAAACGACGTTATTAAATGAGACAACCAATATCTAATTGTAAAAATTTATTTGAAATGGTTGAACTAAAACTACAGACTAAATGACTATTTCTCTAGTATTCCATATAAATATAAACTGACACTTACAATTTGTGATAACTTTGGTTACTACTTTATTTTTAGAAAAAAATTAATTAATTAAAAGATGTTGAGTGGTTCGATGACAATGTACCTTATGTTTTAAGCTCATTTTATTTAATAAAAAATATAAGAACAAATTTAAAAAGATGTAAAAAAAAGTTAATGGGCGAAAATAAAAATAAAAATAAAAATCGAATTTTTTGAAAATCTGACAATTATAATAAGAACGGGGTAAAGTGAAAGGTGAAAATAATATAAATGTATTTAGTGTTGAGTAAAACAATTTAGGGGGCGACCCCTTAATCATATAAACCACATGGGGTTTAATGTATTTTTCCCTTTTGTTATAGGCGGTATTATTTACACCTTATATTTGTGACAAACATATTTATAAAGTAAATTTTTAATCACTAACACTTCATAAAACTTGCATAACAAGAAGTGAGTGCAGTCAAACTCACTCAATCCACTTGGGGAGAATTTATTTGAAAAAATTCGCCTAATATTAAAAAAAAGATTACTGGAGTGTTTTTTATATAAGATTCGCCTAATTTGATTTACATGAAGAGAATATATTATTAAATACTCAGCTACCATCAAATAATAATAAAAAATATTTGTGAAGAATAACAAAATATTTTTGATTATATTTTAAAGCGGGTGTTTGCAAGAGATTTTGGGCGCAAATTACGCCCCCTTAGTTATTGGCAAATACCTCGTAGTCTCGTAGACAAGCGGAAGCCCGTTAGCGAGGGTCTGTAAAAGCAAATTTCCCCGGATGTTTTAATTCGGGTCGTAAAACCCAAAAGAACAGACAGCACAGCGATCCCTTTCGTTTCATTTTCACCGATCAAACGCTGCAACAGTGGCTGCACCTCCATTCATTCTCCTCGTAAATTCTCTCTCATTTTTCTTCGAATTTTTCATCTTTGTTTTATTCATTTCCTATCTCGATGTCTCTGAATATATATGTATATATCACTCTGATCCGATCTCGCTCTTCTCAGTCTTCTCTCGGCGTCTCTTAGCCTTCTGTGAACTCATCTTTTTTCTTTTCTTTACGATGAATTCTAATTATAATTTTATAATTCAAATCTTTTGATACCGAGAGTTTGCTGCATTTTAAGAAAACTTTGCTAATTCGATAAGTTGCTTCACTTTTTCTTGTAATTGTGTCCCTAACTGTGATAGTTGAACCTCAATTGGAAATGGAAGCTGTTGATTGTTAGATTGTCTTATATAAATTTGATTTCGGCTGTCAATTTGTTGGACCTTCCTTTATCTGCATATTGCTTGGGTCTAGCTTGAGCTTGCATAAAGTTTTCCTTCAAAGTGTCATTTTCTGATTTATAAATTAGTTCTAAATTAGCGATTTTTTTTTTGAAATATTAGTGTTTTGCTGACAGCCTGACACTTTTAATTTCTTAGTGTTATGACACGATTTGGGAGATTAGAATGTTCTCTAAAGTTGGAGTCTTGGCATGATTCGGATACTTTTTTGGTGCATCTAATGCAAGGAGATCCAACCGTGGAAGTTCATCTTACAAAGTTATACATGTGGATTAGATCCACAGTGAAAACAGTTTTAATTTATTTTACAGATTAGTTTATTAATTATACGAACTCCATATGTCGAAATTTTCTAAATGAGGTTTTCAAAACATGATAATTTTTTTACTTCTTGCAACATTTCACCCGTCGTCGGTGCATGGCACCGTGATTAACCGGGTATCGGAGGCTAAACCTTTTAACGGGATTCGGGGCGTCACAGATCAAGTACAAAGTAGGTGAAACAATGATCATCATATTAGATTATGAGAGGATAATTGGTGGCAACACTGGTGAATTTCATTTCCTCATTTGTGTTTTATGTTTAATCATCAAGATCTCTCATTTATTCCTTCTTTTTGAGAGAGGGGATTCCTCATCCTAGGAATGTCATTCCTTTCGTCCATCAACTGAAAGGGACACTACTCACTGGCGAAGTTCATAGTCTGTTAACTTTTCTAGGTTCATTCATGTCATCAATTAATGTAGAATTATAGATAATAGACTATGGACTTGTAACTTGACTGGGTCATGGGTCATGTTCCAGCAAGACTTTTACGGTTCTTATTCTTTCTCATCATTATCTCATTTTCCATTGGCGGGGTCCATTTGGAAAGTGAAAGCTCCGCTTAAGATTAGGGCCTTGCTTTATCTTTCCTAGTGTAGGAGATATTATATGGTTTCATTTCCGAATCCCTGCATTATGTGCTGCTCATGGGATGCAAGTCATTTAGGGTCCGCTTGATAAAAAGTTGTGAAATGATTGAAACCATAACTAATTTTTATGAGATGTTGAAGAAAAGGATGGGTGATTTGGTGAGATGTTCTCCATCTTTTTCGTATTTCCATGGAAAAGTTATCTTACCCATCACCTGAAGAATTTTATGGCACGGAAAACCCAAAAAGCAACAGAACATTTTACCAATTCATTCAGCTCTTTTTTCAACTTATAAAAATTAGTAGTGTTTTCAATCATTCTCCAACTTCTTTTTAATCAAACGCACCCTTAGAGATTAGAGTTCTCCTTTTCAGCTTCTGAGACGAAGTCTTTCTTTCTTGCCTCTCAATGGACTCATGCAATGGGAATTCATTCTGTTTCTTAATGTAACTATATTTGATTAAATTTCTCTGGGCCTAAGTGTCCATAGGTGTTGATAACTTGGGTGTATGGCTTTGGCCATGGGAATTTTCTGGTTCTATATAAAGCATGAAATATGCTCAATTTTTTGCTTGAATGCATTTACTTGGGTTTGAATCCTTTGACAATGTACAGTGATTTTGTTTATTAACATATAGAAAATTTTAAAAATGGCTTCCATCTCCTTGTAAACTTTTCTCTGATAAGAAACATAATTTATCAAGGAAAAAGAAAGTTAAAGAGAAAAGGACAAGCTGTCCTCTGATACACAAGTAAGAACCATACATCAATTTTGATTTCAATAATTGATTCCCTCTAAGTTGATCCTTTTCAGTTTAGAATTTCAGTGGGTTTCAATGGGTGCTCCCCTCTCTCTATCTCTCTCTCTCTCTATTGTGCACTAAAATATAAGTACATGCTCTCTACAAAGTTGGTGCTGCTTTTCTGTGCATTCCCTTTGCTCTTTGTTCCATAAGCATAGAGACTTTACATATTTAATTTATCAAAACATATAGAGATTGTAGATATCGGAACCTTGAAATTCACAATAAATTGAAGCAGTTAATTTTTTTTTTAAAACCTGATAATTTCCTTTATGTGCAGATAAATGGCAGCAATTGCAATTCATCAGTTTGCTCAGTGCATTACTTGCCATGCTTGGAGTCCTGACCATTCCAGTACTTTTCTTTCTTTCAATGTCTACCAGTCTTTTGAATCTCCATTATAATAAGAATACTTAACAATCTGATTCTGTGGCTAAGAATTTACTTGATGCAAAATTATCATGAAAGTTAATCAATCAAAGTGTACCAATCAATCTCGCAGGGAGAAATACTGAGAAATTATATATCTTGGAGCGAAGGACATAGAAAGGCTGTCTTATATATATACACGCATGTACGTATGCAAGCAGCATATCCCAACAAAGTACACAAGATTGTTTAGTTATTAGGATGAACGGAGGAGAATAATTGATCTAGGCGGACAATTGCTTGCCAAGGTGGTTTACAATTTTAGCTACAGCTATCCAACAGATATTGTGGAGATATTATTTACAACATAAGCAAATTATACTATGAAAAATTTATTATTGGCATCTTTAGTGTCACTTTATACGGATCTTTTGGGACATTTTTTAGTCACTAAAGATGATTTTGGAGTGCTAGAGTACTTTTTGTGGAGTACTGGAGTGCTAATATCATTACCCTCATTATGTTATACACTATTTCCTCCCTTCATACCAACTTCACATAATCATCATATTTTGTATTTCTTGTATCTTAGATCTTCATTACATGCTATCCTTGCCTCTTTAATTAATGCCTGTGGCCTGATTTTTGCCATTTGTTAAAATCATATAGTACACTTGGATGACAAAGAATTGTTTAGTCATTCTTATTGTACAACTTTGCTATTTCATATGTATACCATTTCACACTTTTGTTGTGTGATCTATTATGCGTTCTTTCAATATTTTCAAATATATGCTATCTGAATGATTTTGTAACATTTTTGCACTTCCTTTTCAGTGATTGCACTTTGTCCAAACAATAATGAAGTCCACATTTATAAACGATTGGAAGAGAAGTGGGAGAGGTTGCATGTCCTTCAAAAGGTATTTGAGTTGCGATTTGTGCCAATTTTGTCCATTGCTTATTGTCGTTATATTTGTGGTAGAAGTGTCACTCTATCATTGACAACACCCTTGAACTCAATCAACTCAACTTCATATCCAGAATTGCATGTAAATGCACTATCTTACAAATGGGATTAACTATGTTAGAAAACGTCTGCCCCAAAAGCTTAAGCTATTAGGTAGTGGGCCAACAATGTATCATACTCTGCAATACTCCCCCTCACATGCAACCCCCCTTGCATGTGGAGAGACAAACTAAGGTCCACCAAGTGCACATGCAATTTTTACAAATTCAAAGGGGGAAACAAATGCAAACACCATGACTCGAACTCGAGATCTTGCAAAACGTAAGCTCTGATACCATGTTAGAAACCATCTATCCCGAAAATGCAAACTATTAGGTAGTGGGCCATACTCTAGATTGGTTGTTAGCTTTATGCACAATATCGTAGAAGGAGGCATATTCGTAACTGATACGTATTGCATACCAATGCTCCCAGATATGTATCAGATACGTATCGGATACTTACTTTTAGGTATAACAAGTTAATGAACAAATATTTAGTACCAATATGTATGGGATACTCTTGGATACTACAAATCCATAATTTAATGAATAACTTTGTAGTTCTAGATGCTCGGTTTGTACTCTAGTAAGACTGTATACTTGTACATGACAAAAATGAATAGGGAGTTATGGTTTTTAGCTTGCCAGAGAAGTGTAACTATTAAGAAAAATCAACTTAAAAGACTAAATCAAAACAAAAGTAGGGGTAGAGGGCACTATGCTAGATTAGTGGGTTGATATTTGATTATATGTAAAAGTTCAATTGCTAATTTGAGTGGTATAATGATTTTTTTCTTTTTATGTTTCTGTTTTGTATATATATGAAAATATAATAATATATATATGATAACAAGTGTATCCTTGACATATCCGTATCCTATTTTTTATAAAAAGCTGTATCTACGTATCAGTATCGTATCTGAGTCCCGTATCGAAGGTTTCTTCATTCAAAACGTTTCTTTCCACATTCTTATTAAGTAGATCAACATACTTCCCTTCAGCAATAAGCAAGAGGAAAGGTTCCTAAACAAGGTGATAATTAATGGAACTTCATAAATATACTCTTTATTGAGAGTAGCTAACCTCCTCCTAGTAACAAAATCTTTACTGTTAATGCCAACTTGCGTGGAGCCTCTAAACCCTACTTGAATCTCTCACTGAAATATTCTAGAAATTAAAAACAAGAATTCAGCTGAAAATGAATCCTTTTCTGTTTCCAATTTCAAAATGACAGCTGTACTAAGTCAGGCCTTTTCAATTTCTGTTTATACAACCATCTCACACTTTTTAAACCCTACACTGTTTCAGAATTACCTTGGCTTTAGGTGTTCGTTTTGTATCATATCATGATAATCCTGACAGTTAATATGGATGTACAATGTTTTTAATTTTCAACCTTGATTGCATGTTTCAGCTTTCCTTTAGTGGGATTTGTCTGCAACTTCAATCTGAAGTAGACTTAATGTAGCTATTGAGAGAAAAATGAATGATTCTTTTGTATTTTTGCATCCATCTAGTATTTGCATTTTTGTTCCTTAAATATCACGGTTTTCTGTTTTTGGTACATGTTATAGGTGTGTTTCTTTTCCTTAAAACAATTGAGGAATTATTGAAAGACGAAGCACGTTCTTGATTGTTGGGAATGTGATACTAACGTTTTCTTTTTTGAGAATGTGATTTCTCTTTTAAAGATGACTTTGTGGTTACTGCTTACTGTTTAGTGATGAATAATTTTTTTTTGTATTGTGATATTTCTTATTTGAGTATAGAAAATTATGTGTGGGACATACATATTGCACTTCTCTTTTTGTATTTCTGTTTTGCCTTTTTGAGTATATTTAATTGGGCCTGGAATGGATTGGTCATTGGTCTGTTCGAGGTCAGTGTTAGTGATGAATGTTTTCATTGCTAGCTTTTTGGAGATTTTTTTTCCTTGTTGATGCATTTTAGAAACATAAACATTTGTCGTTAAAGACTAGTCCGCAACTAGCTAGTTCATTCTAGACTGGCCGATGTTATATTATGCGAGTATATATATTAAAAAAAATACATTATAAACAACTGAATGGAAGCATAAAGGCATTGGAATGGAGTGCTCTATTTCAATGCACACAACAGGTTTGCCCAAAGAAACATTAATCATAAGCGTGGTCATTAAATAAGAATAGCCTTCTAAACATCTTCACATTTACGTAGCTTTGTCTCGTTGAAGTTTGTACGCACACAATTAATTTTATCTTGTAATCAACTATCTTACTTCTAGCTGTCAGTATCTGGATCAATTAATTAATTGACATAAAAGTTTTATGCTAACAAAGTAACACTATCTTTGCTTCTTACTGTTCTTTCTTGTAACAGCATGACCAAATTGTTTCTGGGATAGATTGGAGTACAAAATCGAACCGAATAGTAACTGTATCTCACGATCGGAACTCGTGAGTGACTGTTTCCTTTGAATTATCGTACTGTCCTTTCATGGTTTAATAGTTACAGATACATAGTCTCTGTGTGTTGTGTGCAAGGAATTTTTTTTTCTCTTTTGTTTAGTTTCTGTTGTCAATTATGATTTTGAGTCTTGCATTTGACTTAAATTTTCAGATACGTATGGAACCAAGAAGGAGCAGAATGGGTACCAACTCTCGTTATCCTTAGGCTAAATCGTGCTGCACTGTGTGTTCAGTGGAGTCCTTTAGGTAAGTAAATGCCTGTCTCCCAAATTCTTTACAATTTTGTGTTTTGTGGTTTTTTTTCCTCTTACTTGAATGACTTGCTAAACTGGTGCTAATTGTAGCATATTATTAGATAACTTCAATCAACTTTCTTCTGCAATTGCGTTCTGTTCATCTTTTACGTTTACTGTCTTACATTCTCATTCTATTGATCTTAAAAACAAGTCAATGAAGAACGCTGTGACCCGATTAATATGATGTAGTCCATTGATTCTTTTTGTGTGATTCTGTCAGAAAATATCTGTATCCTTTTGTAATTAGCTGACTTCTAGGAACTACATCAAAAGTTTTTGGTCCGTTATAACTAGTAAAGCATGGGATTGGGAATGTTGGTACTAAAATACATTAGAGAAAGTATGTAATGGCCAAATCACATGCATGCATATATTTTCAATAGCTGTAATTGTTGTCTGTATGGGCTTCAGTTACAGAATAAAGTGTCTTCCCTCTAGCTATCTGACAATTAGGTGTTTCAAGTGCATTTTGTGTATGATAATAAGAAAATTTATTACATTTGTATACATGATTGTGTGGGGTTTGCAAAACTCATAAACAGCAAATGAGTGCAAACGAACACTTCTCCACTTGCGGAGCATTATCATTGTGTTTATGTTCTAGGGATTGTTGTGTCAATACAATCGATCGATAATTGGTTTGCCACGCCTTTGAGGTATCATGGAATTATTTTTAGTGAATTCTCTTCTGGAGAATGTGACCTGGGATGTTGAATTTGTTTCAAATCTCCTTATTTCTCCACTAATCTTTTTCAGGGAACAAGTTTGCTGTTGGAAGTGGGGCTAAGACTGTGTGTATATGCTACTATGAGCAAGAGAATAACTGGTACTGCAGCTAAACTTATTATATGCTTGCACTTGGTACTTCTTGTTCTTGCAGCTATGTGGATTTACCTCTTTACATAGAGAAATACTATTAACACCAACTACTAACCTTTAAAAATTTGATATATCTCTGACGTGAACTTAAATCATTTCTCGGGTTGCATTTCTGGCTAGGGATATAGTTTGCAGTCCTGGAGTTTGGGCATGGGTTCATCAACTTGACACTACTCAAGCACATTTATGATTTGTTAATAGATTAATATCTCTTTTCATAGAAACTTAGATGAATTGTTTTTAAACGATCTTGCACATATAATCAATATACTTACAGTAATAAGAATACATCCCTTATGATGGATATATGAAATTGTCTCTTAATCAATACTCCTGACTCCCAAATTAAGATTACCTATTTAAATTCCACACTTTTTAAGACAATGCTTCTTTCAATGTAATCAATGGTCTGGAATAAAACTTATATGGTGATCTTTAAATTTGGTACATTGATTTCAGAAGCTGGACTTTTAATTTCGATGTCCCAGTAAGAAAATGCAAAATCTTAATTTGGGATGGAGGAGTATTATATTTCCCTTCTACTTGGTGGTTTTCCATTGGTGAGCTGTTGCCAAAAACATTCCAACTTTTGGAGTATGCAACTGATAAGAAGTGTTCTATTTTTCCGAGTTTAACAAGTTATGCAGGAATATGGTACAACTTAGAAAGCCATATTGCTGTTGATTAATGACTGAGTGTGATGACTTATTAGCTAGGGTTGAGCACCATGGCTTGGCTATTAAGTTGATGGATTGTGACCAAATTCTTGAATTCTACTCTTTAACCTTGGGTAGTGGGTTGAACTGATCAAGTAATTAATTTCTAGACTTTTTAATCGATTATCTTAACCTCTATTTTTTTTTTCCTTTCAGCCTTATCACTTTCTTAGCATAGTTTCAACCTTCATCCTTGTATTGCTCCATAATGCTATATTTTTTTTTCTATTTCATAGAAGAATTTCCTAGTTATTTTATGGGTTCGTAACTGATTTACTGATTATGTAAGGTGTTTATTTCTTGGAGAGGATTTGTTGGTAAATCTTATTGAACTAGAAGAGGCCGCATCTCCTTCATGGTGCATTTTGTGCAAGGGAGTAACGGAAATATCAATCATGTTTTACTTTCAATGCAATAGTTCAAGATTTCTCTGGAAAAAACATTCACTTTCTGTTACATGGAAGCATCTCCTACTTTAATTGATGTATTTGTTATATACTTCCCTCAGGTGGGTCAGTAAGCTTATTAGGAAAAGGCATGATTCTTCAGTGACAAGTGTTGCTTGGCATCCTAATAACGTGAGTACGTTCTCATTATTCTTTGCCAGTATATTTCATAATTTGCAACACTATACAAGCAGAATCTTAAATCCCCATTTAAATAAATTTTGAAGAAGAGGAGCGTCAGTGCCCGTCTTCTGAAGAATTTTCTGCTCCTAATGCAATTTGATGTGATTAGAAGTAACATATGAGAGAGTTACATAGATGGTATTTATGCACACCTATTTTTTATGTGATGTTTGTTTGCGTGTATAAACAAGATTCTAGTGTCTTTATCTCTTTAAAAATAAGAGAAGGATTGCCACTATGCACGGAAAATTAGATGAGGGGAGCTTGGGACTTATAAACAGATTGCTCTCCAATGCAATGCCTTTGTGATGTAGTTTTAATTGAACTCAGATGACTTATTTGATGAACTGCAGGATTTAGTTTCTTTCCTTCAAATTTTGCACTAAAAAGGTAAACAATTTTAATTTAGAAATGGTTCTCTGTGATCTTCTATCCAGCCAACGCATTGACAAGTTACCGTGTGTGAGATAAAAAAACATAGTAGTATGTGTAATAGTTCACTTCCATCAGTCACTACAATGCTCGTTAATAAGAGAAGTACACAATTAAATTTGGGGCATTTGTTGGTTCTTTATAGATTCTCCTGGCTACAACATCTACTGATGGAAAATGTAGAGTATTCTCCACTTTCATTAAAGGCGTTGATCCGAGGTATGCATATGAAGTTTTGGATCATTATTAATCTTCTGTATAAAATATGTTTCCTTGTAATATTTAAACTATGGTTGCCAATAAAACAGGAATTCAGGGAAAGGGTCCATGTCAGAGACGAAGTTCGGAGAGGTTAATATCTAAAATTTCTTTACCTATGGCGCATTTTATTTTGTGGTATGTGAATTTTTGCGAACAAATGTAATGTTGATGTACCAACAATGAGATTAAAAGATTTGAAGAACCTTGGAAGATGTTAGAGATCTTGATTTTTACTTCCTTTCACATTGGCAACGAGTCTACATTATTCTATGCTTCACTATTTTCCTTAAAAATTTCAGCACCACATTTTCCTTCTCTTAGACTTATTGAGAAATCTTATCCTGAAAGGAATTCCTGGGTTGTAAGTTTTGTCCTATTCAAATTGCTAATATTATACTTAAGTGCATTTTCCTAGGGGTCACGGCTTTACTGCAATAGTGGTAACTATTTTCAAGGTTGGGTGTCTAGAGGTATTTGTAGATCATATTGCATTAGTTATCAGGGCCTGTGACTGTGGAGTTCTACTTTTGGTTTTTGAACTATTTAAGCTGCAATTATCCACGTTGAACTATGTTTTGTTGTTTGACCCTTGCAATTTTCATGCTTTAACACATTGAATTCTTGACCTCACATCATTTTCCTTTTCTGATATTGCGTATATTTATATATGGTAGATAGTTTGTTATTTTCCTACTCTATATGTCTCTCACACGAACCACAATGATGGTTCAAATTTGCACAACTTTTAAGCCAACAGTTGAGATCATTTTAGACCATTTCACTCTTCCCAATTCCTACCAGCACTCTTCCTTGCATTAATGCGAACTCTCTCTCTTTCTAGGAACTCTTTGAGCAAAAGAGCACAAAAGATAATAAAAAGATTGATGTAAGAAATGGTATTGTTACATCAAAATCATTACAATGTTGGCTTTTATTTGTTGGTTGATGTCCAAAACCACGTCGCCACCAGACATCCCTACTCTTTCCTTCCTTGTAGTATATAAACTGTTTACTTGTATCATGTGGTTCATTGTAAGATGTTTATGTATCAACATCATACATGTGTTTGGTTGAAGTCTTGTCTATTAATTTGTTTTCTTTTCCCATTTTATGTTGGAACAGCAAATTGTTCAGCTTGATCTCTCATTTTGCTGGGCATTTGGTGTCAAATGGTCCCCAAGTGGCAACACCTTAGCCTATGTAGGTCAGAATACTCTCTCTCTCTCTCTCTCTCTCTCTCTCTCTCTCTCTCTCGCTTCAATTACAAATAACTGAATAATTCATTTATCGATAAAGTTAATTGTTTTGATCGCTCTTTTTGTGACTCAGGTCATAATTCATTTATCTACTTCGTTGATGAAGTTGGTCCTTCTCCTTCAGCACAAAGTGTAGCATTCCGTGATTTGCCTCTTCGCGATGTGGGTCAGCATCACTCTTAAACATTCTGCCTTTTTCACTTCTTATATATTAAATGCAATTAAAAAGAACAATAATGCGCTATTAATGAATATTGTAAGATTGACAACATGAGCATTTTCAGGTTCTATTTGTTTCTGAGAAAATGGTCATTGGTGTGGGATATGATTGCAATCCGATGGTTTTTGTTGCAGATGAAAGTGGAGTATGGTATGTTACAGTTCTGATTTGAAATGTGTTTTTCCTGAAATGGGATTTCCTAATCTCTTTTGGCCTTTTAGATAAAAAAAAATGTTATTATACTTTACCCCCTATTTTTAATGCACAATTACTAATTAAACTTATTCCTGTGTTTTCATACTGTGAGGGATAAGGATTTTCCTTGGTGATGAATACAATAAGTTGCACTAATGTCATAACTAAACACTTAGTTAACATATAATGTTAATACCCTAGTAATTTATGTATTGGTATGCACGTTCCGCAATATGGTGAGGAATTTTTAGTTTATCTAGTAATACATATATTTATTCAGTCTAGTTAGTTATGCAACATGCTATTTATTCAATGTTCTAAAAGTGCTAGGTGGAAGGCCGGCGGTAGGAAGGTTCCTAGGCAGGGACTAGGCGCTTGATTATTTATTTATTTACTTTTAAAAACATAATAAAATAAGTAGTTGAACTATTAAAAAGGCACGAGAGCTCACTAACCTAGCATTTCCCTTTTTTCCTTACTATGAAGAAATGAAGAAGCGGTTTGTTTTGTTTTGTTTTTAGGAGCTTTATCAGGTTCCTTGGTGAAAGGAAAACAGCATCTTCAAGTGCAAGATATGGTTCACAGGTACAATAAATGTTCAACTTCATCTCTTTTGCCTGGTGCACAACTCGAAAATTTGAATTCATATACGTAATATAGGGGTAATTAGTATTACACCCCTATTTTGAATAGTATTTAGGGGTTAGGACTACTAAGATATTGAAATTAGTAGTTAATCCTTCTTACCTTAATTAGATCTAACCTAATAATTAATACTTTTACTCTATAGCGAAATTACCCTTGGGCCTTGGACACTAAATAAGGTAATTCCTATGATTGATGATCTAGTTATTTGTAGAAAGTTGAATATTGATACTTACCAATAAAACTACACTTTATAATATTAATGATTTATATTTATATATATATATTACAAAACTTAAAAATATATATAAATATTACAGATAATATATATGTAAAGGGATTGAGTTTCAATTTATCAATGTTCAGAACTTGGGGCATAATTCCCCGTTTAGTTCCTCAACTTTCGAATTGGGCCATGTAAAAATACCTTGATGAGTTGATTTACGAATTAACGTATAATTATTGTGTGGTTGCAAGATTTAGTAAAAATATAAAGTTACAAGTTTAAGAAATTAGATGATATTATCTATTCAAATACTTGAAATTTCGTAATTTAACATTACGATATAATTTTTTTTTTATAACAAAAAAAAAAAAGAAGGAAAAAACACACCAATCAATTTTTTTCCTTTCTCATTTCGATATAAATTTGTGATGTTAAAACACTAGCAAATTCATATTGGAATAGCCCAACTTAGACTTCATATATCTAAGAAGGAACTAACTTATGAATTAGATTTTCATGCAACCAAATGGGATAAACTACCTGATTAAAATGCTGAAAATTTTCAGCTGGCTCTGTTTATATTCAGAATTTATTTATCATTTACGTTAAGCACTATGTTTGGATAGAATTGCTCTTATTCTCTCTCCTATTCCAGTTTTCCGAAGCATTTGGAAAACTATATGGCCAATCAAAACAGGGAATCGGCAACGATTCTGTCGAACCTTCTAGACCTCGAGGAGGCGCTCACGACAACTGTATCAAGTACTTGTTTACTTCTTAATCATTTTATTTTACTTTTTTTATTTATCTTTTATTTGATTTCCCTAGTTTTAAATTCAACAATTTAAAGCATACCAAACTTTTCGTTTTCTTTTCTATCCCCCGGGAAATTTTTAGTTGTATCGTGCCACTGAAGAAATCAGGAAATTCTAAAGTGACCCGCTTTAGCACTTCAGGTTAGTACAATAGACATCAATTTAATTTAATCGTCATAGTGATTGTGTACTTTGATGGAACATATTAAGAGAATAATTCACTTCTTAATGACGCACACTAAATACATCACAGGGATGGATGGAAAAGTAGTTACATGGGATTTGGAGAACCAAGAAGATTTATCCGAATATCTATAAATTCAAAAACTATGTCGACCTCACCGATGTTGACCGAGTCGTTCTTTTGTAATATTTTTACATGTTCAATTTCATTCCATTGTACTTAAACAAGATTTATGATTCCTTTGGGCTAGTAATAGATGTGTGCGCTAGAACTTATTTTCTCTGATGGCTAGAAAGGACATATATATTATTTTGAATATGTAAGCAATGATTTTTCAATTAAGGGTGAAAGGGATGGCATTTACGGCCTGTTTGGATGGAAGGAATGCAAGGGAAAAGAGAAGTGGGATGATTTCTAATGACGTTTTTGGAGTAACACATGGAACTCAAGTAGTAGGAAATGTAGGGACAGTAAATTACTATTTTACCCCTTGCTGTAGCGTTTGGTTTTGAGAAAAGGAACGTGAGTGGAAAGTGAAGTCCTCGTATTTTTGGTCATTTGGTTACCGGAAATTTACGGGCGTTGGAATATTTTCTGTTGGGAAACGATTTTCCACCAAAATGCAGCTTGCAAATATTATTGTATGCTAATTTGCCTGCGATTTAATCAACTCTACTCAACTAATTCTTTTTATGTAATTTTTCTTCACCAAACTACAGTCTACAGAGTATCTTTCCTTTTCTTCTTGCCTTTCTAAAATTGAGTAGTAAGAGGAAATCAACCTTTAGGGTCCGTTTGGTAGTTTTGAAAAAGTCATTTTAACCATGGAAAAGACCTACCTCAAACCTCGCCAAATTCTCCTTCAACCCCTAACTAACTTGGAATTCAGTTTTAACTAACTTTTAACTAACTTGATTTATCCATTTGGCATCGTAAATCCTTCTCATAACATTTATTATTTAATAATTCTAGATAAACATAAATATCTAACATAAAAATTGACATATTAAATGTGATCACTATGTGTTGGTTAAAAAAATAATATCAAATTTCATTTTAACAAATGAGTGATTATAAGTTTTTTATAGAAATTTTTTGGGCCAAACAAATATCTCAAATGGGAAAGCTGCTGGTACATGACTTGAGAAATAATTAGTTAATTCTCAAAACATAAAAAATATTAATATTTAGTCAAGCAATTCATTTGAAAACAGATATTGTCAATGTGGATTTCATCTTGTCAACATTAAAAACACAAGTTTTTCTATAAAAAAGTCGTTCCTATTGTTCTTTTTTCCCCGTCTTTTTCTTAAGAAAACATTCTCAGCAATCACTTATCTCTAATTTCTGGGGAAAAGGGAAAAAAATAAAAAAATAAATGGGCTTTCAAGATCCGGTTTGAGAAGCAAATGGATAAGTGGTTAGGATTCTGGTAGTAGAGCAGCAATATATTAGGAGTGAATAAATGGATGTATATATTTGAATTTGACACTCGGCCTACTTAACAACTAGTGGACAGAAAGAAGAAGAGCTTTATTTCTTAAACTTTATTGACCAAATATTGATCATTTTTATATTTTTGTTAAGGATTCAAATAATGTACAAGAATAATAATTAGACTACGAAAATCGATTGCATCTACCTTCTAGAATTTGAACATACATCACAGATATATTTTACGTTTTCTTTCGGTGCGTTTTTAATTCATCCCATAAGAATATCGAATAAATATTATTTAATTATGTTCAAACATGATAAAATAATCTCATCTCATTTAATCACTCTCCTGTTAGAATAAAAAACTTTATAGAATTAATGTTACACCTTGATATTCAATCTTAACCAACAACAACACTCTTTAAGAAATGATGGGATTTTGTTAATGTTCACTCTTCGTTAATTGTTGTTGGTTTTTTATTTTTAAACAAATGTTTAAGATTTGAGCAAGGATCTTGTAACTGAAAGTTAAATTCAGTTCACTATCGTAACAAACTAATATTTTTATTAACTATTAAATAAATTCACTTTTAAGCATGCCACAATTCTTATCTATTTTATCTATTTTAAGTTAAGAGTTTAATCTTTTATTTATTTATTTAAGATTTCCCAATTTTTGGGCCAATTAAAATATATCAAATTAGTATTACTTTTAACTATTAATTATATAACCAATAAATTACACTAATTTTGTTATTAATTAATGATTGTATTAAAATTCGTACGTTTTTAAAATAGAATAGTATAAAATTTAAATTGAAATAAAAAATTTGAGACCAAATGATTATATATATACATATATGTTTTTTTTTTTTGAGACAATACATATATGTTGTTTTAATTGGATTTCATGTGAAGACAAAAGGGTTATTGTGGGCTTCTAGAAATATAAAGGTAAGTGCAATTCTCAAATCAATTTTGGTTCGGTACGTAATAACAGACAACGTCGTTGTCCGTGAGGGGTCAGCCCCGTGGGGAAAGAGACGGCTGCCGCTTTCGTATGTTGTTGTTAACTCACTGTCGTTTTCACTGTTGCTCTCCCTTTTGGTATATGGTCACATATTAAGTGACTCATTTGTTTGAATATAAAAATATTTACATTACTTCGCATCTCTGTGCAGTAAACTAAGGTTTCGTTTGATTTACGGATTTAAAAATACAGTAAAGAAAAATTTTTTATTTCTTTTATTTGATAAGCATAAATTCTTAAAACACTTTCCTAACAAAAGAAAAAGTAGGGGTAAAATTATTTTTTTCAAAACTCATAAAATTAATTTTTCCTTATAATTTCTTAGCCTTTATTAAAAAAGATTTGGACAATAATACTTTTATATAAATACTTTTCATACTTTATCAAATATTAAAAAAAAATTTTGATAAAAACTTTAATTTCTCACCTCCATAAAAAAGAGTGAAGAATTGATGGACCACGAAGCGATAGTTTAAAGAAAGCAGGAAAGTGGCAGTAACTTAAATTTATTTGAAGTAACAGTAAAATTAGATTAATTAAGTGTTACATTTATAAATAATGTTGGTGAAATAAATTAAGAAACTTTTTAAGAGTAAATAATAGCAGTAGCAGTAATAACAGAAAAGCGTAGAGTAACAGGGAGTTGTCGGTCGTAATCCCCCACCGACAACCTTCTCCGCCCGGGCCCCACACTCAACCATTTTTTAAATGCACACCTTCTGTTCCCGCACTTAGAACAACCACCATCGTTACCATACATACATACATATATATATATAGAGAGACTGATCGATCTGATTATTTGCAGGAGAGCGAGAGAGAGAGAAACAGAGTGTGCATTTCGATATTCGATAGATCTTTGTTTTGTTTGATTGAAAAGGCTTTTAATTTCGATGAATTTCTCTGTCTTCTTATGATTATTCTTAATTTCCAAGTTCGAAGCAGAAAAAAAGGCTTTGCCTTCTAACTGGTAAGTTCAAATCTAATCCTTACTTTTATTTTAGCAACTTTCCAATGCAATCTTATAATGTTAACCTTTTCATGTATTTACTTTTATTGGTGGATTCAATAAAGAAGAATCGGAGCACACAGAGGCGGACCCAGGATTCTTTCGAGAGGTGGGCTAATAATGATAGATAAAAAAATTATAAAAAAAAATTAAAAGTATAACCATATAGTAGGTTATATAAATTTAAGAGAGTTATATAAATTAGCGGGCTTATAATATTTGAGCTGCGCTAAGGGATAAGCTAAAATTTACCAAAGGGGTGGGCTTATATTAATTTTTTTAATTTTTTTTAATAGTGCTAGTAGGTTTTTCAAAATTTTGCCCCGTGCCGTAGTCTGCTCTGTCTCCCCCTGGTTCCGCCCTGGGAGCACATTGTATTTTTTTATTTTTTTTGCTTTGGTGATCTTATAATGCGAACCTTTTTATATACTTTATATATTTTTATATTTAATAGCCTAGATCTTCTCATTCTCTCCCAAATTTGCGTTTTGTTTTGCTTTGCTTAAATTTCTCTATGAATTTCAGGTCGGTTGGTTACCGGTAGTTTTAGATTTTAAATCTGTATTAAGTTGATATCTCCTTGTTTTTAGGAGATCGTGTCTTTATATCTTAGGAGTAACTGCTACTAGTATTCTCCACTACAACTTACGGATTCTTTGATTGAGATCAAATTATCCAGTTGATTTCTTCTACAATTTGATCCTGCTCTCGTTAGTGTTTGTTTCTGTTTAGGCATTATTATGTGAATTGGAGGTGAGAAAACCAACTTTTCCTGTGCCTGCTTTTCATTTCAGTATCAAATAGTCCCTTTTGAATATTCTTCACATTCCGCCTTCATGAATTATAGTAATTTTCTGTGCTGTTGAATGTTGGTCGATTACGATTCAGGAGTTTGAGTTGTGTGGTTAAAATCTTAATATGAAATTTTGATTCTTGTTTCTCATTGTAGCCTAGTCCAGATTTTCTTCTTTTGGGAACGTGATTCAGTACATGAATTGGTTTGAATGGGATTGATTGTACTTGGGTCTACTGGTTGGTCTCCTAAAACACGCAAGTAGTACACAAAATGCATTTGATTGGTCAAGAACCAGGGAATACCAGAAAGTAGTAGAAATCATTTAATTGTTGACCAATCTAGTAATTGATAATGCATTTTGTGTACTAATTTTTTGGGCATGTTTTGTGTGCGCATTTTTATTGCCTTTCTTGGCACTAAGCCATCGCCAGTATTTATTCCATGAGTGATTTTTAACTGGGGTAGTAGTTAAATGTCTGCATTGTTCTACCACTAAAACAAGACAGTAGAGAAACTAGATCTGAACTAAGATTGAACTTTCATCTCATTTATTGCTCACCAATAAAAAAATTAGTAGAGAAACTAGGTTAGAACGAGTCTCAACTTCCATTTCTTCCCCAAAATGATTGAGAGTTTCAAGTTTGGGTTATTCTACGGACTGCTATGCAGTTGGCTGTATGTCCATACATTAGCATAAACTACTATGTGACTTGTGTCCAATTGTGTATGATTTTGTGAATTGCTATTCCATTGGACAGCAGACCTGCTCTTATGACTCTCTTTTTATGTTCATGTGCATCTTTTCACCTTTGAAGCCATTATGATTTGGTGGGAGCTAATTGTAAAATAACCATTTTGTGAAACTAAGAAAAATTGAGCAGTAGAAGGAGAGGAGAGAATAGGGGAGAGAAGCATAATTTTCAGTAGAGAAGATGTGAGAGAATTAGAGAGAAACTACAGAGATGAGAAGAGAGAACACTACCCTGCAAGGAGGGCCTTTATTGACCCTTAATGATGTTATTTAGATTCTTTACACCATAATGATTTTCCCCTGCATGTGAAATACGGGTTGTAGTTTCTTCATGACAAGTAGGCTATTTGAATTTATGATTTGATTTTTAAAGGTTACTGATGGTTGTTTCTCTCCCTTATCATAGCTGATCTTGATTGCAGTTGCAGAGGTGAAATGCATTAAACATGAAAGGGACAGACAAGAAGAGAAGTCCTAGCATCAATCAAACAAAACGTTTTCCAAGATCCGAGAGGAGGGAGCATAAACCTCAACAAGAGAATGTGAACAAAAATTTGAAAGCAAAAGAATCTGATGTTAAGGCTTTATTGACTAAACCGGGTTCTCGTATTTCAGTAAGTGATTCAAACAGGGGCACAGTGCCCTCTGAAGTTTATGAAGAAATGGCTATACATTATGCGGATGATGTAGTCTCGAACACCCTTGAAAGGGTTGAAAAAGGAAAAAAAGATAAATTAAATTCTCACTATAATGATTTTGAGAAAGAACCTAAAGAGGCGAGTGAGGAATCTGATACTGAGACGATAAATGATTCATTATCATCTCTTGGGGATTCACAAATTCCCGAGGATGAAAAAGTAGAAATAATCTCGATAGTTCCAAAATGCTTTTCAAAAAAAGATTCCTCTGACAGTTGTTCCCATGAACCAAGAGTGAAACCAGACCGGACAGCGAATAATCTACAGGTCAAGGCATTACATAATACTCCAAAGAAAGCCACAAAGTCCAACAGAGGTACATCTAGAGTTACTGCCAAAAAAATTTCTGATAACAACTCAAAAGATATGAAAGTTCATCCAAATCCTTCATCTAAATCTTCTGAAGTAGTTGATGACAAGCCTATTGAGGAGGTAAAGGAAATTAATATCTTTGACAAGATCTCAAATGTTGTCCCAATAGGTGGAAGTGATGATGAAATGGTCAATACTAAGGAAAACGTGAAGCATGAAGAAAATGCTGCACTAAATGAAAAGATTGAAGAAATGGAAATGAGAATAGTGAAACTTGAAGAGGAGTTAAGGGAAGTTGCTGCTCTTGAAATTTCTCTCTATTCTGTGGTACCGGAGCACGGAAACTTGGCCCATAAGGTGCACGCACCAGCTCGGCGCCTTTCTAGACTCTATATTCATGCTTGCAAACACTGGTCTCAAGACAAACGGGCCACAGTTGCTAGGAACACTGTATCAGGGCTTGTTTTGATTTCCAAGTCTTGTGGTAATGATGTTCCAAAGTACGTAACAAATTGCTTCTTCTAATTGAAATCTTTTGGAGTTATGTTTAATTTATTATGGACTGATGAATATTTTTTTTCCTTTCTGTTAATAGGTTAACCTTCTGGTTGTCAAACACTGTTTTACTGAGGGAAATTATCACTCAAGCATTTGGCAATTCATGTCAGTCGAGTTCTCTTACACGGATATTTGAGTCAAATGGAATAAGAAAGAGAAGTGAAGGGAAGTATTCATCACATAAATGGAAGTATAATTCTCTCACTGGACAACCAAGTAAGCATGGTTTTGTGGAGTTCGTCGACAACTGGCAAGAGACAAGAACCTTCACAACTGCATTAGAGAAAGTTGAGTCATGGATTTTCTCTCGGATAGTTGAGTCAATATGGTGGCAGGTATATACTATTGAAAGAACTTAGAAGATGGGTCATATTTCAAATTTTTAAGCTAACTAGCATGGTATACTCCAAAAGGTTTAAAAATTAAGTATTGGACACAGTTATGGCTCAGATGCCTAATGTATTACTCTAAATAAGTATCCATAGACTTATTTGGCAACTTTGACTTAGATACAGCGTGAATGCGGCATGGATAGGACTGGGATAATGGGATTATTTAGCAACTTTTGTTTTCATAAAAAATTTAGTGGCATTGAATAATTTTAGTAAAATTAAAAAGGTACTATTTGAAAAAAATTTGGAGCTAATTAACCGCATTAAAGAAGTCATTTAGTAAAATTTGTCTCCTATACTTATAATAATATTATTGTAAAATGCACGCGTCACGTGTGCATGACTTTAATTATATTAATTTATCACTGTATTAGAACACTATTGCTTCACATTGTCATTACGATAATGTATCACATATCGTATTGGGCTATCAATTATCATTGTTATGTAAGTTTGTTACAGCTATAACTTTTGATTTGTTTTACTCATGTGTCCTAACTTCCTTCTTGTGGGGTTCAGATTTTGACTCCTAATATGCAATCTCCAGCAGTAGATATGAGTAAAAGTAAAGCCACTGGAAAGTTCTTAGGACCTGCATTGGGTGACCCAAAGCAGGGAAGCTTCTCCATTGACCTATGGAAAAATGCTTTTGAGGATTCTTCCAAAAGACTTTGTCCTGTTCGAGCAAGTGGGCATGAATGTGGTTGCTTACCAGTTTTGGCCAGAATGGTACGTGATATGCTAATAAGTAGGTGTTGGCTTTTACCTCTTAATGCTGAACAGAAGTTTATTTAGCATTAAGTGGGGTGTTTTTTTCTCACCTTGTAATGATGAATTGGGTTGAAATTCAGCATATGACATTAAGAGGCAAGTCTTGCACTAAATGCTTAATTTAATTTTAATAAAATTTAATTTTATTACAATAGTGCCTCTATTCTTTTTATTCATTGGGTATTGTTGTATATTATATTAGTAAGGGTAAAATTATATATGCCATGTATGCAGCATTTAGAATCAAATAAAATCAAACAAAATTTTAGAGCTTTCTTTAGCATTCAAAGTTTAGTATTCAGTATATGTTTAATTACATCTAGCTCTTGTGATCAGGTAATGGAACATTGTGTTGCGAGACTTGATGTGGCGATGTTCAATGCTATTTTACGTGAGTCAGCCCACGAGATACCGACTGATCCTGTATCAGATCCTATAGTCGATCCAAAAGTGTTGCCTATCCCAGCTGGGGATCTGAGCTTTGGGTCTGGTGCACAACTAAAACATTCTGTATGTATTGTAAGCTTTTACAAATCTGGCTCAAAGTTAAAGAGTTCCTATTTTTTTTTTCCAAAGAAATCTCTGAAAATTGTGACAAACTGCTGCCTGTAAGAGCTCCCATTTCATAATCTATCATGACTTTTGGTATGTTGATTATACTTTGAAAAGGAAATTGGAATCTTAATTTGGGACATCCCAAAAAATGAATAGTGTCCCAAAAAGGGAATAATAGCTCTTAGTTTGGGAAGGAGGGAGTACACTACATGTTTGTGCTTAAAGTTTTATGAACTTTAGGAAGTTAACTTTCTGTGCAGGTGGGCAATTGGTCTAGATGTCTTAATGATTTATTTGGCAAGTATTCTAATGATAATCAGCGTAGCAGTGAGAATGATAATGGTACCCGGCGGAGTGGAGATGCTAAACTAAAATGCTTCCATCTTCTTAATTCCCTAAGTGATCTTTTAATGCTACCTAAGGACTTGCTTATGGACCGATCAATCAGAACGCAGGTTCGTTCTATAAAATTCAACTTTCTGAGCCATATCTCACACAATAATCCTTGTTTTTGTTTTCATTTTTGTGCAGGTGTGTCCATTAATTAGCCTTACATTGCTTAAGCGAATACTTTGCAACTTCACCCCCGATGAGTTCTGCCCAAATCCTGTTCCAGGCATGGTTTTAGAGGCAGTAAACGCCGAGGTTTGATTCCCTTTTTACGTTAGTGAACTAATAATCCTTCTTTGGGGGGTGTGGGGATTCACTGGGAAGGGGAAATATTAGGCTGAGGCAAGTTATACCATTGATATTGATTATTTGGAAAATTAATGCAATTAAACACGTACTAAACGTGGGAAAAATAAAATTTTGAGCATCTTCCTGGGAAAAGAAGTGCAATTATACTCTGATTGTATTTTCCTCATTTTGTTTGCATATGTATTATGCAACAATGACAAATTTGATACAAAAAATCTTGAAAGTTTTGAAAAAAAAATCTTTGGAAAAGGGACACACCCATCTAATACTTCGCTTTTTCTTTTTTGTTTGATCAGTGTATAATAGAAAGAAGAGTGTCGGGAGTGACAGCAAGCAGTTTCCCTTATACAGCTACTCCTGTAATGTACCAACCTCCTGGATCTCACTTTGCTATAAATGCATCTGTCATACAAAGGAAAGGGTATACAAGTGACGAAGAGCTAGAGGAACTCGTTTCTCCATTAACATCAATTATTGAGAAATCGCCTTCATCTCCAGCAATTATAGCAAATGGAACTAGAAATGGAAAGGGAAATGGAGATTGTACAGACCAAAAAGAATATGTTGGTGCTAACGCGAGGTATGAGCTTCTTCGAGAGGTTTGGTCAACTTGAATATTTAGTACAACTGTTGTATCTGCGATGGCCTCTCTTTCTCTCTCATGATGTGATGGGAGAGAAGAGAGTACGTTGTGTATACAACCTTGATATCGAGTAATTTTGTTGGTCTTTTTGTCTATGTATATTTTGTGGTATTTTTGTATGAAAAAGGAAAGGTGAATAGAATGAAAAAAATAGAAGGCAAAATAGCAAAAGGTGCAGGGAGAATGAATGTGAGAATCTAAAGTTTTAGTACTTTTCAAATGTCAATAAAAGCATAAGCTTTTTTGTGTTCTATATTTATTGTTTGGTTATTGGTAAATCAAAATCACATTTCCACAACATAAATCTATAAAAAGGAGAATGGATGTGAAAACCTTAAAGTTTTTATAACTTTTAAATGTCAATAAAGGCATAATTTTTTTTGGTGTTCTATATTTCTTGTTTTTGGTTATTGGTAAATCAAAATCACATTTCCACAACATAAATCTATTAGTTTCCAAAGAGAATTGTCTTCGCTTTTCTGAAGAGTTAAACATGATTATTTTTTGGCTATTAATTTGGGCTTAAGTATTTCTCAATGCTACTTGTCCCAAATAAAGAAATACAAATGTAACTTTTAATGTGTTTCAATCACTTGTCACTTTTTCTCTCCCATTTTGTAACGTAGATGTGTAGTTTAAATTCTTCTGAACGTCAACTTTTCAGATAATTTTTATTTGGCTTAGTACCGTTTAGTGTAAATTTTGTTTTCGGCAACAAAAACCAAACTTTTCGAAAGATGATAGAATATAAACTTGGATTCAACGTGAGGGCACAAGAACAGGTGTGAGAATCATACCAGAGGCGTCTTTCTTAATACTCAACCGCATGAAAAAGGACAAATATGTGAAAACTACAATCATTCTCACAAACTCACCTCCGGCGACCTACCACATTCCGGCGAACATTATCTCTATATGTGTACAAACACATACACACATAATCCATAACTAAACAAAATTACTCACCCAATCCTATTAAAAAAGAAAAAAGAAAAAAACATCAAGCATAACAAATCTTTAAAAAAGAAGACCTAGCGTTCAATGCTACTTGAATATCTTCTATGTCCCTCTCTAATTTTGGGGCCTTGTATAGGGCTTAAAGCAACTTGCACTTGAATGCCGAAACCCAGTTGTACCTTGTGCTCTTGACTCTTGTACTCCAGTAGACTCACCCTGATCCTCCCAGGGTTCTTTATTAAGGTCTATGCAAGCCCACCTAATAGAAGAACTTTCACCTCCATCTTTTAGAAAACTCTGTTTTCGTTCTTCTGGGTTTTTCAATTCTGTCTTCTTCTTCTTATTCTTCAAATTAGGCCAAAAATTTGTTGCTTCTTTGAGTCTTTTTGCTGTTTCTCTATCAACATGAACTGCTCCACGTTCGATAATGGCCTTAACGTCGTATAATTTAATGTCGAAATTCGTTTGGGCTTTGAATCCTTTTAGCAGTATTGAGGCAATGTCATATGCCATTGCTGCTTCTTCTTCAGTATCTGTTCATCATTGTATAGTGAATTAGTAGATGTTCTTACTTGTAAAGTTCGTGCTATATATACTATGTATAGCCAGGCCGGTCTCAAGATACACAAGGTTTTTGTTTAAACTGAAAGCAGAACTTTTTTATTGTAAATTTTAGGCCCTCGTTTTAACGAGATATTTCAAATATTAGGGCCTTGCGTAGGATACAAAACCCACTCCTCTGTCTGATTTTTTTACCTTAAACGCCTTTAAAACTGGCTCTGCGTCACTTATTTGGGATGGAAATAAAGGATATGAAAAGTTGAAGAGAAATTAGATATACTTAACGGTAAACTCCTAAGAATGTTACAGATCCCGTTCCGTTTCCTTTGTTAGCTACCCATCGTTCACCTTTTCCTTTCCTGTATACGTATATATTTTTAAGAGCAATATTATATTATCAGTATTTCATACAGGTGTATTGATAAGTTGTGTACATCTTTTGAACGCAGAAATAATGTACAATTCCACAATGCACCTAAGTAACTGATTATTGCTCTAGCATTCTAAAAGATCTCATCGTAGCACCAAAAGCATCCCAAAGTATTAAAATGTCACAAAAGATGAATGGAGCATATAAAATCATCACCAAGTATCACCATCTTTCATTTGCAGTGATACAACAGCAAAATTGATGAACGCTCATATCTTTTGGTGTCATCTAAATCAAGAGTACTCAGGTTTGAATCCCACCAATGCAGTCTCTTCCATATAGTTACAAGGCTTATACTAAAAATAATTTGTTCCCGTAAAAAAAAAATATGAGGGGGAAAAAGAAGGTGTAGCAAATAATTTGGATTACCTAGACACTCCACGGTATGGAGAACTGCCAGCAGAAAATCGACTACTGCATCTGAAAGTCAAACCATTTAATCTATAATTAATTTGGAAAAATGTAATTAATTGGAAAGAAATAAATAAGTAAAGATTAGGATTTGGCCTTTTAATTTGAACATTTTTTGGATACACTCTTTCACTTTTTTTTTTTTTGAAGAATGCCATCTCTGAAAATACATTTTTTTAATATTTCTTTTTGGCACAAGAATACAAATGCATAGATAACATGTGGTAGATATTTAAAAAATTATCTCCATATAACGCATTCAATTTTTTTAAAAAAAGATTACAATCTAAAAAAGTTCAAACTCAAGAGTCGAATCCTAAAAGCCCCAATAAATAAGGAAAGAGGTGCCAAATCACACTATAATTATTTGTCAAGCATATTACACTTAAGGAAAGGGTAAAAAAAATATAGAAGGGAATTGAAGAATAATAAAAATTATCAAACTACTGGTTAGTAAATTTACCTTTTAATAGAAGCCTCTATTTCATATTCTGTCATATTTGACATCACTTCCATTTCTTCCTTATAATCACTTATCTATAGGAAACAACATTATGAATATCAAGTGAGAAGAGGATTTCAGTATGTATGTGATATTACAAAACAATATATATATATAGAGTCCATTTCCTATACGGATTACTGTTCACGGATAAACAGTACGGATTGGTCCATTTGGCACACTTCCCGATGGAATTTTTTGATGAAATTTTGTGGGGATGTTCTTCATCGTGTCTAGAACATCTCCACCAAATTTCATCAAAAAATTCAACCGGGAAGTGGGTTAACTACGTGATTGAAAAATATTGGTCCAGAAATAGATTTATATATATATATATATTCATGCTTTAAAAGTAAAAATGGTCTTCCTGTATTAAAATTTCAACACATGATCTTAAACATAAATAACGCATACTTGTCATTTGACAAATCACATCATATGTATGCATTTATTACGTTTTAAAAATCTACACGTTGCCAGCCAGTACAAAAATTCTAATATATATACACGGGCGGAGCCACCTTGTGGCCGGGGGGGGGGGGGGGGGGGGGGTTCGGTTTGATTGGAATTTGAGTAGTGTAAAATGTTGAGAGGGTTATGCACAATAAAGGGGTTAAATGCAGGTCAATGGTTCGTATTTAAGAAAACTTTGGATCTGTTCGTATGGAAAGGGAAGGAAGCAATTGTGAGGGGGTTTTGTGCGAGAGGATGTATAAGCTAAGGGTAAGGTTGTGTGTTTTTTGTTATATTAGATTCAAGAAGAGCCGGTTGTAATCCACCAGGTGATAGCTATTATTGATGAAACCAACTCGAGTACAAAGCTTAAAGCAAATTTTAATTGCTAATTAGAGTTTCTCAGTATTATCTCTCAAATATACTTTCTAATATATCTAGTAAATAATACAGTACAACTCACAAATAAAACATATGACAAGAGTTTTATTTATAGGGTATAAATCTTATGGGTCTATGATTGCATAAAGCTAAAACCTACTATAAATTGGATAATACAAATACAAGGATTTGAACAATACAAAACTAATTAAGAATTGGACAATATAATACAATACAAAACTAGATAGGAATAGGATTTCTATACAGAACCAAATCTTCAATTCTCCACCTTGGCAATGTTCCACAAGACCCCAATGCACTCTATCATGATCAATTCCTCGAATAAGACCCTATCACCCCTACCGGTCCCTTAGGACCCCCCCGAGGGGTATCAACACCGAATGACATTAACCAATGTCGAGCAATGCTCAAACTTAGGTAACGGGACAACCTTTGTCAATATATCAGCCGGATTATCCTTGGTGCCTATCTGAACCAGATTTACAACATAGTTTTCAATAATTTTTCGGATAAAATGATATCGAACATCAATATGCTTGGTTCATCCATGATGAACTTAATTCTTCGACAAGTGAATTGCACTCTTGACTGTCATAGTGCACCACCACTTTTTTCGATTTCAAACCAATATCACTAACTAAACCACGGAGCCAGACGACCTCTTTAACTGCCTTCGTTACCGCAATATATTCTGCTTCCGTGGTAGACAACACGACTATACTTTGAATCATTGATCTCCAAGTCAACGGACTGCTACCCAATGTAAACACATAACCCGTAGTTGATCTTCGCTTGTCTAGGTTGTCGGCGTAGTCCGAATTCACAAAACCCTCAATAGTTGACATTCTCAATTTTTTAAATGCTAAACATTTGTCCATCGTACCCTACAGATATCGTAGAACCCACTTAACGGCTTGTTAATGCGATTTTTCAAGGTTCGCCATATACCTATTAACAATGCTTATGGCTTGTGCAATATCTAGTCGAGTGCATACCATAGCATACATTAAACTCTTAAGCACACTTGCATAAGGAACTTAAGTCATGTACTCCACCTCTGCCTTGGAGCTAGGAGCCATTATCGCCGAGAGTTTGAAGTGCGGTGCTAACGGAACACTCACCAGCTTTGAGTTTTTTATCCCGAATCGAGCAATCACTTTCTCAAGGTATTGTCTTTGTGTAAGACATAATCGTCCCATTTTCCAATCTCACACGATCTCCATCTTTAAAATTTTTCGCGCTCCACCTAAATCTTCCATCTCAAATTCCTTGATTAACTGAGCTTTCAATACGTTGATCTCCACTAAGCTCCGAAAAACAATGAGTATATCGTCAACGTATAAGAGTAAATAGATGAAATTGCCAGATTCGAGCCTTTTAAAGTAAATACAATGATCAAATTCGCTTTGAGTAAACTTCTGCGTGATCATAAACGTGTCAAATCTCTTGTACCAATGACGCGAGGACTGCTTTAATCCGTACAACGACTTTCGAAGTTTGTATACACTACTTTCCTTACCAACAACTTTGAATCCTTCCGGCTGAGAAATATAGATTTTTTTCTCTAGGTCCCTATGCAAGAACGCAATTTTGACATCGAGTTGTTCAAGTTCAAGATCAAATTGCACTACCATAACCAACAATACCCGGATCGAACACCTTATTATAATCCATCCATTCTTTTTGCGCATAACCCTTGGCTACCAACCTTACTTTAAAACGAACACCGGACCCTAGAACTCCTTCTTTCTTAGTGAAAACCCACCTGATATATTTTTTCCCCTTCAAAAAATTGCATAGTTCCCAAGTTTGGTTTTTTCAGAAAGACTCTATCTCAACCTTCATAGCTACTTTGCATTTCGCATTCTCGCTAGAATTCATAATTTTTCGATACAAAGTTGACTCATCTCCGTAACCTACTAATGCGTATACCACCATGTTTCATACCCATATCGAACCGGTGCACGTCGAACCCTAGGCTCCCTTCCCTAGCCAAAGACGATATTATTTGTTGTTGACCCGATTCTGCTGCTGGAATCTTCGACCCATCGTCGGGAGTCGTCTTTTTTATTATTAGATTCCTCCACCGAATCTTTAACTTGAGTATTAACCGGAGTAGTCATTTTGTTTTCACCACTATCTCACTCTCCTTTTCAACTTGGATTGGAGAATCACCGTTTGTCGGTGAGGTCGTCTTGAGCATAAATGCCTCGTCAAACGTCACATCTCTACTAATCACAATTTTTTTGCTTTGAAGACACACAATTTATAACATTTAACCCTATCCCAAAAGCCTAAAAATATTGCCCTACGAGCCCTAAGGTCAATTTTCTCATCAAGAACATGATAATAAGCTGGACAGCAAAAAACGTAAATGTTGTTGTAACTAGCATGAGATCCGATACACACCTCTATAGTGTTTTGTATTCCACTCTTGAACATGGCAAATAATTAACCAAGAACGTAGCGCATGATAGGGTTTCGGCCCAAAATCGCTTATCTAATTTGGCGTTGGAAAGCATACATCGCATATTTTTAAGGAGCGTACGATTCATCCTCTATGTTATTCCGTTCTGTTGAGGTGTACCCTTGACTGTGAAGTGGCTAATGATACATTCTCGTTGGCAAAAATCCTTAAAAAGATCACAAGTGTACTCCCCCGCCTTTGTCTGACCTAAGCACTTTAACTTTTTTACTAATCTGGTTCTCAACCAACGCCTTCAACTTTAAGAACACATCAAAGACCTGGTCTTATGCTTCATGAGATAGACCCAAGTTCTTCTTGAGTAATTATTAACAAAAGTCACAAAGTAATGATTTTCACCAAAATATTGAGTCTTTGTTGGCCCTCAAACGTTCATGTGTACATAATCAAGTGCTCCTTTCGTGTAATGTACCACTGTTCCAAACTTTAATCGAGTCTGTTTTCCAAGCACACAATACTTATAAAACTCTATTTTGCAGCTTTTCGCACTCTCAAGTAGCCCTTACTTACTCAACATCGTCATAACCTTCTCCCCAGCATGACCCAATCGCATATGCCATAACTTCGTCATGTCAGTATCTTCAGTCATAACCAAAGCAAACCCAGTCACTATGTATCCTTGAAGAAAATAAAGATTACCCTTATTTTTTCCTCGCAGCACAACTATAGTCCCGAAAAGAACTTTCAAGTTTTCACCCTCGAGTATTACACGATATTCATTAGAATCAAGAGCATCTAAAGATATCAAATTCTTCTTCAAGATCAGGAACATACCGAACATCACCAAGAGTACGTATCATGCATTCGTGCATTTTTAGCCGAATCATACCAATCCCCATCGTTTTACACGCAGAGTCGTTACCTATAAAAACCTTACCCTCGTCAACCTCGGTAAAGGTATGGAATAATTTTCAGTTTGGACACATGTAATACGAGCACCCGCTATCCAAGATCCACTCGCTCAAAGAACTAACTTGTGGAGTCAAAACTAACATACTCTCAAAATCTTTATCTTTCAGTGTTGTTACTGTATTCGCGTTCTCCATCGTACCTTTATTCTTTCCACCACCATTGGTTCTATTTGAACACTTTCGACGCACGTGTCCAGGTTTTATGCACTTGTAATAAATTATCTTACTCTTGTCAGTTAGTCCCCGAGATTTCGACCATGGCTTTCTCCGGTTTTTTCGCTTCTTCTCATCGCTTTTCTCCCTAGTGAATAGCGCATCTGAGTTGGATTTTCCTCTCTTCTTCAAGTGCTTTTCATTAATTAAGATGGTCAACGATACTAAATCGTAGGTCACCTTTTCCTTCTCATGTATAAACGTGGCAGTTAAATGATCACAAGATTCTAGGAGCAAATTAAGAAGCAAAATTGCATTGTCCTCGTCATCAATCTCAACGTCTAGTCTCTGCAAATCTGAGATTATCTTATTGAACCCGTCAAGATGATTGTTCATGGATGTACCCTCGAAAATTCATACCGAAATAATTTTTTCTTCAAGTACAGACGATTCTCGATAATATTCGTCATATGTTTCACGCATCACATAGTACATCACGTTTAGAGCAGTGTGTAAACGAATTGTACTACATGCCTGTCTATCATACTTAGCCTAATCGGTGTCGGACCACTCATCGGGCTTAGCTTTATTCTCCAACAATGCTCTGTGCAAATCTTGTTGGACAAAGATATTGGAAATCTGGCACTACCAAATCGTAAAATCCGTCTTCTTCCCGTTAAATCTCTCTATATCGAATTTGACCACAATCGTCACCTTATGAGCAGACGCCTTCTTCAAAGGTGATTTATCTGCAGCCTTGGCACCCCTTTCGATATATCAACAATAGACACCTCTAACTATCACACAATTATCTCAAGGAATAAACCTCCCTCTGATAAAAAATTGTTGTGCTAAGATACCACTAGAACAAGTCTTACCACAAGTGTAGGATCGACCGGACAATTATGCGTACAATAATTAAATAAACAAGCACAACTAATATTCAAGCAATACAAAAAATAAGAGATTAAAGAAGAAAAATAATTAATCAAGCACACAAGTAATTAGGTGGTATCGACAAAACAGCTACTAATCCACCAATTGATAGTTATTATTGATGAAATCAATTCAGAGTACAACGCGCAAAGCAAACTCTAGCCGCCAATTAAAGCTCTCAATATTATCTCTCAAATATACTCTCTAATCTAGCTAGTAAATAATATAATACAACTCACAAATAAAACTTATAACAAGAATTCTATTTATAGGGTATAAATCATATGGGTTTAGAATTGCACAAAACCAAAACCTACTAGAAATTGGATAATACAAATTCAACAAGAATTTGGACAATATAAAGCCAATTAAAAATTGAACAATATAAAACCAAATAGGAATATGATTCTTATACAGAGCCAAATCTTCATAGACAATATTTCTTAGCTATATTAATATTTGCATACCGGAAAGTTAGTTCTTGCTTCAGTTCCCCAGTATTTGAGAGAGACCAAATCATGGGCTCTTGCTGCCTCTTCTTCAGTGTCAAATGTACCTGCTCCTCCATTGAACCCATATTTCCAAAACCAATAAGAATTGCTATTATTAATTGAATGTTTTTAAAAATCATATGAAAAAATTTAGGATATGTTGCGTGAGTTTGAACATTTTTATGCTGTCCTTCAACTGAATTTTTTTTTTTTTTTTAAATCTGGTCCCTGGGAGAACTATCTACCAGATGCAACCAATATTTCTCAGTTTTGAAACAAGTATCTCCCAATTTTTTCTTTTTTTTTTTCTCGCCAGATGCAGTATCACCTGGTAAGATAACTGAGTGATATACTATTTGCAGTCGGGAGGCACTCTTGTAGTTAGGGACCAGTTCCTAAAAACTCCAAACTATATACATGAAAACTATACGCATCAATGGAATATGGAAGTAATGTTTCTCACTTACCCAAATAAACTGCAACAAATGAGACCCAAAAGAGACGCAAAAAAAAGAAAAGAAAATTAGCAATATGTGTAACATGAGTTAGTAGATGGGAAAAAATGATTTAATTAATTAGCTAAAAAAATTACCTTGGGTACTTCCAACATTTCCTACAGGTTTCTTATACACATGTGCCTCGTATATGTCTTTGTTTCTTGGTCTACAATAACACTTAAACTACTAATTAGTACCCAAAACTTGCAAAAAAAATTAAAAATTCTCAGTAAGATTTTACTAACTTATGTACTCCTCGGAAGTTAGAGGTTCTTGAACTTGCTGACATTTTGTTTCTTCTCAACACTAGAAATTGCCTACAAAATCATACGCTAGGTCAGGGATGATCTTGAGAGTTTACAGAGTAAACAACCATACAGACGACGCAAAATCTTACATCTTTTATTTTATATACAAGATCTTGCATATTTCATAACCAAGCATGTAATGTAGATAGATCAGAACATGCATTTTATAAAATTATATATATATATATATATATGTATACACATGCTTATAGCTAATCTAGAGCTTGTGTGAATAATGCACCAAGGTGGAGCAGATGGAGCCATGAATTTTTCTAATGATTCTAAGATGAACACCTTGTTTTTCACAAATTATGCTACTAATATTTACCACTTCTCATTTTTTTGAGAAAATTAAAAAAGGTGAAATTTAGCACTGATATATAGAAAAAGTTGGTAATAACACTATCTTGTCCACGATAAAAGGATCAAACTTGATTAATACGTACATATTTTTAACGTGTTGAATTAATTTTAATAGTACTAAAATAACACGTTTTTGAAAATTTGAACATACTAAATCTTTTCAATCACAACAAAATCAATATTACAACAGGTAAAAAAAGGGAAATGATATTAGCACTCTACTTTTATCTTAAGGCATTCCACTTTCATTTTTAGTGACACTTATATATATATCATTTGGGACACTTTTTATATCACTAAAAGTAAAAGTGGAGTGCCTTAGAGCAAAAGTGGAGTGCTAATCTAAAAAAAATCAACATAGCAATGAGATAAGAAAAATATATAGTACTTTTTAAAAAAAAAACGTACAACAGAGATATAAAACATAAACTTTTCATTTACAACTTTAACCGAACTTACTAATACAGTGTAAAAGTATATACGAAAAACTCACGGTGGTAGTAGTATTTTGGAGATATATGATTTAATTATTTTTTCTGAAATTACAATGATGGAAATCAAACCCATAGTTAGTTCTCCCAATTTTTAATGTCATACAATATTATCTACTAAGCATGATTTCTAAAAGATCAATTTAAGATAGTCATCTAAATAAGAGATCCCACATCAAGAAAATTTGAAGTAGAGGTATTAAAGCACAGATTTACAATGGCTAATACCATATTGATACAAAATTACCATATACCGAATCGAAACAAAAAGAAACACTCCAGAGGATTCAGGATTGAAACTTCAAAAAGTGACTTAGATCGACGATTTAGTAGCAACGTATTAATTGGTGGATGAGGCACACAACAGACTTGACTTAATTTAATTAGTCGCCTTCCCTTCTGTATTGGGGTATTAATTAATTGGTGGTTGAAGCTAAAAATCGCTACAAAATAAAACTAAATTCTTCAATCGGTTGAAGATGTGCAATTCACTGACAAAAATAAATAAAATGAGAAAATCATAGATCAAAATGCATAAAAACTTGATAGAAATAAGATTTTCATACTAGTTTGTATGCAAGTGCAATGCATGCACGTGACTATGTATTAGTCGCTGTTTTTTTTTTTGTTATTTACTATGTGTTCCATCCAAATAATTTTTAGCCGTAAACATATACATGTTTCAATTATTTGACAACATTGTAGGACAAGAAAATAATTAACTCTAAAGTAAATAAAACATTATATTAGATATATGATGAAATCAATAATTCATACTCTTGCTTCAAATGGAAAAAAAAAAAAACCTCTATCTAGAAATGTATCAATCGCGCACGTGATAATGAAAGTACTCAAACTGTAGAGAAGAACCGGTGGAAGTTATTAAGAGAAAAAAAAACATATATGTGAAGAAGAAAAATATTAGAAAACTTACAATCCACTGATTAAAACATGTTGTCGTGCTCTCTCCCTCTCTATCTCTGTGTGTGTCTGTCCCTCTCTGTAAGTTTCTCTCTTAATTTGTATGTCTCTCAATTAATTGTTGAGTAAGATATATATATATATATATATGCGGAGTGTCGGAGCTAGTGAGTATATTTTTATTTTTATTTTTTAATTTGACAATAGATCGTCGAGTGAGTATAATAGATGTGTATTAATTTAATTTCTATTTTTTTCTAATATAGCGGCATTGCATGGATATACCTACCCGTTGTTGGGTTTATTTGGTGATTAAGGAAATCTCTGGCTTTTTACAGTACTGATAAGTGTTTGCCTAACATCTAATTTCCCAATGTGGCAGTTAATTAGTTAAGTAAGTTTATTAGCCCAACATTTAATTACCTTCCATATTCCATCCATAGGTTGGAAATTACAATTTTCCAAACTTTTACCAATGCAAAGTCAAAACTTCCTATTTTGTCATTGTAACTCTCTCTTAAGTTAATGTTGAGTTATATCTTCTATATTCAGTTGGTGACTCTAATTTCAAATTATTACACATTCTGGGGGACTTAGACGAGAGAATTTTAAAACATCTTTAATTGTTATAATTATATTGCTTATATATTTACAGAATGTGTAAAACATAGTGCTCCAACAAATGTGTATACCACCTTGCCGACTAAACAAAGAGTAAAATGAAATGCGTAAAATACAAACAATTTTTTTTTAATATTAAATACAATAGTTACAATATAACACGTTAGCACATATATTACTTTAAAACTAAAAGTTGGAGTTTTAAAAAAATATATAATTAAAAACTATATGCCAACGTCTATAAAACAAGACCTATTATGATAGTAAAATTATGTATAAATTATATGATTGTGAAATTATGTATAAAAATTTCAATCAAACTATTGAATATTATAAATTAGCAATATTGAAGTACAATATTATAAATCAATTTAAGCTGGGATAAAGTTTATATAAAAGAATGAGTAATTTTGACCAGGTTGAAAACGTTTTATAATTTATTATTAATAACTTTTAATTGTTCGTTACCTAAAAAATAGATGTATTTAATTATTTTTGATATATGAGATAATTAATGCAAACCCCATCTTTAAATTAAAATTATTTTATATTTATACATTAATTGCAATCACATATAATAATCATTATATAATTAAAATATCTATTTTGAATTTTGTATTTTTAGGGAAAAAAATAATTCAGCCTAACTAACCGTCAATAATATAACTTATATTTTTATTCTTTGATTTAAGGAAAAATGGGGGAAAATTCCTTATATAATCACATTTTTATGAAAGCTATAAGATTACTATATATTAATACAATAAAGACACATTTTATTATCATGAATAATAACAAGCACAAAATTAGAATTAGTTGCATGAAATTTGACATATGTCTACATATCAATATATGTTATAACATATATATCTTGTAGATACAAATTGTTTCCTACAACTTGCAAAAAAAGAAAAAATAAATTTCAAAATTTAGAAGTTCACTACAAGTTTTTCAAAAATAATGCAATAAAACTTAAAAATTCAAAGGTAAAAATATGAATTGTAGTGATAATTACAAGTTTAACCACCAAAACTATGAATATGTGGGAAATAGTACGTGTAGTCAATTGTTTTCTAATTTGTATTTCTATATATATTTTAAATGTAAATCTACAAATTTACAAGTATTATAAAAAAGAATTGTTTGTAATATTCTAGGTAAGTTTTTTCTATTAAATAATGATGTAATAAATGTTACTTTATTGGATTTCAAATTTTAAAAATTGATAATAATGCTAAATATATGGACATTTTTGTCCCTAACAATGTAAATTTGGCAACAAATGAGTTTCGGTTAAAAATGTTTGTATCATATCATTCTCGTCTAGATCCATACATATATAGTAAGCATTTATCACCGAATGCCCCATGATTTAATCCATGTCTCGAAAAAGAAAAGAAACTCTTAATTTCTAGAAATGGGTCAAAACTTCCTTCTGAAAGTCAGATAATAATATTAATTTTTCTTATGAAATAAAAGCCTGGTTCTTGTTAGTGTAGGATTCCTTATTAGTTGTGTTTTAAAATGAGGTGTTTGACCAAAATTGTGATTTGTGAAATTTAACATTTGCACAAAACCAACAAAATTTACAATCTAAAAAATTTAGTGCAAATTATCTTTTGCATCATGTGTGTTCTCTTCAACAAGTATGTTTGAATTATTAACTCGTTGAAATAACTCTAAAACACTGTCAATTAAACACATAAACATAGTAATTTGCTAAAAAATATTTAATACAAATTTAATTTTGCACAATACCATAAAAAATTACAATCCGCAAATTTAATGCAAAGTTAATGTTGTACTTTTTTTAGGATATGATCAAAGATAAACCATTAATTTGCTACAAAATTATTTCATAGTTCTTTTGCTGAAAAACTTTTTTCAAGCACGCCCCATTTTCTAATATCCCGCTTCTACACTATTCTTAAAAGTTAAAACTTATGTTTATACATTCATTTTTTCATCTTTAATTTTTTCTAAACGCTACTATCTTTTTCATTACCAACTCCCTTGTCTTTGTAAAATAGTGAATTAAATTTTGACAAATAATTTATATTTAATGAATCTTCGCAAGAAAGCAAGTAAATATACTTATAATTTCTGTTCATTTTAAACTAATGATCCATATTTGATAAACATGCATTCCAATTTTATTTTATTTTAAAAAATAAAATAAAATGAAGCAATAGAAATTTTAAAATTCTTTTCTACTTTGAGTTCGAAGCTAGCTATCTTCTATGCCCACGAATTTGGGGCCTTTCATAGGACTTAAAGCAACTTGTACCTTGTGCTCTTGATTCTTGTACTCTACTAGACTCACCCTGATCCCAGGGTTTTTCAAATCCATCTTATGAAAGGTGAAGCAGTTCAGATTGATGATGAAACGGCAAAAAGATTAAAAACAACTGATACCCTAAAACTTTGAAATCTGGATTGATGTCTTTTGTCACTAAAATAAACCCATACGCTTAACTTCAAATTTAACTTAAATAAATGCAATCAATGATTCCAGAAAATAATAAATTTATTTAACATATAAAATTTGATGTCCTCCTCTTTTGCAAAGTTTTACTTTTTTTTATATTACTCTTACTGTAACCGATGTCTTTATGACCTCTATAAGTTTTATAAAGCAATCTTTCATTTATTTTGTAATGTTCTGATGGATCTTATGAATGATATTGAATCAATATTAAAAAATAATAAATTTTATGTTGTTCCAAAAATAAAATAATTATAATATATTGCAAATATTAGATACATTAAGTGTATGTCCACAGTGCATCGCATCAAGTATCAAGGAACGAGAAAGACTGGATACAAAAGTTAGATTTAGGTCAATTCTTTAAAGAACAATAATTCTCTCTCAACTAAATAAAAGATGATATGAGATGTATAAAGGAAATCAATAATTCATATTTTCCTTCAAATTGAGAAAAAAAAATACTACCCAGAAAAGCTCTCTCATACAACAAAAAAATCACCAAGTGTAGAAAAGAATCGGGTGAAATTATTAAGATGTATAGAAAATCATATATGTGAAAGAAAAATATTCAAGAACTCTCCCCACCCTCTCTCTCTCTCTCTCTCTCTCCCCCTCCCTTTCTTTCTCTCTTTATCGATCAAACTAAAGTAAATAAAGATAGAGTGATACACAGTATATATAAATATATGGGGAAGGTTTTAGTTTTGTTTTACACCGCTGAATATTTTTTTCTTCATTTCATAATTTATCAATCTAGTCATTGAATTACTTAGTTATAATATTTTAAAGATGCCTACAAAAACAGATGATTGGCTGCTTGGAAGTGGAGGTGGTAGGGGAGGGGGGGGGGGAGCTTTGGCGCTTTTGTTGGGTCTCAAGTGTGCCATAGATCGTGGAATGGCCGCTCACATGCCGCAGTGTTCTTAGATGAGCTCGTGTCATTAGTGGGCCGTTAATGGAGCGTTTTGGAGTGCTCGTATGCTGCCATACAACTAAAGTAGCAAATACTGTAGCCCATTCCTTAGCTTATCGAACTCGTACAGAGGATGCGACGAAGGTGCACATTTCAAATTTTCCTTCTTGGTTTTTGGCTCTCGCTTCGGCTGACTTCCAGTTTTAGTGGTTGATGTTTTGTTTTGGCTTTCGAAAAAAAAAAGATGCGTGCAAAAAATTAAATTAATCGGAGATGCAAAAATTAATCTCTCATCATAATCATGTTATATATTGAATTATGGACCATACAAAAATTGAGTAAAATTAATTACAGTGATTATATGGTTTATCGAACTCTTACAGAGGATGCAACGAAGGTGCACGTTTCAAATTTTCCTCCTTGGTTTTTGGCTCTCGCTTCGGCTGACTTCCAATTTTAGTGGTTGATGTTTTGTTTTGGCTTTCGAAAAAAAAAGATGCATACAAAAAATTAAATTAATCGGAGATGCAAAAATTAATCTCTCATCATAATCATGTTATATATTGAATTATGGACCATATAAAAATTGAGTAAAATTAAGTACAGTAATTATATGGTTTTAACTTACAAGTATTTGGATTGATTTAAAACTTTGTATGTATGATAAACACAATAAAAATAACTTACTTGACAGTGGAATTGATAAATTATGAATCTAATAACAAGTTCCCGGTGTAACTTAACATTCCCCTACATATGCATATATATATATATATATATATATATATCAATTTTCTTGAATCTCAATGTCACGCCTTCATTTTTGGGCGATTTTGATAACTTTAATCAAATAAGAGAGTTTTGAACGGCTTTTCAAAAAAGAAACACAAAAGTAGAAATGGCTAGTTTAATTACATATAGAGTATTATATGTGATTGTACTTAATGAATAAATATATAATAACGTTGAAATTTACTGGCCATAATAATTTAAAAGATGGGATTTGTATTGCGATCATATTTATATTTGTGGGAGGTGAATTTTGGATATGGGCTTATAACCGAGGCCCAGGTTTGGTATTCGGCCCATAAGCCGGTTGTAGATAAGGCCCATGAAACTGTCAAAGTTGCCTCCTGGCCGATCAATATCCATTGATATGTTCCTCAGAGTACGATTCCGTGAGCCATCCAATGGTCATCGGAATATAGACGTAAGATAACTAAGCTAGAGGATAGATAATAGGAAATAACCACTTCAGTTAATGTGAACATGGTTAAGGACACCTGGAATCTTGGAGTAATGACCAAGTTTATTTTTTATAATAATTTCTTAGTATACCAAACCCTAATGTTACACTTCCTAAACATATAAATAGGAAAGGAAAACCCACAAATAGGGATTCCAACTTAAATTTACCTTTACACTTGCTCCTATACATTCTGTCTCTCTCTCTCTAAGAGAAGAACCACCATTATTGTAATTTCTTTAAAATAGGCCACTAGAGCCAAGTGAAAAACACATATACACACATAACTGGGAGGACATACTATCGGATTAGGTGTAATAGCCATCGGAGGAACCTACCCTGTAAACAAATTCAATCTCCATTAATTACTGCAATTTTATTATTCGTCATCGCCACCTTTAAAAATTTGGTCACCAACTCTATCATTTTGGGGCCGATTATATCTCTGTTGGGCTTGGTCAGATTTTTACCACCCACAATTGGTGCCGTCTATGGGAATCAGCGGCAAAAAGTCATTTTTTGGTAATTAGATTCAGTTTTTTTTTCTAGAGGTAATTTTGCAGTATTTTTTGCTTTTATATGTTGTTCTTCACTTTAGTCATTTTGATTCATATCTACCCCAAAATCTGGAAAAAAAAATGTTCATATCCAGAAGTTATACCCCCTACATTGAGATCCCAAATAATGTTTTGGTTGGTTTTGCTGATGCAGGGTACCTCTCTGACTCGCATAATGGTCGTTCCTAAACTAATTATGTATTCACTATTGGGAACACATCAATATCTTGGAGATCAACCAAGCTAATCCTTGTGGCTACCTCCTTGAACCACTCTGAAATCACCACTCTACATGAGATGATTCGTGAGTGTATATAGTTAAGGGCTATCATTATACATATTCGAGAGACTAGTGGTTTAAATTCTAAGACGTACTGAAGAGCCTACTTGCATTTATGTATGAAGACAATGTAGCTTGCATCGAATATATGAAGTTATATTATATCAAGAGTGATAATACAAAACATATATCTCTAAAGTTTTTCTATAATCAGCAACAAAATGCTCTCCTCAATATTCAAGTGAATCAAATAAGATCTGAGGAGAATGCGGTAGATTTATTTACCAAATCTTTGCCTAATGCTATCTTTGAGAAATATGTGAAAAGCATAGTAATGCGTAGTCTTTCAAAACTCTCTTGATCGATGTAAGGATTAGGGGATGTAGACTTAAGGGGGAGTCTAACACATACAAGTCATCAATCGTGCTGTACTCTTTTCCTCCGATCAATGTTATTTTTTTCCCATAAAGTTTTTGTTACTTAATTGGCAAGGTTTTTAACAAGGCAACTAGTCATGCAATATTCTATCTTGGACTCGGCACAAAAAGAAGTGTTAAAAAAATACATTATGTGTCATCGTTAATATATGATAAATTAGTTAAAATTTATTATTTATATTGAGTTTTGACGTAAATCCTGTGTAAATTATTATTTCTATCTTATTTAAAGAATATTATATAATGAAAATTGTGAGTTTGAACTTTTAACAAGATTTACATAATAAAGTTTAAACCACATGCCACCTTAAATAAAATTGCTCTTATCATTGGCTGTAGGATGTGGGCTTTGACCATTATCATTTATCACAGTCAAGTTGTCTATGACCTATTTGTAAAAAAAAAAATTTAAAAAATCCCTAATCTTCCTTTGAAGTCAGTTTATTTTAGCACCCTGTTTATTAGTTGGTCAATTTTGCCCATCTTGAACACTTGCACACCCGGTAGGCTTTCTTTTGATACGGGACAATATTAGGCTAGATGAAGTATTTATGTGTTTGGGGAGAGAGAAGGTTCGAATCGGAGAAGAATTTGATTAACATTTTTCTTATTCTCGTACCTTTTAAAATAATCATTCTTTTCTTTTATAGTCATTTTTTAAGATATATTGTTTACTTATATATATATATAGATCTCGTTTGGTTCGGATATTAAAAATTGAGATGAGATTATTAATATCAATTTTTTTATAATACTTTTGTTTGGCTCGTACAAATGTGCTATGATTACTAATATCGGGACTAACTTAATACCACTATTTGTGATATAATTTAATACCACGGGGGTGTGGTATAATTTAATACCATGGGAAGTTTATCTAGGATTAAGAAAAATGAGCCATATATTTTGAAAAGGGTGATTTTAAATGCACTCACTTAATTAATCTCTTCACCCCACTTCTAAATTTTAAATTTAATTATTTTAACCTAAAATGCCCTATTTGCAATTTGTAAACTCACCCCACTAGTTTCATCCTTTTATTTTTCTTTCATTCTCTTTTTTTCAACATTCCTTCAAGAGATTGTTCCGTCTTTCTTTCTTTTAATTTTCTCGACTTTCCCTTCTCGACTACTTACTAAATCTCAGTGCCCGGTCAATTGAATAGATCATGATTCTTTTTTTAACAAGAAAAAATCATTTTAAATTGGATCCAATGAGACTAAAAAAATATTCCCAAAAAAAAATGAAACAGATCCGGGAATTAATGGGCACACTAAAATCGAGTTCAAACTTCATTTTTTCCCATTGAATTGAAACATTATATTGCTAGTTTGTGTAGAAACATTGGAGAGAAATCGAGAATCAATTAAACTCTGTAATTTCTACATGTATAAATATGCATGTTCTTAGCATAATTGATCGAATCAAGAGAAAGATAGAAAAATTCCAACTGTTGATTTATGTAAACATCGAAATTCTACACATATCCGTATATGCATACAAATGTCCCTTTGATTTTGTTTATTTGGATGAATGTCTTTCGTTTAATTTTTTTTTTCACATAATGATGAAATTATTCGTCACCAAATGTTCATCATCTATAGATATAGGTTTTAATAAACTCACCCCACTTGAGGGGTGAGTTGAATGTTTTTTTATCAAAACTAGTGGGGTGAGAAGCAAGTTCTCTCAAATTGGGGTGAAAAGAATAACTTTGTGGGTGCATTTAAAATCACCCTTTGAAAAAATGCCACTACTATTACTAATATTTTGAAAAATGCCATTACTACTATAATATTTTCAAAAATGCCACTACTACTATAATATTTTCAAAAATGTCACTACTACTATACTACTACTACTACTACTATCATTTTTTTGTTAACTACTACTACTACTACTATTATTATTATTATTATTATTATCATTTTTTTGTTATTATTATTAAATACTATTACTACTCTAATTTTTTTAAAAATGCCACTACTACTATTATTATTATTATGATCATCATCATCATCGTCGTTGTCGTCGTCATTTTTTTTGTTATTCCAAAATATAATCCCGTATACGAGTTACAGAGCCAAACATGGTATTAACATCAGTATGGGATATCTCAGTATTAATACTGCATGAATCAAACATGGTATTGGTATTACATTAATACTAGGATTAATAGTCTAGTACTATTAATACTAGTATTATTAATCCCACTGATCCTAATATCTAAATCAAACGAAGCCACTGTACAAAATATTTAAGCAAAAAAAAAGTGTGCAGAATATATTCCCCTGATATGAAAATGTGTTTCAACTATTTGTTTTAAGAAAAAAAATATGTAGGTTGGGGAGTGTGTGTGTGTGGAGAGGGGGGGGGGTTTCAAATGGTGAAATAGCTCACATGAACCATGTGATGTGAAGGGTTAAACAGTATATAAGGATTTGTTGCTATTGGCACTTTGGCAGTGATTTTACTGGTGCTGTTATTGTCACATTGCATTGTTTTATTATTACTGTAAGCTACAACAGCAGTAATAATAATGACAATAGACATGCGCAAATGTAAAAGAAAACAAACGTGTGCATAAATCATCATCTTCTCTCTCTTGTGAGAATATATATGTTTATTTGTATGAAAATTAGTGAAAATTAATTTTACCATTATTTTATATTATGGAACAGCATTTTATACTAAGGTCTCGTTTGGTTCACAGAAGGTAAATGAATTCTCTTATCTTTTTCATGGAGGAGGAAAACTAAGGGCCCGTCTGATTACGTTTTCAGAGAATGTTTTCTAAATGAAAACAATAAAATGAAAATGCTTTTCAGAGAACAAAAACGCGTTTGGTAGCAAATTTTCTTTAAAGTCTTGAACAGCCACGAAAAAAAAAACACTATTAAAGGCACAATGAACAGTAAAGCACAAAATACCCAAAGGAAAGAGGAAAAAGAGAGAAAATATTTTCCTGTGGTCTAGGCAATAAATCGGGTAAAAAGCCTTATTGAAGAGGGGAAGAGAGATTGTCGCCAAGGAGAGGAGTTTAAAAAGGGGGAGAAAAGAGAAGGGTTTTTGTAAGGGAGAGCAAATAAAGAGATGAGTGTTTGTTTTCTAGGAGAACAAAAATAACTTTTTCCTGTTTTGTAAAGTACACATAAAGTCACATGAAAACATTTTCAATGTTTTCTAATTTTATTCACCGAAAATAAATCCCATGTGTTTTGAGAGGAATGGTTTTACCCCATACTTTTTTGAGAGGAATGGTTCCCCTCTCTTGGAAAAGTGTTTCCGGAATTTGTGCTTACCAAACAAAGGAAATGAACGACTTTCCTCTCCCGAGTACTAAAATCTGTGAATCAAACGAGGCCTAGGGGTTATAATCATTGTGTGTTCTGGTAAGGTAAATTTGCTGTACTTACCCTACTTTTCCTTGCTATTGTGGGTACTTTAAGGCATGAGATAGTCTAGAATTTGAATCATAATCCTGGAACTTATATTTAATTAAAATTTGGTATATTAGATATATGTTTCAAAAAGAAAGTTGACTATTAATTCAGATATAAAAAAAAATGAAAAAAACTAACTATTACATAAGGTCGGACAAATAAAAAAATCAAAAGTAGTGATTGGTCATAAGTAATACACTAGGATCAAGTTGTTGATGCAAGTAGAAAAGCGATCAACAAATCCTATTTTTAAATAGGGTTCGAGTCCCCCCTAAGGGAGAAAAACTTACCTGCACCAAGTATACCACGTCAGCGATCTGACGTGGTATACCGAGCCAATCAAAAGCCGACACATCACCTTCTCTCACTCCCTCTCTCTGCCACGTCACTTTCTTCTCTCTCTCCCTCTCTCACCACCAACACCACTGCCGGTTGCTCCAGCAAACCTCTGGCCACCTCCGGCAAACCCCCAGCACCTCCGGCGACCACCATCACCTCCTCTCTGGCATCGTCACTCCTCCGGCTCGTCGCCGGAGAGCACACCGGAGGTGGTGATGGTGGTGAGAGAGATAGAGAGAGGAGGACGTCGCCGGAGGTGGTGATGGTGCTGAGAGAGAGAGGAGATCGCTGGAAGAGAGAGAGAGCCGGAGGAGTGACGGTGGTCGACGCCGGAGAGCCAGCCGGAAGAGAGAGAGAGCCTCGCCGGAGAGCATGACGGAAGAGAGAGAGATCGTCGCCGGAAGAGAAAGAGAGCCGGAGGAGTGATGGTGGTCGAGCTCCGGTGCCGGAGAGAAGGTGATAGTGGTCGCCGGGGGTGGCTAGAGGTGGCCGGCAGTGGTGTTGGTGGTGAGAGAGAGGACAGTGACATGGCAGAGAGAGGGAGTGAGAGAAGGTGATGTGTCGGCTTTTGATTGGCTCGGTATACCACGTCAGATCGCTGACGTGGTATACTTGGTACAGGTAAGTTTTTCTCCCCTAAGGGCGTTCTTACATAATCCCCAACAAAAAGAAAAGTTATACAATCCTAAAACAATCGGCCCTAATAAGGCCCCAACTCAAGCAAAGCCCAAACCATGGCGACAGTCTCATTATCTTCTTTTTTGAATCACGGGTATTATTTTATTCATAATTAACGTTGACCAATGAAAATTTATTTATTTCATTGCAAGGCTAAACGACATGTTAACGTAATAAAAGAATGAATTACATTTTGGAAGGATATTTTCCTCGGAAAAAAAAAATGCTCAATATTAAATTACTAATAAACATGTGGCCGATGGCCGTTTTCACATGGTTGACTTGGATGTATTTGGCAATGTATTTTTGAAATACACCTTTAATTTAGCCTATTGAGTGATCGCAAAACGAACTCAACTCAAGTACTACCTTTCATAGCCCCATCCATCACAATAAAATATTAATTTTTTTTGTTTGCAAATACTAATCACATCAACACACACCTTAACTAACAAGCAAAAAAATAAAATTAATTCAGGGATGAAAAATATTACAAATGTAATTCTTGCAAGAATGTTTGATTATATAATTAAGCTTAATATGGAGAAATATTAACAAAAATATTGTGGATAAAGAATGAAGTAATGTATATTATACACCGTTTTAAAAATGATACTAAACGATCTCCCACCGAGATGAAAAGGGGGGAACGCTTTGTTCATTTCTGAAAAAATTATCTGGATCAACTTTGGTCTTCACACGAGCCAACTTCTTAAAATTATTTTTGAAATATTTACTGCCCCAAATGGATGCCCCCGCATAGCTCGTATAGGCGCCATTTTCATTCACTCCCAGGTCAAGATCTCTATAATTAAAATATGCAGCTCTAGGAAATTTAGACACGTACGGAGCCATGTAACCGTAAAGCCTTCTAATCCAACATATATGCCTTTCAGATGCTTCTTTCCCTTCTTCATCCCAATAAACCAAGTGTTGGATTTTATATAAGTTCCCGGCTCTATGGGGAAATGGAAGTGCTGACTCTGAAATCTCACTCATCCTTCCTCCGTATGGAACTAAAATTAGTTCGGCTGCCTCGGCCTCATCTTCATCAAAAAATTTCCATATGCCTTCAAGTCCCTTCTCGGATATGGGCTCCCTAACATAATCCGACTTCGCTTTGTAATGTCGCGTACTTTCATAGGGAGTCCTGTCCAACAAGACATCAAGCGATTCTCCTCTAGGAAAAGCATCAAAATATAGGACGGATTCTATCCAACTCATTTCGATACAATCTTCTTTCAATATACCTAACTCAGGGAAACTTTCTTGCATCAAGGAGAGGAGTCTCTCGGCTCCACCAAGAAACAAGGAGTGGAAAGTAGCTCGTATCGTTAATTTACCATCTTCAGTTGAATTCACTCTTGATATGAGAATTTCAACGAAGAGATCTTGAGGAAATTCTGGAGCAACATATTGCCACTTATGAATAAGCTTGGTAGCGTTTTGTTGCAAGGTTCTATCTACAGTGAATACTGTCACAGTTTCTGGAACAGGAACTAACTTTATTTTCCATGCAATAATGACACCGAAACTGGCACCTCCACCTCCTCGAATGGCCCAAAACAAGTCCTCCCCCATAGATTTTCTATCAAGAATTCTGCTATTTACATCGATTAGGCGGACATCAATGATATTATCAGCAGCAAGGCCGTATTTCCTTAACAAGGAACCAAACCCTCCACCACTGAAGTGTCCACCGACACCAATGGTTGGGCAAATTCCGGCAGGAAAGCCAAGTGTTCTATTTTTCTCGGCAATTCTATAGTAAAGTGATCCGATAGTTGAGCCAGCTTGAACCCATGCAGTACCATTTTCACCATCAACGTTGATTGATTGATAGTTAATGAGATCAAGGATGACAAATGGCACTTTGGAAACAAAAGAAAGACCCTCGTAATCATGACCTCCACTTCGGATTCGAATCTGCATGCCATGCTTTTTGGCACAATATATAGTGGTTTGAATTTGTGATTCATTTAATGGAGTGACTATTACGAGAGGTCTAGGGGTATCGGGAGATGTGAATCGTAGGTTTTCTGTGGGAATTTGCAAGATGGATAAATAAGAGGAATTTTTTGGGGTGTATATGACCGCGGAGATTGAGGTTGAATTTTGAGAACGAAGGAAAAGGCATTGAAGAAAATGTTCATGATTATTAGCTGAAACAATTGAAAATAGAAGGACATGAATAAGAGAAAGCAATAGAGTGGTAGACTTGTCCATTTGTTGCGTGTTTGCTAATTTTGAGTTTTGGTGGAAAAATATTATAGCTAGGTACGCTATTTATAGAGGAATTTGCATGAAGGCAGGGTCATATTTGAAAATAAAGTGGGAAAATGTGAATGGAGTAAGTGATCAAATTATAGTGCAACTTCAATTCATATATACACAGGGAAATGGGACTATTCAAGCATCATGCTAGCCCTCCACAAGAAAAATAGAGGACGCGTCCATGGAAGTAGTAGTCGCACGTAATAAATGAAGAGAGCACTATTTGCCGCCTGTTCATTAATTCGTTGAAATTGGATTTAATGATAAAGGAAAATGTTTATTATTATTATTATTTGTAATTATAACAATAAATAAATTAAGAATTCCTCTCATGCAAGGATCTTGCTGATATATATTAGAAAATGGCTACTCATATTAACAAAGTAATTACTTATTTGTCAGAAAATAATTATTTTGATAATACTACCATTTACTCTTAGTAAAAATATAAAACTTTACGTGTCGCTGTCAATGTATGCCACATGTCATTATTAAAATTTAAGTACGAACATATTCGTGATATTCAAAATACTCTAAACATAACACGCAATACATATATATATATATATATATATATACGGTCATCTCACCTAACTTTATTTATTTCTAAACGGAAGCAATCGATGATCCATCACGAATCTTCTTAAGCAGGGCGGGCTGGGCCAATGAAATTCTTATAATTAAGCTACACATGTAGTTATTGACTTAATATTTTCACAGCCAATTAACTTTTCCCGGCCATGAACTAAACCATTTCCTCATAGTCGTAAAGTTCCATTCAGATGCGTGGGCGGCTAACCCGATTAAAACATTAGAAAACTAGGATTTAGACATCATCCACACGGAACAACTTAATATATAGCAACATTTGTGGTTTAGTTTAAACTTAATTATATATATATACGCCCAAGTCTAAGGAAATCCAGAACATAATATTAAGCAACTACGCAACCACAAATAATGCGATAAATTATATATATATATATATATAAATTTTAAAATCGCTTTCATTTACTTTTCGTTTTCCAGGCAAGTAACTCTATATGAGGAATGCTTCTCCACTTTACTTTACCCCATGAACGTACCGGTTGAGCTGGCAAGATTACGTGGCTGGCTGTGATCTTTGTAGCTAATTGCTTAATGGACCTTGAAATTAAGCCTGTTTTCCAATCCTTCCCTTGAAAGTTTAATTCTGCAAATTATACCTTAGCTAGTTTATAAATAACACCTTTACAAAAGCCCAAAAATAAATTAAAGTGTCTTGTTTTGTTAAAATTGGTATCAGAATGTCATATAACTATATTTTTCAACTAGTTCCACAACCAAAAAAAAATATGAGAAATACTTTATCAATTGCTTGTTTCTACTGCAAAATCATACTAACTAATGTGTTAAAGAAACTCGAACACCTTCCCATAGTTTAATTAGTTATTTTGTTTTAGAGGTTCTTTATGCTAACTTGGAATCTAAAACGATTTTCTGTAACTACTTCTCATTCTTCTTTTCTAAAAAAAAGGAAAAAAGAAAAGTGTACCACTTATTTATATTAAACTAAAATTTGAAAGCGTTTTAACTTTCATACTTTTGAAAAAAAAACATTAATTTAAATTCATTAACTATTGTTGGTGCAAAAATCTAGAGCTGGTCTATTTCCGACCACATAGTCAAATGTTTGAACAAATGATTAAGGTAATAATGAACTAAACAAAATAAGACTAGAATGTATAAAGGATATCCACCCTATATGAGAATATGGATTAGTCCTTCTCTTGTGAATGGAGCTAAGAGCTCGAGATGCTTTGTATTATAATGAATAGGTTTGGGTTACAAGCAAATGATATTTCTCTAGCTATTATATCCTCACAATGTTATAATTGGAGGAATTCTAAGCCACCCAAAGTCTGATTTCTCTAAGCTAGGAGCTTTGTTGTGTGCTTCAGAGCTCTATCACTCTCTCCGTATGTCTCTTTGGGATGCTGTAGCTCTGTATTAAGATTTTTGTAATAAAAACTTGGTTACTTTATTGTTCTTTTTAAGGAAGTAAATGCTTCACATATATTTATGAGAGAAAGGAAAAAACGTGTGGGAAGACCCCTGGAACAGGTCTAACGCCATCTTTCATCATCACCAACTCTGATCTTGCTTCTCCATGTATTCTGGTGCATTTAATGCAACTGGTATGCATTTAATGGAGTTGAGGGATGTTCTATAATGCTGGCAAAGTTGGTAGCAGTTGTCCATGCTGTCTGCTCTTCCTCTGACACAGTGGTTGGCCAGAAAGCTCCAGAACTTATTAAAAGAGCTTTGGCATTCAAACTTAATAACCTGGTATTCGAGAATAACACTTGAGTTGAACACCCATACTCTCCGGAGCTCTGGCACCCAGGTGGCACTTGGGTAGAGTTCTTGAGCTTCCCTTACTATGGTGGGCTTAACTGTTGACGTGGGCTGCTACGTGTCTTCCTGCGGTTGGTGAAACAAATCAATTTATTAATTTGCTCTATCAATTGCCCCTATCCTTGCTATTTAGCTCAGATGAGCTAACTGAGGAGGATAAGCTTCAAATGGGAGTAGCTCTGAGCTCTGATGATTAAGCTATTTGGAGAATGAATTTTTTTATGAGTGATCAGGGCTGATGATTTTGAGAGTTTGTGCATTTGACTTCACAGATGTCATTTATCCCCATTACTCCATTACCTTTCTGGGGAAATCGTGCCTATCCGTTCCATATTCTTTGGAGAACGTGCAAACCTGCAATAGTGGCTCTTTTGAGTGGATAGTTACGCTTCTAAGTGGACAATTAGCTTCTCCCACATACCTTATATATACCTCTTAACCTTAGCAGAGTTTTCATTCCATCTTTTTAAACCCTAGGCATTCTTAGAGTTTAAAAATCCCAAGTTACCTTCTCTTCTATTAATCTGGCCTATAGATCCTCTTTAGAGAACTCCTTCAGGAGATTTTTAATCGTTTCCTCAGAGGAATTTATTGAGTTTATTCCTTACTTCGCTCTTTCTACTTTCCTTTACACCGTAGCCCTTCTTATGGATCAGCTAACTGGCCACAAGCAGAACCTCGAAGTTCCACTTCACAATGAGGTTGGTTCCTCCTTAAACGCAGCTCCGAATATTGTTTCGACCTCACAGGCTCCTTCATTGGTTTTTAATACCATCCACATCTTTGATAGCGATGTGAACGAGGTTACAATTTGCCTTTCCCCCATCGTTCAGACCTCTGAGGACGCTATTAAAGGATACTCAGAATACCATAGCTCTTTGATTATTCTCTCCATCCCTTCCACCTTTTCTTCGGCGGACATCCCGGTGCTTAGGTAGAAGTATCAGATCCGTGTAGGGGTTAGGATCAGAGCCCCTGGTCTGAAGGAAAAGGCCTGCTACTTTATGCCTGGTAAGGTTTGTTTCTATGAGTCCGCCTTCGAGCACGGCCTCAAATTCCCCATGAACGACCACTTAAGGGAGTTATTGGCAGCCTTAGGCCTCACACCCATATAGGTTCCCCCGATGAGTTGTTTAATATATCAAAATGCAGATAAACTTAATAAAAACAATATTTCCATACTAGTTTGCATGCATGTGCAATGCACGTGACTATTATAATCACTAATTTTCTATTAACTAGGTGATTCATCCAAATAATTTTTCAATGTAAACACATGTTTCAACTATTTCAGATTGCATGACAAGAAAATAATTAACTCAAAAGTAAATAAAACATTGTATTAGATATATAATGGAAACAATAATTCATACTTTTGCTTCAAATGGGAAAAAAATTACTACCTCGAAAGTTATCAATCGCGCACACAACAATATAAGTCAAAATGTAGAGAAGAACCAGTGGAAATTATTAAGACAAAAAACTTATGTGAAGGAAAATATTCAAAAACTTGCAATCAACTACTTAAAACATGTTGCCAGCATTCTCTTTCTCTCTCTCTCTCTCAATCCCTCTATATATACGTGTGTTGGACCATCTCTCTGTTTCTCTCTTTGTCTATTTGTCTCTCTCAAAAAAGTCATTGTGTAAGATATAGATATTTAGAGAGTAGATATATATAAAGTGCGTATAATTTATTTATTTTTTGATGCCAGATTGAGTATAATAAATGTGTATCAATTTCCTATTATATATATATATATAATAACTGCATTGCGGGGATATACCCACCTCTTGTCGGGTTTATTTGGTAATTAAGGAAAGCATCTGCACTACATCTAGTATCAAAGAATAGGGATCCGAGGGATTGATGGGACATGCCTGAGAGATTGGATATAAAAATTTGACATTTGTCAATCTTATAGGCGACAAAAAAAATTCACTGTTAAGTAAATAATATATTGTATTACATATATAAAGAAAATCAATAATTCATATTGGATTTGCTTCTGTTGATTCTCCTAAAACTATTAACCCGTGTTTTGAGTGGCTTTTTTAAAAAAAAATATACAAAAGTCGGATACTTTAATTACAAAGAGAATATTATATGTGATTGTACTTAATGAATAATATATAATCATGTTGCAATTTATTGCCCGTACTAAATTTAAAGATGGGATTTGCATTGCGATCATATTTATATTATATATAAAAACAAGTTAATGAGAAGTGTTTACCAAAACAATTCAACCACTAAACGGGAGTTGAGATTCTTTGACACAAAAACAAACCCACACGCTCAAGTTCAAATGCAATTTACATAAATACAATTAATGATTTATACAGGAAACAAAATTTCCATGCTAGTTTGTGCGCAGTGCAATGCACATGACTATATATTAATCACTGTTTATTCATCCATATAATTTTTCGTTGTAAACATATATATGTTTCAATTATTTCTAGTTGTAGGAGAAGAAAATAATTAACTTTAAAATATTTGAGAACTTACAATCAACTATTTAAAACGTATTGCCAGCTCTCTCTCTTTATATATATATATATATATATACACAGAGTGCATATAATTAATTTATTTTTTGACAATAGAGTGAGTATTATATATGTGTATCAATTTCCTATTATATATATATAACAGCATTGCATGGATATACCCAAATGTTGTTGGGTTTATTTGGTAATTAAGGAAAGCTTTTGCGCCACATCTAGTATCAAGTAGGAAGAGGGATTCAAGGGATTGATGCGACAAGCAAGAGAGATTGGATAGAAATTTTTTGAGATTTGTCAATGTTACAGGCAAAAAAAATAATTTGCACTCTAAAGTAAATAAAACAATGTATTACACATATAAAGAAAATCAATAATTCATATTGGATTTGCTTTTGTTGATTCTCTAAAACTATTTAACCCACATTTTGAGCGGCTTTTCAAAAAAAAAATACAAAAGTATGTGATTGTACTTAATGAATAATATATAATCATGTTGCAATTTATTGCCTGTACTAAATTAAAAGATGGGATTTGCATTGTGGTCATATTTTTATTATAGATAAAAACAATTCAACTTCCAAATGCTGGTTGAGGTCCTTTGACACCAGATCAAACCCACACGCTCAAGTTTAGATGTAACTTACATAAATGCAATTAATGATCTAGATAGGGAACAAGATTTCCATACTAGTTTGTATGAACGTCACTATTCACTATTTTTTTTTATTGACTGTGTGATACATCCAAATAATTTTTCGCTGTAAATATATGTTTCAATTATTTCAGGTTGTAGGACAAGAAAATAATTAATTCTAAAGTAAATAAAACATTGTATTAGATATGTAATGGAATCAACAATTCATACTTTTGCTTCAAATGGAAAAAAAATACTACCTGAAAAGCTATCAATCGCGCACACAACAATAAAAGTCAAACTGTAGAGAAGAACCACTGAAAACTATTAAGATAAAAAAAATGTAGGAAAAATATTTGAAAACTCACAATCAACTTCTTCAAACATGTTGCTAGCGTTCTCTCTCTCTCTATATCTCTGTATGTCGGTATGTCTCTCTCTGTGCCTCACTATTTATCTGTCTGTCTCTCTCAAAAAAAATTGTTGTGTAAGATATATAGATAGAGAGAGAAAGAGTGTGTATAATTTATTTATTTTTGAGTATTTTTAAATAAACTCACAAAATTATTCTACTCACCCTGATATGAGATTACTTGATATTCACCCCACCAAAATCTACAAATTCCATTATACTCACTCTACCATTTTTCTCTGCCAAACACAGAAACCTAAAAACTTATTTTTTCGTACACCATCACACGTTCCTTTTGGAAAATCTCAAAACCCCTTTCTCTCTCTTCTCTTTAGAGTTAAATTAGTTAGGGCACAAGCTACTTATCCTATCACTTCTATAGAAATGGAGTATTCCTTTTGAAATTAGTGAAATTGAAAGAAGACGTAGTTCCGCTTTGTAGATATATATATATATATATATATGCTCATTTTCATTGCATTAGAGAAAGAATAGAAAAACCCACAAGTTTTTCTTGTGGAAAAGATTTGAAATTTTATTCAAAACAACAAAAAATGCCCATTGATTATATGGATTGATATGTAGCTCTCTCACTTCTCATGGATCACAAATTCTACTTCTCATATCACATGCATCAACAACTCCCCATTCTCCACCATTCTTGTTGTGTCTTCTACCGTACCACGGCCATCTCCTTCCTCACTGACAACAAGCTCCTCAATCTTCACTCCCTTGCACTCTAAAGTAAATATAGTTAATTATACAATAAACCTTAAAATTTTGGTCAAATTTTATTCATATCTTTAAAGTTTGAGAAGTGATAGGTTGAACCTTAAAATACATTAAGCGATATATGTTAAACCTTTCAGCTAACCCTGTTAGATTTTTTGACAGAATACTGATGTGGCTTACAACTTGGCAAAAACAAAAAAAAATAGAATAAAGGTGAAATTAAAAAGAAAAGAAAAGAAAGTAGAGAGAGATGAAGAAAAGGAAGAAGAAGAAGAAGAAGCAGCAGCAGCAGCAGCAGCAGCGCAGTAACCCCCCGCCCCCCTCCACTCCCCTCCACCACCACCGCCATAGCACAGCCAAATCACTCCCATCTTTTATTATCGAAACCAAACAAGAAAGCATATGTCTATGTATATACATACATATATATATATATACGGTTTGGTTCTCGTACGCACAAATGCGTACGCATTGTGCCAAACTTATTTCTGCTGGGCCCCACTCATTTTTGAGAGAGAGAAAGTCCAACCTCCTCAACCCATTTTAGACCAAAGATAGCTAAAATTGTAAAACCCATCCGTCCCATTTTCTCCTCTCTCTACTGTTTGTCTCTCTCTCTCTTAACCAGGCTCTCTCTCTTGACCAGGCAGTAGCAGAACATGACCGTAGCAGCAGAAGTATTCGGCAGCAGCATCACACGAATATTGGATTTATTTGTGTTTAATTTCGAGTTTTGCACAAATGAGGAAGAATGGGTCTTTGATTGAAAAAATCCCTTTGAATGTCGACTTTTGGGTGGGTTTGTATTTAATTTTGATTCTTGCTTGATTATGGGTTGGTTTTGAATGTCTAATTTGGGTGGGTTTTGAATGTTGAAATTTGGGGGTTAATAAATTTTCATCCGTCGATGATGATAATGATTAACTGTGTTGTTAATGGTCTTCATCAAAGGATTGTATTTGTTATTCAAGTTGAAGGATTGGATCTGCAATTTTGGATTGTATTTGTTATTTTTAAAATCTTATTCTCTGAACACAAATTTGTTCAATCCGAATGGTTTGAAAATTGTCACAAATGGTTTCAAGTATTTTACCTTAATTTGTTGCCATTTTCTCGTCCAAACAATTACACTCTGAAATTGGCCTATTATCTCACACTCTGCTGTTGCCAGAAAGCTTCTGCTGCTACGGTCGTGTGTTGCTGCTGCTTGGTTGCTCGTAGAGAGAGAGAGAGAGAGACAAACAGTAGAGAGAGAGGAGAAAATGGGACGGATGGGTTTTACAATTTTAGTTATCTTTTGTCTAAAGTGGGTTGAGGAGGTTTGACTTTCTCTCTCTCAAAAATGCGTGGGGCCAGGGGAAATAAGTTTGGCACAATGCGTACGCGTTTTTGCGTACGAGAACCAAACCGTATATATATATGAGCACATATATATATATACAGTCTCCTTCCTATGCGCATTACTATTCACGCACTGTCTGTACGCATTGGGCCATTTGGCATGCTTTCTGATAGAATTTTTTGATAAAATTTGGTGGGGATGTTCTTCATCGTGTGTAGAACATCTCCACCAAATTTCATCAAAAAATTCAACCGGGAAGTGGGTTAACTACATGATTGAAAAATATTGGATTTTATATATCTATTTCTGGACCAATATTTTTCAATCATGTAGTTAACCCACTTCCCGGTTGAATTTTTTGATGAAATTTGGTGGAGATGTTCTACACACGATGAAGAACATCCCCACCAAATTTCATCAAAAAATTCTATCGGGAAGCATGCCAAATGGCCCAATGCGTACGTGAATAGTAATGCGCATAGGAAGGGGAGTAAACCCACAAATTAAATTTTGTCTCTCTGTAAGTGCATATTTGAATCTCTCCATCTCACACCCACAATTAAAATACATCAAAAGTAAGGATTCAACTTTTATCATCAGATTGAATCCCTAAATAGTTAACACCCACTATATCAATAGATTTAGAGATTCAATTCAAATAGATAATTTTCAATTTGTCTCTAAACCCACAAATTAACTCCAATTGTCGCCTTTATTCTATTAAGTTTTTTTTGCAATTTTAACTCCAATCGCGATTTGAATCTATTCATTTAATTATTCTCTCCAATCTCACACCCACAATTAAAATACATCAAAAGTTTTAAGGATTCAACTTTTATCATCAGATTGAATAATTTTTTACCTAAAAGCTTAAACACCCACTATTGGATTATATCAATAGATTTAGAGATTCAATTTTTATGTCAAATAGATAATTTTCAATACATAATTTGAAGGAGAAAGAGAGAGGTTGTGGCGGTAGAAAGGAGGGGATGGGGGTTACTATGCATCTTCTTCTTTAGCTATCTCTCTGTACCTTCTTCATTTCATTTCTTTTTAATTTCTCCTTTATTCTATTTTTTTTTTTGCTAAGTTGTAAGCCACATCAGCATTAATGTTATCTCCATTAATATTCTCTTAAAAAAAATTAATGGAGTTAGCTGACAGGTTTAAAACATATCACTTAATGTACTTTAGGGTTCCGCTTACAACTTTTAAAACTTTGAGTATACGAATAGAATTTGACCTAAACTTTAAGGTTTATTGTATCATTAACCCAAGTAAATAAAACAATGTATTACATATATAAAGAAAATCAATAATTCATACTGGACTTACTTTTGTTGATTCTCCTAAAACTATTTAACCCACGTTTTGTACGGCTATTAAAAAGGCCCATAACCAAAAAACTCACTTTCTTACGAGTCCCCCGACTAATTCTACCATAGAGGCCAACAATAAATAATACAAAAGTCAAATTGGAGACTTTAATTACTTAGAGAATATTATATGTGATTGTATTTTTTAATGAATTATATATAATCATGTTACAATTTATTGCCAGTACTAAATTAAAAGATGGGATTTGCATTGGGTCATTTATATATATATATATATATATAAATAACTTAATCACAAGAGTTTACCAAAACAATTCAACTTCCAAATGCGGGTTGAGGTCCTTTATCATTAGAACAAAGCCACAGGCTCAAGTTCAAATATAACTTACTTAAATGCAATTAATGATCTAGATAGGAAAAAAGATTTCCATACTAGTTTGTAACTTTGTATGCACAAGACTATTAATTAGTCACTGTTTTTTTATTAATTATGTGATTCATTCAAATAATTTTCGCTGTAAACATATGTTTCAATTATATTAAGTTATACGTCAAGAAAGTAGTTAACTCTAAAGTAAATAAAACATTGTATTAGATATATAATGGAATCAGTAATTCATACTTTTTTCTTTAAATGGGACAAAAATACTACTTCAAAAGCTATCAATCGCACACACAAGAATAAATGTCGAAATGTAGAAAACCAGTGGAAATTATGAACATATATAAAAAAAATCAAATGTTGGTGCGAAAATCTAGAGTAGGTCTATTCCCGACCACACAGTCAAACAATTAAGGTGATAGTGACTTGTACAGAACAAAACAAGAATGAAGTAATGACAAACAATATTGAACGAGACAAAGATATAGAGAGGAGGTTCGCCTCATATGGAGATATGGGTTAATCATCCTTTATGGAATAGAGCTAGGAGCTCAAGTAGCTTTGTATTATGATGACTGAGTAATGTTACAAGCTTACAAAGTCTCTTTAACTATTCTATCATCACAATATTACAACAAGAGGAAGGCTAAGCCACCCCTAGTTTAATATCTCTAACTTAGGAACTCTGAAGTGGGTTATATATGGAGCTATGTCTCTCTATATCTCACACTTGTGGTAAATGATTGATTGTTCTTAGTTGTTAGAGTGTATTGCCTCTCTCCCCTTTAGAAGTCAAATGATTCTTCTATATATATGACTGAGAGAAAGACGTGTTAAGGAACTTTGGGAGCAGGTTGTGGCCATCCCCTGATCATCACAACTTCTGACATTACTTCTCCATGAATTCCAGTATTTGCATGTAGTGGGTGAGCATTTAACTAAGTTAAGGGAGGCTCTGCTGTGCCAGTGGAGTTGGTAGCAGTTGCCCATACCGCCCATGTTTTCTTTGACACAGTGGTTGACGGGGGAGCTCCAAAGCTCTATAGTTTGTAGTGTAGAAACGAGCGTCTAGGTCAGACACCCGTATCCATTGGAGCTCTAGCCTTCAGGTGGTCTTCAAGTAGAGCTTCCGAGATTCCCTCTTCAGACTGTTCAGAATTGCATGGGGGCTGGCTAATTTGACCTGAAACGGCCCAGAGAATTCAAGTCACAGCCTTTGGCGGTGATGCGCGTCACTTTTTAGTCATATTCCTTCGTTTAGGTCTCTGAATTCGTGTTTTTACTATCCGAAAAGAACTCTTCTTAGCTCATCTTGCTGTGGCAGAACCTGTTGCTCACATGTCAGCTCGTGGTTGGCTGGGTAAATTGGATTATTAATTTACACCATCAAATAAATATATGAAGAAAAATATTCAAAAACCTGCAATCAACTACTTAAAACATGTTACAAGTGTTCTTTCTCTCAATTCTCTATGTGTGTCGATATGTCTCTTTTTGTGTCTCTCTTTATCTTAGGGGTGTTTTCGGTTTCGGTCGGGGTAGAAACCAAGGTACCCCAAACCCAAACCAAATATAAAAGTTCGGTTTTGGTTCGGTTCGGTTTCTAAATCTTCGAAACCTAAACTCGAACCAAATTTTTCGGTTCGGTTTTATTCGGTTTTGACGTATGTTTTTTTTAAAAATCGATTTAACATAAAAATATAATACTAATAGTAATGTAATAATGATTTATATTCAAATTAAAGTGATTATTTTTTTAGAAACAAGGAGCAACATATAAATACCATATTTTATATTTAATTATAATTTTATTTGTACATTTATAAGAATGAAACACATTAAATAAAATGATGAATTATTTTTCTATCATGTATGTGATAATTTTTTTTTAGTATTATGTAGTTAATTAAATAATAAAGGCACGCGCAAATGACTATTTTTTTAAGATTATCATAATATGCAATTAATAAGAAATATATTCTTATAAAAATGTTATCTTTTTTGTATTATACTATAATTAACGTGTGCCCTTAAAGTATATATTAACATTTTTTTTCTTATACATAATTCGGTTCGGTTCGGTTTAGTTCGGTTTTAGACTAGCTTACCCCAAACTCGAACCAAACTTTTCGGTTTCGGTTTGGTTTTCTTGTTTTCTGTTTCGATTTTTTTTCGGTTCGAGATTTTACGGATCAGTCCGGATCGGTTCGGTTTGTTCGGTCGGTTTTCGGATTGACTTTAACACCCCTACTTTATCTATGTGTCTCGCTCAAAAAAGTTGTTGTGTAAGATAGGGGTATATATAGAGTGCATATAATTTATTTCTTTTTTGACGATAGAGAGAGTATTAATAGATGTCTATCAATTTTTTATTATATATATAATTAAAACATTTCCCATAAGGTCTAGACCTTACGGATTGTTCCGCGCGTCAACGATCAAAGCTCCGTAAGTGGTTTTTTTATCAAAAGCAACCAAATAGCACACACCAGCTCATTCTTCACTTTGAAAAAAAAAACAGATTTTCCCCTCCCATATGTTTGCTCTCAATATCTCTTTCCTTCGTAAACTCCCTTCCTCATTCCCCTGCTCCCTCTCCATTCTCCTTATGCAGCTTTCTCTCTCACACACGAAGCTCTCACTCATAAGTTATTTATTTCGAATTTTTAAAAAAAAATCATATTTAAGGCTTGTTCTTTATTAAGATTTGGTGATAAATAATAATTAACTTGTTTATATATGGGTTATTTCATTTAATATACACATTGTGCTTTATGAAAATAACTTTAAAATTTTAAAAAAACTCTTTAAAGGGTTAAATGTGGTCAGAAAACGTGAATAAATATGTATGCGGATAGTAATAATAATTCTTGTGTTTTAACTATATAATAAGTTTCTTGTATGTATTTTGTATAGGATTGTTATAATTGATTGTGAGAGATGGAAAATTTGTACACTAAAGTAGGGGCTAGTTGTGAAAATTTTACTTTTGATATTGATAATGAAACTAATCTAGAGAAGAACTTGGATGATATTGACAATGTAGCTAATCTAGAGAATAACTTGGATGAAAATTATGGTTCTAATAGTGGAATATACAATCCTTAAATATCGAATGAGTTGAGGCCAAAAAAAGGGCAACAGTTTGAAGGAATGAGTATATTTGTTTCAAACAAGGAAGAAGTTCAATAATTGCTCATATTGGAAGGAAAAGACGTCGGGGAAGTGTGGCTGAGAATTATAATGCCAAGCTTGCGGTTTTAAAGGCAAACACCGAGAAATACATTATTACTGTTTTCAATGAGGGACACACCCACCTGCTATCAACCCCAAGAAAGACTCACCTTTTAAGATCCCACCGTAATGTTTCAGCAGCGATAAAGTCTTTAACAAAATAATTTTCCATGGTGAATATAGCCCAACATCAATAATATAGTTTTCTTACAATGCAATCTGGAGGTGTAAAAAATATTGATTACATTTGTATAATCATGAAAGGGATATATACGTGCAACTGCGAAGGGCATGATGGTGAAATATTCTATAAGTATTGGGTTAACAATCATGGTCAAACAATTATTTTTGCTTATGGATTCTTAAATCATGAAAGCATTGATGATTTTATTTGGCTATTTACTCAATTTTTGGAAAGTATGCCCAGTGGTGCCTCGAAGATGATTATTACCAATCGAGACTCAGCTATGACAAAGGCATTCATAATTGTCCTTTCAAATACCTTTCATAGGTATTTTAATTTACATATATTATTGAAATTTACATCAACTGTATATATAAAAGCCTTGCATAATAAGACTTTATTTAATTATTTTTATAGGTATTGCAGTTGGCATATATATTAATAAAATTTTTAGAGAAAATTGATACACTCAAGTATGGTATTTACAAAAATTAGTTTTCAAATTGTATTTGAAAATCAGAGACTCCTGTAGAGTTTGAGTTGCAATAGGAAAGTTTAATGAAGAAAAGTGGGTTAGGAGGAAAAAAAGTGGTTGATGACATGTATTAAGGAAAAACATTGATGATTTTATTTGACTATTTACTCAATTTTTGGAAAGTATGCCCAGTGGTGCCCCGATGATGATTATTACCGATCAAAAGCTAGCTATGACAAAGGCATTCCCAATTGCCCTTCCAAATACCTTTTATATGTATTTTAATTTACGTATATTATTAAAATTTACATCAACTATATATATAAAAGCCTTGCCTATTAAGACTTTATTTAATTGTTTTTATAGATATTGCAGTTCGCATATATTAATGAAATTTTCAAAGAAAATTAATGTAGTCAAGTATGGTATTTTAAAAAATAAGTTATCAAATTGTATTTAGAAATCAGAGACTCCTGAAGAGTTTAAGCTACAATGGGAAAGTTTAACGAAGAAAAGTGGGTTATGAGGAAATAAGTGGTTGAATGATAGGTATGGGATTTGTTTGAGATGGATTCTTGCATATGTTAATCACGTTTTTTCGACTGACATCTCAAGTAGCCAACGTGCGAAAAGTGGTCATGCATTTTTTAAGAAATTTGTTTCGAAAAACAATTGCGATATGTAACTTTCTCCATTTTAATTGCACAATGGCAATACTGATTTTCTTTTGTTCTTTGTCCATATAACTCAGGACCAAACAAGCATATTAAACATAAGTAATCTTAAACCTTCCAAAGGCTTTCAAAATAGCAAATATGCACACGAAAATGTAAGTAAATCTTATAAGAACACCAAATGATAAATATACTTGATCATTGCTTAACTAAGCATCACATAAGTATGAGAGAAGGAGAAAGTTGCATGAGGAGAATGAAGAAGGAGCAGGGGAATGAGGAAGGGAGCTTATGAATGAGAGAGATACTGAGAGCAAACATATGAGAAGGGAAAATCTCTTCTTTTATTTTAAGTGAAAAATGAGCTACTGTATGCTATTTGGTTACTGAGATAAAAAACCACTTACGAAGCTTTGACTGTTGACGCGCGGAACAATCCATTGACAAAGATCTACATTAAAGAGAAATTTTTTTTTATCAAGTTTCATACTAATAAAAAATAAGACAATATAAATTATATAAAATTATTACTTACGGATTCGTAATTGCCGGACAATTCTTCTTATCATGTGCTTGACCTACTTTACTACATCAATGGCAACATCTAACTTTTTTATTTTTTGCCTTTGCTAGTACTTTCTCTTTTCCTCCTTTTAGCCTATTCCCACACCCTTTTGCTCGCACTTGATCGGGTTCATTGTAACTATTTTTAACATTACAATAATCATGCGCACTACAACCACCGAGCATATTAGTACCACCAAGCACACTAGTACTGGCACATGTTTGATTATTTTTCTCACTATAAATGTTTGCACTTGTGCGGCTACCAATATATTTGGTCAATTTGCTCATTAATGCTAGGCAATCTATCGGTAAATAATTTTCTTGTTTCTTCATATACTAAAGCCTTGTCAACTAAATCCAAAGACAATTGGATAAATTGACTTCGCCTCGAGAGATGAGTACTGTCATTGACTATATCGACGCCATTATCATCCACCACTCTCCCAGATTTTGCGGACATAGTCCACCTCTTCAAAATATATTTATCGAGTAACTTAGCAAAATCATCAAATTTGCACAAATATGCTAAAATGTGCTTACATGGGATTCCAGCGCTATCAAACTTTTTACAACCACAAAAAAACAAAATCCAAGTTTTTGTCATAAAGGATTTCGCATACCTTACTTGTTTCGACACGCCTTCTTTGAATGTGATACACACGGTAATTGTTATTTTCCTTAACAAACTCAAACTTGTAGTTAAAGCTTTTACACAATTCTTCTTTAAATTTATAAAATATTTTATTTGTGTAAATATCAACCATTTAAAACAAGAAATCATAATTGATTCTAATTTTAGGCTTCTTAATTAAATTTTTGTGATCGGCAATCAATTCCTCGTGACATTGGCATATAAGTCCCTTCCCAAACTGTATCATAAAATTCACCATTGAATTATTCTTTGAAACAAATTTCATAAAAAATGCTTGACCATTTTCCTCATGTTGGTCACTTGACATGTCAACCGAAAAAACGTGATTAACGTATGTAGGAATCCATATTAAACGAATCCCATACATGTCATTCAAGCATTTATTTCCTCCTAACCCATTTTTCTTCATTAAACTTTTCCATTACAGCTCAAACTCTTTAGGAGTCTCTGATTTCCAAATATAATTTAAAAACTCATTTTTGTAAATACCATACTGTTGGCCTTAAAGTCAATTAATCTTATTTTGATAATTACAATAAGTTAATAAAGTGTTATTTAACTCGGTTGTTCCAATGATAATAGCCATTTTAACCGATATATCTTCCGACCAAGTGTAACTTCAAACCGAAGCAAATCTCACACAAGCTTTACAAACGTCTCTACTCACAAGAAATGAACTCAAGTGATATACATGTGCTATACAAAGCCAAGAAAAGATTCAGATCATCAAGCAAGTGAAGATATGCACAAGAATGATCTCAACATGTTCTACAAGTTATCAAAGCCAAGAAAGGATCAAGAACATCAAACAAGTAAAGATACGCACAAGAAAATCAAGCATCACGAAGACTCGAATTATCATTAAATAGAGTGAGTGCTTAGATTTTATGTAAAGATACTGTATTGATCAAATCCCTATAGCTCAAACATATTCTTGCATCTTTTAAAGATTGATTCAAACTAGCTTGAAATTGAATTTATTTGAAAAACATCATTTTACAAAAACCGAGTTTCAAAATAAATTCATATTAATTTTAAATGACCATATTTTAAGATCTAATAAAAATAGGTATCTTAGAAACATATCTTTGAGGTTTAAAAATCATTAGAATTTTATTTGGAACTAAATTGTTAAATTGCAAAAATATTTTTATTTTACATTAAAATTCGCTCAATTTTTGCCCAATTTTGATCTAACGGTAAGATGGAGGCCTTTCCGAACTCCAATCATTTTGAAATTTTTACAGTAGTTAGACAACATCTCCTGGCAATTTTGACTAAAATTTGAGCATGATCCAACGGTCAAATTGGGAGAAATTAACCAAACAAATTTGAATTTTTTTATCAAAACGAGCTGTTGGAAAATTTGAAAATGTATACCTTGGAGCCAAAACCTCTCTTAATCATCCCCAACGGACATATGGTTTTTCAAGTTATAAATATGAGGTCCTAGATATGATATAACACCTTGAATCATTCTAATACTCTATTATTCATATATTCAAATATACAAAGATTCAAGAACACATTTTGATCAATCTTTTATTTTTGAGCTATATACTTTGATCAATTTTGATATCTCTTAGTGTGAGCTTCATTTGTATTTTGCCATATACAAGAGAGATATTGTACGTTGGTGTTTGTCACCAAAACTCATTTTGAATCATAATTGTGAGAGGTGTATCTCATAAATTACCAAGAGGGATTTCTTGTGAAAGTATTGAAGGTGTTTTCAATACTTGTGAGAGTGTGTGATAAGAATACACTTGTAGAGGTTTGATCTTCACCCGGAAGGAGATCGGTTATAGTGAAAATTCTCGGGGAACTAACCGAGTGCGGAGTAGGGGAACAAGCCGAACCGTGTGGACAAAAAATCTTCGACTTTGATCGGTTCAATATTTTTATCTCTTGCTCTATTATATTGTGCTATTTATTCATTGTGTTTGGAATTAATTTTGTTCTTGATTGCTTGATAAATATAGATATCAAATATTTTTAAATCATTTTTAAAAATCCGATTAAGTTTTAAAAACCCTATTCACCCCCCCCCTCTAGGGTATTTTCTGACCTACACATACTTAACTGTATCAATTTTCTCTAAAAAAATTATTAATATATGCCCACTGCATTACCTATTAAAATAATTAAATAAAGTCTTATTAAGCAAGACTTTTATATATAAAGTCGATGTAAATTTCAATAATATACGTAAAGTAAAATACCTATGAAAGGTATTTATAAGGACAATTAGGAATGCCTTTGTCATAGCTGGGTCTTGATCGATAATAATCATCTTCGGGGCATAAATGGGCATACTTTCCAAAAAATTAGTAAATAGCCAAATAAAATCATCAATGCTTTCATGATTTAAGAATTTATAAGAAAAATAATTGTCTGACCATGATTGTTAACCTCCATTATTGGAGCAAATATCAAGCCGTATCGATTTGTATTATAAGTACTATCAAATATTATAACATTGCCATAAAACTTGTAAGCCCTCCTTGAAGTTGCATCAAACAAAAAATAATGAGTAATATTTTTTTCATCATTGGCCTCAATTTTAAAAGCAAAGGATAGACTATTTCCTTGTTCTAATTTCAGATACTCATAAAACATTTCATCATCATGCCCCTTCGCATTTGCACGTTTATCCCTTTTATGATTATACAAATATCTTTGCTTGCACCCAATATTTTATATACCTCTAGATTGAATTTTCAAGAAAACTATATTATTGATGTTACGTTATATTCACCATGGAAAACTGTTTAGTTAAAGACTTTGTCGCTGATAAAACATTAAGTTGGGATCTTAAAATGTGAGTTTTTCTTGAGGTTGATAGCAGGTGGGTGTGTCCCTCATTGAAAACAGTAACAATGTATTTCTTGGTGTTTACCTTCAAAACTGCAAACTTGGCATTACAATTCCCGTTTACATTTCCCCAACATCTTTTCCTTCTAATATCGGTAATTATTGAACTTCTTCTTTGTTTAAAACAAACATACTCCTTCTTTCTAACCTTATTAGTTTACAGAACCCTCTTAGTAATCTGACTTCTAACACTAAACCCAACAGCTTTAGTATAAGTATTGTAGAATGCTAGAGCATCATCTAATGTATCAAATTGTTGCCCTTTTTTTGCCTCAACTCATTCGATATTTAAGGATTGTATATTCCACTATTATAACCACAATTTTCATCCAAGTTATTCTCTTCATTATCCATATCATCCAAGTTCTTCTCTAGATTAGCTTCATTATCAATATCATCCAAGTTCTTCTCTAGATTAACTTCATTATCAATATCAAAAGTAAAATTTTCACAACGAGCCCCTACTTTAGTGTACAAATTTTTCATCTCTCACAATCGATTATAACAAACCTACACAAAATACATACAAGGAAATTATTATATAGTTCAAACATAAGAATTATTATTACTATTCGCATAAATATTTATTCACATTTTCTGTCTGCATTCAACCCTTTAAAGAATTTTTTTTAGGGTAATTTTCATAAAGCACAATTTGCATATTAAATGAAATAACCCATATATAAATAAGATAATTCTTATTTATCACCAAATCTTAACAAAAAACAAGCCTTAAACCTGAATTTTTTTAAAAAAATTGAAATAAATAACTTGTGAGTGAGAGCTTCGTGGGTGAGAGAGATGTGTGCGAGAGAGAGCTGCATGAGGAGAATGTAAAGGGAGCAAGGGAATGAGGAAGGGAGCTTACAGAGGAGAGAGATACTAAGAGAAAACATATGGGAGGGGAAAATCTCTTTTTTTTTAAGTGAAAAATGAGCTACTATGTGCTGTTTGGTTGTTGGGATAAAAAACCACTTACGGAGCTTTGACCGTTGACGCGTGGAACAATACGTAAAGTCTAAACCTTATGGGAAATGTTTTGTATATATAATATATAATGGCATTGTATGGGTATACCCACCTTTTGTTGGATTTATTTGGTAATTAAGGAAAGTGTCCGCACCATATCTAATATCAAGGAATAGGGATTGAAGCGACATGCAAGAGAGATTGGATACAAAAAAAATTGAGATATATTTGTCAATCTTATGGGCGACAAAAAAATTGCACTCTAAAATAAATAAAGCAATGTATTACATATATAAAGAAAATCAATAATTCATATTATATTTGCTTTTGTTGATTCTCCTAAAAATATTTAACTCGCGTTTTGAGCTGCTTTTCAAAAAAAAATACAAAAGTCGAAATGGATACTTTAATTACATAGAGAATATTATATGTGATTGTATTTAATAAATAATATATAATCTTGTTGCAATTTATTGCCCATACTAAATTAAAGGATGGGATTTATATTATATATAAAGTCAAGTTAATTAAAATAGTTAACCGAAACAAGTCAACCTTTAAATGCGGGTTAATTAAGGTCTTTTGTCACTAGAACAAACTCACACGCTTAAATTCAAATGTAACTCATATAAATGCAATTAGCGACCTAGATAGGAAAAGAAAAAAATTATTTAACAGAAAATTTAATAAATTTATTTTGTCACAAAAATAAGATGACTCGATTTCTGCAATTACAAATATTAGATGTATTAAGTGCAGGTGCATAGCACATAGCGCATCCACCACATTTAGTATCAAGTAACATGAATTCGGGGAATTGATGTGACAGAGATTGGAGACAACAACGAGATTTGTCAATCTTTTATGCAATAAAAAAAAGAATGTTCTTAAATACACCCACAAAATCTGTCTTCTCACTCCACCGAAAGTTAATATTACGTCAATCTTAACCTAAAAAATAGCGTAAGATTCTTTCTTCTCACCCCAGTTTATGTACTTGAAAAAATTGCCACTAATTTATCTTCTCACTCATTTAAATTTTTTAAAATTAAAAAGGTCCATTCTTTCAACAAATAATTCTACAACTCTATTTCCAAAATATTTTAATAAATAATTTATTTTTATAAAAACTATTTTAGTTTTTCAATTCATTAGATACAGTCGTATCGGACACAATAATATTACGAAGATTGAAATTTTATTATTAGCTAGTGGAAACAGTCGGAGTAACTATCTTGTGCTCAACTTCAAATGTATCTTACATAAATGCAATCAATGATCCAGTTAGGAAAAGAAAAAAATTATTTAACAAAAAATTGATAAATTTATTTTGTCGAACAATTTCTGCAATTACAATAATAGATGCATTATGTGGACGTGCATTGTGGGTGCACCACATTTAGTATCAACGAACATGATCGAATTCAAGGGATTGATGCAACATGTGAGAGAGATTGAATACAAAAGTGAGATTTATCAAGGGTGGTGATGTTGGCACCCCCAAAATCTCTTGAAAACACTCTCACTTTAATTCGGTCATTCGCAACCGAATAACGTATACGTTATTCGGTTGTAAAGGACCGAATACAAAATTGCAAAAATTTGAAAAAACTTGAAAATGCCTTATTCGGTTGTCAAGAACCGAGTATATAGACTTATATTCAGTCCTCAACAACCGAATAATGGACACTTTACTCGGTTGCGAATAACCGAATTAAAGTGGAAGTGTTACCAAGTGTTTTTGGGGTTGCCAACATCACCACCCTTTATCAATCTTGTAAGTGACAACAAAAATTCACACTAAAATAAAAAAAAAATGGTTTTTCCTATATAAAGAAAATCAATACTTCATATTGGATTTGGCTTTGGTTTTGTTGATTCTCCTAATATTATTTAATCCATGTTTGATCGTCTTTTCAGAAAGTTTAATTGAAATTAATTTTTTTCTTAAAATACAAAAGTCAAAATAGATACTTAAATTACATAGAGAGTATTATATGTGATTGTGCTTAATGAATAAATATAAAATAATGTTGAAATTGATTGCCCGTATGAGATTTGCATTGCAATCATATTATATGTAAAAACAAATTAATCAAAAAAATTGCTAATAATAACTTTTTTTTGGTTCCCTTCGGGGTGTCCGGACTAGCTTTCGCGCACCTCGACTAATTTTCGCTCACGGTTCGTAGCTGCCACTGGCCAAGCATTATTTTAACAACGCCAGGATTCGACCTTGGGAGCTCTAAGTCGACCCAAAATTATTCCAATGACAGCCTTAAAAGTCAAAATCCGGAGTTTCTTTGTCACTAGAATAAAGCCACAGGCTCGATTTGGGAATTACATATATTAGATGCGTCAGCATTAAGCACGAGCATAGTGCGTGCACCATATCTAGTATCAAGGAACGGGAGGGACTGATGTGAGAGAGACCGGATACAAAAGTGAGATTTGGGTCAATCTTATAACGGACAAAAAAATTAATTCAATCTAAAGTAAATAAAACACGGTATTAGCTATATAGAGAAAATCGATTTTTTTTTCTTTTCTTTATTTTGGTCAATAATGTTTGAGTCATCTTTTGCGCACTTCGAATAATTTCATTTACGAAGAGTGTCAACTAGTGGCCACCACAAATTCTGCATCTGTCAGGACTCGACCTAGAGAATTTTCGGTTGAGCCCAGTTTTTTAAATTCAAGACCACTAGATCACTATATTTCTATTTTGGGTTTTTTTTTAAAATACTATCTGAAAAAAACTGTCTCTCACCCACAACAATAACAACAAAAGTCAATTCTAGAAAAGAATTGGTGGAAATTTTTACATTTAAAAACATATATGTGAAGAAATATATTCAAAATCAGTCAACTACTTAAAATATAATGTTGCCTGACATTCAGCGCCTCCTATCTCTCTCTCTCTCTCTCTCTCTCTGAACAACTAAAAAATCTCTATGTAAGACAGAGATGTAGAGTGATACATATATAATAGATATATCAATCTCTTAATTTTCTTTCTTATATACTGGCGGTACATAAATACATCCACTCGTTTTTCAGTTTATTTAGTAAGGAAATCTCTTAAGTTTGTTTGTAACTCTTGATGAGAGCAAAATTTTACTAGAAAATGGTATTAATGGACTACATAATGGGGTAACTCTCTCCTATCAACAGTTCCTCAGAGAGATTTTGAAATTGCCGGCTAAAGGAATCCAAGCAGGATTGGACCATAATTTTTTATTTATTTTTTTGTGTTCATGTTAAATTCGAATAAGAAGACAACAATATCTTGTTAATTGTATCTAAATAAAATATGAAAATTTTGTTAAAGTTTTTTTGTATTTAAATTGATGCCGCTGAAATTTAAAAAAAAATAAAAAAAATTGTGCATTTTTGTTCTTGTTTTGAGTTCCTCTTATTATGTTATTTCGTGTCTCCAAAAAATGAGCTGACTTGAAAAAAAGAAAAAAAAATGCCATATATTGATGATTCATTTGGATTTTTTTTTGTTTTTTATTACGACACATTTGGATTATTAATTATAAAATTTTAAATGCACTAATGGCTTTTTTGCAATAAAAATATAGAGTGCATTTAACAACAGCAAAAGGCATAATCTAATATATAAAAACTTTTAATATGGTACTATTTGGCACACATCATAAATTGTGGGTCCTCAAATCAAAATTGTCTAAAAAGTAGGGGCCCAAGGTAGCCACTTTGTCGCCTCCCCCTTTGTGCCAACCCTTGATTCAAACCAACATATCGGAAGGCCTGGAGTTCTATCTGACTTGCTTTTGTTCTGAATCTACCACAACTTTTATATAATACCCTATTTTTTATTTGGTACTAAAACTCACATTCTTGATTTTGAACTTGCAATTTTTACTGTGTACATTGATAAATATTAGCATGTTATGAGATACTTTAGGCATTTAATTTTAGGAAAATACTTTTCTTATCGCATAATCTTGTTACATATTCTTACCAAATAATTTTGCTGCTAACTTTTATCAAATGCATTAAATGAATTTTATTTGCAAAAATACAACCCAAGTAATACATAAATATTTGGTAAGATTACATAGTAACTATAGCACTTCTCTTAATTTCACAATGTGGCTGTTTGGTTAAGTTTGCTTTGTGCCCATATTTAATCGGCAGTTTGGAAATTGCAATTCCAATTATCATCCAAAGGTTTGAAATTGCAATTTTCCAAATTTAGCCACTGAATTACTGAAAAAGTCAAAAATAAGTCGTTAATCACCGTTACTCTTTTTTAAGTTCTTGTTGAGTTACATCTATTTTTAATTTTTTTTCTTGATGCAAAGTTTAAATCTCTTCTTTGTATTATAATATCAAATTATAGACTCGAACTCAAGATATTCATAGACCTGGATATAGCACCACTATCAACCATTCTAGCCTACTCAACAAGGACGGAATCATAAATTAATCTTGAGGGGTGCCAATTTTTTTCTAATAAACTTAAAGGCCGATCTTTTGAAAATGATATATATAAAGCTACATCAAGTTTAGGGAGTTCGTGACCATATATATAAAGATACATCAATTTTTTTAGGGGAATATAAACCAATTTCATCCCCACCACTCAACATCCTCTATTTGTAGTTGGTCGCTATAATTTCCATTATTTTGCATTACGAGGACATGGATGAGAGTCCAATTGGTGAATTTAAACCATTAATTTTAAAATAGTTGATTCAAAACATTTTCAATGTGTTGTATAACTGCACTCAAGGGGGGAGCTGTGTGGGGGCAGAGGGGGGGTGCCCCTCCTTGGTTTGGGGCAATTTTAAAGATAAATAAAATTTTAGGGACTTATGTGCATAAAAATAAACTGGAGGGGGCCTAACTGTAAGATGAACAAACTTAAGGAACAATTTATAAATAGTAAACCTAATTAAAATCACTAGACTCATTTCTCTTTGTTTCTTCTTGCCGCCGCCTACTTCAGTGCTTCACCATTTCTTTATCTACACCATTTTAAATAAAAATAGGAGGAAAATAAAAGGAGGAGGAAGAATGCGAGGAAGAAGATGGAACGGAGGAAGAGGAGGGAGGGAGGTTGAGAAATAAGAAGAAAAAATGGGAGGAAGATGTAGAGATGAGATATTTTATATTTCGGGTTTTAGTTAAAAGATAAAATGCCTCGTATGCCCTTGGTCATACGAAACATTTACAATATTTATTCTTTCATATTTTATAGTATCTTATCTATTAGTATTGTTTTATTTTGAGCTTTTATTAGAAAAGGTATTATCTTATTATAAATAATATATAGTTATAGTTATTTAAAAGAGTAAATTACAAAAAATACAATGTACTTTACCTGTCTTTATAATTTGGGTAATGTGCAATTTTCTCGACATTAGAAACAGTGTACTTTATTTATTTTTTTATTTTGGGTAATAATAACCCCCAAAATATTACCCAAAATGAAAAAAGGGACAATTAAAAAAAAGGTCTTATTAGAGAAAGATTTTCACACTAAAGCCAAGGAATATTTTTTTGTAAATAAAGGGTCTATTTTTTATTTTATTGATAATACGACATGTGTCTTTTTTTTATTGTAAAATGGCATCCCAACCCTTAAAATAAACTAAAAAAATACCAATATGCATTAAAATATGGATTACAATATGAACTTTGCAGTTTATATTTCACTGCAATATGAACTTTGCACTCCATATTTCACTGCAATGTGAACTTTGCAGTCGATATTTTTGGTGCAAAGTTCATATTGCAGTCCATATTTTACTGCAATATGAACTTTGCAGTCCATATTTTTAGTGCAAAGTTCATATTGCAGTCCATATTTCACTGCAATATGAACTTTGCAGTTCATATTTTACTGCAATATGAACTTTGCAGTCCATATTTTTTGTGCAAATTTCATAAAGAGGGGTAATTTAGGTAATACATAACATGTTTTTATTAATTAAATGATATTTAAATTTATTCAAATACATTCATTTAAAATATAAAACAAAATAGGCCTCTTACACTAATTACCAATTAAAAATAGGCTCTTCATTCAAAAAAATATTATTCATTGGATTTTTGGTAAAAATCAATGTGTAATAAGCCCTTCTACCTAATTTCTAGATGAAAAAATAAATAAAGTACAATGTTTCTAATGTCGAGAAAACTGTACATTACCCAAATTGTAAAAACAATAAAGTACATTATATTTTTTGGTAATTTACCCTATTTAAAATAATATTTTGAGTTTTAATAGTATTTTTTTATTATAAAATAATATTTATAACAAAAACTACTTTAATTTTGTAAACTTATTACTATTTATAATAAAATAACATTGTGTTTTTTAGATAGTATTGCCTATATAAATCCAGGACTACTTGTTTTGTTTTTTGGATCTTAATTTGGTGATTTTTTTAATTTTTTTTTTTTGCTCTAAATGATTTGAAATTAGAGTAGGTGGCGTAAATCATAATTAGAATTATATATATTTCAAGTTTTTGTATGCGGTGTCTCGTTTCAAAAATGCGCACGCATGTGCCTTACACCTAGGCTCCAGGGAACTTGGCGCCTCAGTGCACCTTTAGCTTTTGACAACTATGATCATAAATACTTTCACATCTCTCTCTCCCTCTCGAAAAGAAATTAAAAATAGACTTTATGGATTGGATGGGCATTTTATTTGAATTTTGTCGACATTTAAAATGTTAACGGTGCAACCAAAATTTGTTGGGCAAATAATTGAATTTTGACTAAATTTCACCCCCCATTGGTCCAATTCCTGGCTTCGCCACTGACTGCATTGCCAACTTAGCAATGTCTAAATATAAAAAATGTTTATTAAAAAAATATATTAAAAGGGGTTATTTTATAGAGGTATATGTCACGTTACCAACTAAACAAAAGGGCAGGTGAATGTGTAAAAGACAAGAACAAGTGACATACGAGACTAAATCACGCGACCCACCCAAGTCTCCAGCTTAAATACCCCCACCCTAGACGCGAATTTCCACTCTCCGTCGTCTAACTTTACTCTTCCAAAAGAGTATCAAAAAGGAACACAAAAGTGAATCTTGAAAAATCATTAAACGATGAACAAAAATCAGTCATAGACCAATCCTTCTTGTCATCTTGGACTATTAAGTACAAAAGTACTTCATGTTCTCCCAAGCAATGCATCAATCCCGTGCCGGATCTCCCCATTGGATTGAATCAGACGCCAATTTCTCATCCCAAATCTTTAAAAACTCCTCAACCAGATCACACATTGCAACTAAAATGCAATAAGACGTTGCACCCTTTAAAGAGGCGCGGGTACAATATGTAACAGCAGAAAAACCAAAAATCAAATACAAAAAAGAAATGCGAACTAAATCATACACACTACACCTATGTATAAGAAGCAAATAACAGCAAGGAGTTCCTTTTTCCCTTCATTATGTCATAATAACCCACTGCCATGCTGCACACGCCATTATGAAACATTTAACTCCAAAGAAGAAGAATCAGAGGATAGACAAATTACACAAATACCACAAAGACCCATCAAGCCAAACAGCAGAAATGAAGACAGACACTAGGACCAACCAACCAAACCAACCCTTGCCAAATCTGCAAGGTTATAGTGTGTTCTTGGAGAAACAAAGATGCCCTTCATTCACATACATATATATTTATATATATATATCATCTATATCACTCAAAGGGCACCTAGCAAGACACTGTTTGGCCTACTTATACCATTACGAAGAAGACGCGTTGATATAAAAAGAGGGGGGAGAGCACATACTTCACTACATAGAACTTCTGCTCCATTTTTGTCTCTCCTTAGATCTTGTCGAGTTTATTGGCTTTGACCACCGGATTGGCTTTGGCTATGGCATCACGGCCCGCAGTCTGGTAATCGAACTGGCACTCATGCTTGTCAGAGTAACGGTGAGCCGCACAATAAAGGTTCCCGCACCTGCAGTTGAAACCTGTAAGCCCCACGCGCTTGCGGCAAGTGCTGCACCGGTTTGGCCCCTCTTTGGCCTTCGACTCGAGAGCCGAACCAGAGGCTGAACCCTGGGCCGCTTGGGTTGAAATGACTTTGGGAGCGACTGGTCCAGCTTGCACAGTCACGGCATCAGGAACCACAGGGTCCACAGTCGAGCCGCCATTGACGATGTTCTCGATGGAGGAGGCAGCGAGTTTGGCATGTTCTTGCTTCAAGATCACGTCTTTGTGGCACTTGGAACACATGTTCATAGTGGTTGCACTGCCAAAGAAGCCGCAGTTGTTGACGCACAGTATGGGGCCTTCCGGAGCTTGGCAGCCCGTCTCTTTTGAAGACTCCATCTTATTCAACTATCCTGCAGGCACCAGATTTATTATGTCAAATTTTTATCCTTTTTTTTGGTCAGAATACATTCGAGTACAAGCACAAGATCCACAGCAATAGAATACAGTTATATGCACACCACCAATAATAATGAAAAGGATACTTGTGGTCATGTTTTTAGGGAGCTTATTTGCAGTGTTCTGTTTTCTGTTCACAAAAACTTACTAGAAATGTCAAAATAATTACAAACACAAAATCACGGCCAGCAAGTGTCGATTATTGGCCAACTGTATACTAAATACAAAACACATTATTTCCAAAGATATCAGAACATGCATGCAAAACAAGAGAAATATTTCAAGAACAAATTCCAGGACTAAAGCACAAAAGAAATAGTATAAAAGCGAAGCGACATAGTATAATAGTAACAAACACTGTACCCACAAAGTATAGTTGGTTAGGTACCATCAACAAAATAATTTTGTTAATAGTTTAGGTGTTTTCAGAATTTTGGTTCAGTGCTTTCGGTACAAAACGTGTTTTCAGTATTTTGGGTTTGAAGTTTTGGGTGCTGGTAGCACCAGGACCAAAACAAACCCAAACAAAATCCAGTATTTTCATTTAGGTGTTTTTTTAGTTTCAGCATTTTATGGGTCCAGTTTGTTAGAAAACGAGACAACTAACAACCAGTAATGCAATATGGTTGACTTCAGACTTGATAGATAACAATGGCTGCTCTATTAATAAATATATGTAAACCATAGCAGCACGATGAAGTACGGAAAACAAATTGCCGAAGTGGACAGCCTATGAACTGGTTTCCTGAGAGAACTATTTATCCCCTCTGAAAAGCATTCACTTCAAATATGCTTTAGTTTGAGAATTGAAATAACAATATAGTTATAAAGGGAACAAAAGAAGGTTAAAAGCAATAATCAAGCATTGCCAACAACAGAACTGTTTACTAACACTGCGTAAACTATTAAATTGTAATGGAACAAATACCGTCCATTACTATTTAATGGAAGAAACTCCTTTAAGTAGTAAAGATCACCGATCACTTATAAATAAGACCAAAATACCACATAATGAATACATAATAAACTAATTTTACTGTTTCACAAAACTAACGTCATGCCAAAATTACCGGTTCAAGAGATATCTTACCGTGAAATAACACAGCTAATAACTACAAGAGTATGGTATTATTTAATGTAATAAAACTGTTGAAATTCACTTCTTCTGTTGAAAAGAGATGTTTGTAAATTATTACTTGATTTCTACTAAATCAAGCCAAAAGTGGCAATATTATTTAAAGCACAAGGCCAAGTTCAACAGGAAATAACATGAACAGACCACTAACTCCATCTAAATTTTGTACCCTTCAATCATAGTTAAATCTGCCTTTGATAAAAGGTTCAGTCAAAGGTAAAATAAATCCTGAGAGATAAAAGGGACTACCACTAAGAAACAATACCCTTTGATGATAGTCTTTAAACAATTTTTTTAATTATTATTGCACATCATTGAGGGAGCAACGAGTTTTAGTTCATATAAACTAGACATCGGAAAATATTTTTCAATATTAGAAAATTTGTTCGCAATATTATACAAATGTTATGAACTTCTAAACAATAACTTAGAGAGGTTTTCATTTAATTATTGACATATAAGAGGTTCTCATTCTAGAGTGATAAGTCATATTTTTAGCTTGACAGTATTATTGACATTTTATGTCCATACCAAAACTATCATCTCTTGCTCGCTCTCCTTTAATATTAAGTAAAACAATATATAATCTTAGCCATCTAGACCTACTATACCAAAAAATTTCGGCAATTCACAAATCACTAAAAACCCCACTACCTCGGAAATAATTGTCTTAGTGGTGTTAGCTCTCTTAAGTAATTTGCATCAAGGGACTGGTCATTGTCACGACACTAGGGGGGAAATTTAATAATCGAAGCCATGAATTGAACGTAAATGAGAAGTGGCCTTGGTTGTGGTTGTGGTTGTAGTTGTTCAATTAGGAAGAGGTGATGGTGATGGAGGTGGTCACTACGTGGCGTTTAACAGTGGTTGCATAATAAGATCAATCATGGTGTTGATGCATGCAAATATATGTAGTGACCACCCGGTGGCACGTAATACTATGATTATTTTCTTCAATAACTTCTATAACACGTCACTATCACCTTAACAAGTGCACACCCACCAAGTGTTCACAGATTTCCAGTATAAATAGTTGCTGATGGGGGAAAGTGTACAAAATTAGAGCATTAGATATGCCTCGGATATGACACTGATATAGTCCATACATAAAAAAATACTCCAAATTAGTATTCATTTCTCATTCAAATAAAACTGTCTTCTCAAAGAGGTAATATATTTAGTTTAAAAGAACATGTTAGGAAAAAAGCTATTGAACGTCCTATGATAGGCAAGTTATTAATGTCTTGTCATCAATAACTATATTTAAAGCTATCATATATTACCATATGGCTGCAATCTATCATATCATATCGGATTTCCCCATATCCCAATCCGTGCAACATAGAATGCAAGTATCCCATTATGGTACTCTCTTCCTCCCAAATTAAGCAAAGCAACCCCTATTCTTTCTCCAAGAGATCCCAAATTAGGAGTCCAATTTCCTTTTTGGGACATAATCAACGTATGAGATCCCACAAGAGTTAAAAAAAAAAAATTATTGCTGGGGAGCATCCACAACGGTTCAAGTAGGATAAATTTACCCTATATGCGCACACAGCGGTTATGGTTCATAGGCTAAAACATTGTTTCCTAGGTCATAGGTATGCTAAAGTTGAGTTGGACAAAGTTCCTTACCATATAGACAAGAGAAGTCCGGATAGGCTCACATCAGATCTCATATGCCCAGGACACCACAAACCCGGACACGTAGCGTCCGGATAACCCTTATCCGGTTCCTTTGCCCTCCTACTACTTTTTGCACAGAGAGTAGAGTATATGTACCCTACATCCCTACTTACCATACCCTAAAGTTTACCATTGCGAATGCTATTAGCCATTCATCACATTAAAATTACTGTATTATTAAAAACTATTAAGTGTGGAAGTCAAAAATGGACTCAAAATTACAATAAGCGAGTACCATATTAGCTTACTTGTTAAAAGAAAATAATTTATAACTGCTACAAAATGAGTGTCATACTATATTCTAAATTTTTGCCCTATGGCGTGTCCTTTCCACAGCAAATTTAGTATCCTTAAGCTAATTTGGACAATTTTGGCAGGCCATATCTCCACAGCAAATTTAGTAGGAGAGAGGGTTTTGATATGCGCACAAACATACCTATATATATTAATATACGCATATAGATACAGATATAGATATAGATAGTCCATTTCAAGTAAGGACCAAGTTTATGGACCAATCTGTATGGATTGGTCCTTTTAAGGGAGCAAAAATATGAGTTTTTTGATGAAACTTTGTGGAGATGACTTCCATGACTATTAGATCATCCCCATCAAATTTCATCAAATCATTCAACCGGGAAGTGGATTAACTAAAAAATTGATAAATATATATATACGTGTGCAGAAAATACATATATATGCGCATTTCTGCACACACATATATATATATATCAAATTTTTGGTTAACCTACTTCCCGATTGAATTTTTGAATTTCACATTAACAGAATTTCCCTGATATAATTATTTTCCAGATTCAAAAATCCCCCCTTCTGACTTTGGTTTTGTTTGTGTAACCCACCAGCCTCTTATCCATTCTCATTCAATCATGGCAGTGGAGCAAATCAAAATATCAAAACTTACATTGGGTTTAGGAATAATCAGGCTCGAATGATGACTCCCACGACATCCAGGAATGAAATTTGGTGGAGATGATCAAATAGTCGTGTAGATCATCTCCACCAAGTTTCATCAAAAAACTCTTCTTTTTTTTTGATAACCGTGAGTATTTGGGCCCCGCCCCAAAAATTCCCATAAGGCCCTGGCGCTTATCCACCGGGAGACGCCCCAGTGGCCCCAAGAATCTTGACACAGTGGGGAATTAAACCTGAGATTGTGCGCCTAACCACACAATCCCAAATACGGGCTTACCGCTGAGGCAACCCCTTGGGGTTTCAAAAAACTCATATTTTTGCCCCCTCAAAAGGACCAATCCGTATGTATTGGTCCTTAAACTTGGTCTTACTTGAAATTTTCCCTAGATATGGATATATATATATATATATAGAGAGAGAGAGAGAGAGAGATTTTGCAGACAGAAATTCTGATTTGGAACAAGAGTTCAGAATTAGCGATAATGTAAAAAACGGATTAAGCAACTTGCATCGGCACCAAAATTATCTTTAAAAACTAAAAAAGGGAGACAAAGGTTAAGTACAAGATTGTGTAAAAAAAAACTCTTACTTTTTTCTTCTGACTATTTAGGGTTCTTAGGGAACAAGGACATTACATAAGTAAATCCCACACATGATATAGGAAGTGAAAGAAACTTTGTAGCTTGTATGAAACGGAAGCAGCAAACTTATTATGACCAAAGCTCACTTCAAGCAACAGAGATAACCCTGCCACTAGATCCTTCTCTATATAGTCGTCCAAACTTTAGTGTGATTCTCAGAAAAGTGGAATTTGGGAACATAGATTTGAACACTGAAAAAGCATCTACAGAAGACAACAAAATAATACATCAAACATGGAATGTAAATTAACAAGATCCCTTGCTATTAATGTTGCATTTAGGTAAACAGCACGTGGCCAAAACACGTGCAACTTTCCCAATAACGCGCAAACGAAAGAGAAAACAAGACAACCGTCCACATTTAACACAGCGCACAGAGACTTGTCTTCATCCCAACGTCAAAAGGGCTTTTTAAAAAATACAATTTTCACAGATAGCTTTCAGTCAGATTGCAATCTCACAGCCATTGGATGGCTGACTAAATGCTCTCAAGCACACCATCAACCAGCCACTGCGAGTTTCACTTTCGCATAAAGTCAGGGCAAAAAAAAAAGGCCATTGGATGCCTCATTATGTGCTCCCAAGCACACACCAACCAACAGCGAGTTTTCACATAATGTTAGCAACAAAAGTAGCACAATTCAAAATATCTTAACACTAACAAACAACAAGATTATCAAAAAATTCTTGTATGCCATAACTTCAACATACCCAAAGACCGTAAATCACTCAAAGTTCACGAAACAAAAAGGAAATTCAAACAATAGTAAATTCCATTATAACCCAAATACGTATAATTAAACCCCACTGCATGAAAATAGAAGAATCTCCCAAAGTAGCCATCCTCACGAGTCATTACCAACACTAAACGTACTAACAAATTGTACAAACATTTTATACAAACAGTTGTGGCACCAATTAGATTAAAAGAAAAGGAGGCAACAAATTTAATGTGACCCCGCCGGTTCATTTGAGTAGACTCATATCAGTTTGTACAGAACGTTCGTACAAAAATTAAGTCTGTCATTTACTTGCATCAAATTGGTTTCCAATTAAAAAAACTTATAGAAAAACAAGCTTTTTAACTCCCATGTTACAAATTCAAGAAACCACTGTCAAAATTCGCCCCAACTAATTACACCAATTTAACACACTCAGCATAATCATAAGGAAAAATAGATGGAACTAATAAAGCATATATACATATATACCGAATACAATTCATGAAGATAGATATGATGCAAAGAAAACCCTAATTCAAAACCGACAAATATGATATCAAAGGAGGTGCTTACCCGATTCAAAACGACAGCTTTGGCCGATCTTGACGAGCAAAACCGAACCAGACTATTCCTGTCCCAAATTAAAATTTTCACACAAAATAACTAAATTTAAAAAGCAGTACAAGTTCCTTAATCAAAATCATCAAATAAACATCAAATCAAAAGAATAGTAAGTAGAAATTAACATCAGGATGGAGTCTAATATTGCCTTAATCGAAGAAATAATGGTGCTTTAATCGGAGATATCGAGAGGCAGAGAGAGAGGTTGATTTGTATTTTTTTTTCTTCCCCTTCGTTCGTCCTATTTAAGAGTTGGCTTTTTCTCTCTGCCAACGAACGCTTACGTACTTGAGTCGGTGTACCTGCCCTCGCTTGATATTTTAATTACGGTTTTGACATTATGTGGCTAATAAGTATAAATTTTATGTGTTAATTAATTTTTATACAAAACTTAAAATTTTAAAAAAAATGAGGTAATTGGCTATAAGTGTTCATTTCAATAATAACATAATTATAAAGGATACGGAGTTCATTTCAATAATAACATAATTATAAAAGATACTTATAAATTAGTTGTATAAATTAAGGACACTGTACAAAAAAGACACTTATACCATTTTCTTATAACATCACAAGTCTCATCAAAATTTGTGTTAAATTTGTTTAGTACCAATTTGTTTTAATACTAATAGTGCTAAATCTGTTTAGTATCAATCTGTTTTAGCAACAATAGTGCTAAATCTGTTTAGCACCAATCTATTTTAACACCAATGGTGCTAAATCTGTTTAGTATCAATCTGTTTTAGCAACAATAGTGCTAAATCTGTTTAGCACCAATCTATTTTAACACCAATGGTGCTAAATCTGTTTAGCACTGCTGGTGCTAAAATTTAAAAAGGGTATTTCAGACCACACAATGGAATAGTTGTATCAAATGATTAAAGCAATAAATGTACGAAATTTAAAAGAGTTAAAGATTTATAGAGGAAGTTGGCCTCGTATGAAGATACGGGTTAGTCCTCCCATGTGGAATAGATCTAGGAGCTCGGTTTGCTTTATGTTGGTGATAAACAAACAATTATTACAAATTCACAAAAGTCTCTCCAACTATTTTATCCTCGCAATGTTATAATAAGAGTATACTCGAGCTACATGAGTCATGACCTCTCTATTCTAAGAGCTCTAATAAATGCTATAAGCTTTTGTTTGCCTCTTATCTCTTTGCTTTTGAATGCTTGATTCTCTCTCTTGTTCTTGGAGTAAATGTTTATCCTAAGTAGATGGTTTAGTTGTCTGTCCTCATAAATGTTGGATCCTCCTTCTATATATATGAGACAGAGATGGCGTGCAGACGAGCTTTGCCTGCGTGCTAGAGGCCATGCCTTAATCATCGCCCACCCTCACCTTATTTTTCCATGAATCCCAGTGCATTAAATGCAGTCGATGGGAATTTAATGAAGGTGGGGGAAATTATGCGCCTCGTGCAGAGCAGGTGATAGTCGTCCATGCTGTCTGTCAGTTGTGCCATCAGGGTGTCCGAGCAAGCTCCAGAGCTCGTTGGTAGAGCTCTAGAGCTCGAGTCTCATCATCTGTTGCGTGGAATTAAACATTGAGTCAGCATTCCCCTACTAGAGAGCTTCGTTATAAACTGTAGTGCTCGAGTATAGCTTTTTCAAGCTCATTTTGTGATGGCGGTAAATGCGACTGACGTGGATGGCCACGTGTCCTTTCGTGGTTGGTTGGATAAATCGAATTAGTATTTTGCACAATCAAGCACCAATCTGTTTTAGTAACAATGGTGCTAAATCTGTTTAGCACCAATTTGTTTTAGCAATAATGGTGCTAAATGGTTTTAACACCGTTTAAAGCCATTTAGCACCTTTGAACACATTAACGAGAAATATGACAGTTTTAAAAGTAATTTAGCACCTCTTTTCGCAAATATAAAGTAGTTTTGAATGTGCTAAAAGCCATTTAGCACCACCTTTCAACAAAAAGTAACAAGCAATCTAAATGTACTAAATGCATTTAGCATCACCTGTCAACACACATCATAACAACTAGAATGTGCTAAATGCATTTTACCACCACTTGTCAACACACATGACAATAAACAGAAGGTGCTAAATGCATTTTACCACCACTTGTCAACACACATGACAATAAACAGAAGGTGCTAAATGCATTTAGTACCACCTATCAACACACATGACAACAACTAGAAGGTACTAAATAATTTTAGCACCAATACAAAGCAGAAAACAACAAAATTAATAAAATCATCATCCACTCAATTTATTTATATGTATATATATGGATCGATGTAAGGTTCGTCAAAAAAAATGTTGCGATTAGATTTTTTTTTCAAATCCCGCTGGGCTATCGAAATTGGTCGATTTCGATAGCAAAATAACCTCTGATCGTCTTGTTTTTTCCTGCAATTAGTGTAACTTTGTCTTCTGAACAACATATAAAAAAATCAGTCAAATCCAACAGTTCGATCAAAAAGTTATATCTGTTTTATAACTGCACCTGCAGAAAGAAGAAGAAGAAGAAGAAGAAGAAAAATATGAGAACGGCGCTCCTCTCGGCGATATGATCGGAGAGTCAGGTGGTGGTGGTAGTGGTGGTGGAAGAGGTGAAATCGTTGGTGAGACATAGAAGAATATTTAATGGTTGAATGGGGATCTTAAGAGAGAAATGAGGTATTGGAAGTTTCGGTGAGGGAGGAGGGGCAAATTGATTCATCATTACTGTAGCAAGTAGTGTGCATGATAAGAGATGTTTATATTAGGTTTATTTTTGTCCATCAACATTTAACGTTTTTCTTAAAATAAATTAATATTATGAAAAGTGTCCTTATTATAAAACCAAATTATGAAATTAGTACTACTTCCCTTTATCAAACATGAGTACATCCTTAGAGTTATAAAACATTACAGAGCGAAGCCTTATAACCCATTATCTTAAAAAAAAAATATGCTCCAATAATATTTTTATAAATTTTTATATAATTTTTTAAATGATTAATAAAATATCAACACACGCTAAATATTATTTTATATTTTTTCTTTCAAATTTTTTTATACATAGTCTTATACACATAATAGATCTTGATTTATAATTTGATTAGTAGATTTTAAATATATAATTTTGGCTAAACAATTCAAAAGGCCACTAAACTTTTCATTCAATACCATTTTAGCCATCAAACTTTAAAAGGAATCACTTTTGTCATTCAACTTTAGAATAAGTATTACTTTGACCATTTTGTCCTAATTTAGCTGTTAAATGTGACACATTTGCATGACATGTGACTTCGTGTAACGTCATTTTTGTCATACTGCAACATAACGACATTTTTGTCATACTGCAATTAAACACACAAAATATAGCAATATTGTTAACAAACGACATAACTTAAGCTATTTTAGAACCAAAATGATTAAAAGACACATAAATTAAGTCAATGTGTCTTGCACATACTTTCATTCCATCTAATTTAATAATTAAATTAGAATGAATTATCAAAGTGGTACTAACTCCAAAGTTGGACGGTAAAAATAGTTTATTTTACGGTGTAAAGTGTGAATATATTTTACACAACCAATTTACACATAACCTCATTTTTAAATTCATAGATCAAAAGATTTTTTAAATCTCATACTTAAAATCTTGCGAAAAAAATACACTTTACGAAAATAAATTATTTAAAAGGATGCAAAAATGAGAACCCTGAATATTCCGGAACGTGTTTGGAAAAAAAAGAATCGAACCGCTTTAAAAAAATTGAAATCCTTATTTCAAAAATTATATTTTTCAGTCTATTTCCTCAATCGGTGCTATATAAATTTTAACTTTGGAAATACCAAACTTTGAATATATTTGCATATATGCACTATATATATATATATATTCTTCTACTTTGAACAGATAAAGATTGTACAAGTAAAAATGAAAATTTAAAATTTGACACAATTTAAAAAATTAGATGTGAAATTATTTTACATATATTTATATATAGAGAGAGATATACGTATTAATTATTAAAATTGCATTTGACATGTCAAATAACAAGATCAAACTGAAATATTTAAACTTATTAATTCAAAATAAAATAATCTCACTTTTTAAATGAATTTGTTTATTGCCTCCCTCAAATACCCAATCTTATAACTAAACATAAAATTGAATAGTTTCATCGTATCATATCCCACGACCAAACTCAGCTAAAATATCTTAATTAATAAAATAATAAAATGTAATAAACCTCTATCTTGATTAGAATATATTTTCTGACATAAATCATTACAAGTGAGAGCCTCGTTGCCAAACTATTGAAATCTAGATTTGCCTAACACTAATAATGAAAATGATGAAACTATAACGTAACTCAATCTAATCAATCACTATAAACCCAAAAAAAATTAGCCAATCACTTGTCGACTTTTTTCACGTTTCTTTTCTTTATTCTTTTAGCAAATATATGTGTCATTCGAACAAGGAGGGAAATAACGCAACAGGTGTAGCTGGTGAGACTCTCCAAGATAGTATTTAGCAGTAAAACAGCCCCACTCACTCACTCACTCGACAGCTTCCTTATTTTCTTAAAGAAAAATGTTGAAAACTTAAAATATTTGTATTACATTTTTTTTATTATAAATATAATTGAGCGACGATAGTTGATACATTAGGGTGTTCGAACTTAAAAAGAAATAAGAAAGGAAAGAAGGAAAGATCGAATTCATGACTCCGGGGTTATGAAAACCACCCCCTTTATCACTTGAAAAGTACCCCACTAAATATTTACATTACATTAACTACTAGAATTTTCATCTTTTAGAAAAAAAAAAAGATGTTGGCATATGAAAGTAAAATAATAATAAAAAAAATGTCAATATCGATCAACCGATTAGATGTCTCAATGGTCAAAAAACTCGATTATCAAATTTTATGTTCGATTATCACTAACTACAATTGCATTATTATTATAATCACTCAGGTTCTCTTCTAAAATATCCATTCCAAGTTGTAATTTGGGTTACTTTAGTATGCATAATATTCGCATTTTACTACATATATGAGAGATTAGGGTGGTTCAATTACCTGCTCTAGACTTTCACCATTATAATAGTGCGTGCAACTTAAAAAAAAATTGGCTATTTAAAAAGGGTGGTATTATTTACACCCACTATTTCTGTCACAAAGACCACCATCTAAAATTTAACTTAAAATATATTTTAACACTACTTTATTTCTCACAAACACTTCTTTTCATTGTCTGATATTAGGTGAGTGCTTAGTAACACATTTTCCTCATATGAGCAAAGTTTATGTAAATGCAATCACTTCTTATTTGGCGAGCCTTATTTGGAAAAGACTCAAGTCATCCATTACTTAATATTATACGAGTTATTACAAACAAACTCTCCTCAAATGGTATGAATTTGTGTATCTATACTCACCTCTCATTAGACGAGTCTTACCAGATATTAGTGATTAAAAATTTATTTTTAAAAGTTGTCTGTGACAGAAATAACAAACGTAAATAACACCGCTTATTTAAAAATGGTAAACAAGGCTTAGCTCCGGACAGTTGTAATAAAATTAATATTTTATAATATTGCGTAAAAGTCAAATTAAACAGTCTGAAAATAAGATATGTCAATATTTTCACTACAATTTTTTTTATAGTTTTTTAAAAGTGAAATCATACCAATTTCATCAATTCAACGGTCCAACATCTTCGTGACTGTGAAAGCAATTCCAAATACAAAACAAATATCTCGTAGATATTAAGGCAAGGCAATTTGTGGAGATATTTTAAAGCTAATGAAAAGCGACAAGTTATGTCAATTTTTTTATTTTGGTTCAGAACATGAAAGTTTAGGTGGAGGGGGTTTATCCCGCACGTCATCTCTCATTAAAAAATCTGATAATAAGAGAGTTTAAATCTAAATCTTAGGCTCCGTTTAATCGTAAGATGAAAAAGAAAAATAAATTGAATTAGTTTTAATGAGAACATAGAAAACAAGGTGAAAAATGTTACTCATGTTATGAGTAGATATGCTCCATCCTTCTATATTTTTTTTAGAAAAATTTTCCTCACTACCAAGTAAAGAAAATTTTTTCATGAAAAAATTTAAAAATTAAGGCTTCGTTTGATTGCAAGATGGAAAAGGAAAATAAATTGAGTTAGTTTTGGTAAAAAGATAGAAAATATGTTGAGTGATAGAGGTGATATCTTCTTGATTTTTAAGTTTTTCCATGAAGAAATTTTCTTTGCTTGGTGGTGAGTAAAAATTTTCCATCAAAAACATTGAAAGATGGAGGATATATACTTATAAAATGATTAACATCTCTCACTTTATTTTATATCTTTTCACACAAACTAATTAAATTTATTTTTTTTTTCCATCTTTGCAATCAAACAAAGCCTTAGAAGTGAAATATTCAATTTTTTATTGAGTAATTTTATATAAACATAAAAATTTGACATATTATTGTGACTTAGCTCCTCTCCATTATCCTTTCGGTCTAATTTCGTCCAAGGGAGTATAATTCAAGGGTTAAACGGATAATTTTTTTCATGACCCTTGGTAAAGATGATCTCTATAATGAGTAGATCAAGTGCACAAAATTTCATCAAGAAATTCAAACTGAAAGTGGGTGTAATAAAAATTGATGCAATTGTTCATTTTCGACCATTCAAATTTTATATTATCATTTCACTCATTTATAAATTGAATCTTCTAATGAAATTTTTGTGGAGATATTCTATTCGTCATAAAGATCATCTCTACTAATTTTCATTAAAAAATTCATTTATTTATTTATCGAACTAGACCGACTTGGACAAAATTAGACTGAATGGTAATAAAAAGTAGCCAAGTCATTCATTAATTATAATAAAATCTATTAAAACTAATGAAAATGGAGCCCCATCTTACCAAGTAAGTGCCACGTGTCGGATTTTTAGTAATAGAACATTTATATCTCATCTTATCTAAAGAAGCAAAACTCAAACGGGTAGAACAGATGGTCAAACATCCCTTACTTGGCCCTTTGTATCTTCCTCCATCTCCTTTCATCCGTTATTTTTATTTCTCCAAATTCATTGTACGCAACTTTTCGAATTCCAACTGTTTCAACACTTTAGGATTCTTCCTCTCATATTTAGTATTGCAAATAAAGTAATATCCTCTTTCTTATTAATTGTTATAATAATTACCGTAATAATAACATACTTAATACTCTCTTATTAATTATTTTAATAATTTATATTATTTATTGTAATAATTATTAGTATAGTAAAATCGAGAAAGTGTAATAATTATAATAATAAATCATTTTTATTATGAAACATTTATTTACTTATTTTTTAAACTCTTTCATTTTCCATATTTTTATCCATACTTAATATCTATTACATCTAATCTAATATAACAGTATATATATAAAATAAGAGGAGTGAGAAGAATTTATTACATTAAATGTTAACAAAATTCTTTAGCTATCAAATGTAATTATGTTTATTGCATCATATTTATATATACTATTAGATTTATATATATACTATGTATATCCACATATATTTATATTTATTTATATTTATTGCATTGTATTTATATTTATATACTATTAGATTTTAACAAGTCTTTAATATTTTATTTCTTTAAAACGAGTCTTGCACTAAATTTTTAATAATATTGTTTAGTAGTAGTCCTTCAATCACCTTCCATTGTTTTTATGAAACTCCTACAATTGAAAATATTAGTTATATATCTTTAATTTATAATCCATCTAATATAAAAAAGTAATTAAAAAGTAAAAATATATATGTAAATATATAAATGCTCCCGTGCATCACACGGGTTAAAAAACTAGTATTATATAATTCTTTTAACCAATACATAATTATCATATTTAATAAAATAATAATGTCAACAAACGAATTAAGTATTTTATGGGTATTAGCATGTCTTTATTCAACTTGTGCAAGTTTCCCTTCTTTTAAGACATTAATATTTTAATTACATAATGATTAAATTTTACGTTATCAGATTAATTACATAATTAAAAATGATTCTTTGTAACACAACGTGATTTTTGTATAACTTACGGGTATTTATCTATAGTCCTAAAGCAATATTATCTTTGTTATATGTATAGTAATGTTTTGAGAAATTAAATTCTGTATTTTTAAAATTGTACATTGCTTTAATAATAATACATGTTTTTGTAGATTTTTTAAAATTTATCCTATTTGGTTTAAAATTTCCAAAGTGCATTTAAAAATTTTATTCGACAGTGAACAGTGAAAAGTTTAATAAAGTAGATCAGGCTTTATTTCCATCCGTCCACGTCGTCCTTCTCCGTAGACTCCTATGTCTTCTTCTCTTCCCTTCTTCTCTACAAGCCTTTCATCTCTCCAACCATATATGTCCTTCGAAATTACTTCTCTTCCTCTAACTCTTCTGCCATGCTTTTCTCTCTATGACTTCGACCCATCTCTTCACACAGCTCTCTACAGCCTAGGGCTAAATTCAACTAAAGCTGAAGCTATTCCCTTTCAGCACTCGGATTCTGTGTAACCCACATGCTATTTGTAAGAAAAAATCCAAGCTTACGCTACCAAGTGGGCTGACACTTGCATCTATCGAGTCAGGGGTTGTTTCTCAATTAAATTCACATCAAATTGATTCTCACCTTCTTGCTTAAATCTCAATAAATCTTAGCCGTAAGTAAAGAATAAAGAAAATGGTGCTTACAAGAAGTAAGAGAAAGCCTTTTGACTTAGAACCCCCTTCTCCGAAAGTTGAAATCACCGACGAAAATATCTCCGCGGACAACGTCTCTCCGGCGAAAAAAGCAAAAGTTTGTTCTCTGGTGCATTCATTTATAATTTTTTGTTGCAATTTTCTTCCTGTATATAAAGCCTCAAGTCCAATTGGTTAATGCATATGAGATGTTTGATAATATGCCTTAGTGATGGGTGTCGAATCCAACAAAAATAATTCCTACTCAAATTTTGATTAAATTGTGTATAACGGTGAGCAAGGTCGAATCCACAGAGACTGGTTAGACTTAATTCTTCAAATAATAAAAGAAATGGGGGTTTTTGGAATTTTGTAATTTAAAAGAAATCAATTGAAAGTAGTTAAAAAGAGATATCAATATTTATGAAAGATCTAGCCTAAGGTATATTCTCATAATTGATTCATTGAATTGATCATCGATGCAAAAATAAATCTTTTATCCTTTACTAAATTGGTTATAGTTATTGATACAATCTAATAACCAATATTTCCTTACTTTGTCGATAATCAAGGTACGACCGTTAATTACTTCTCTAATCAATAAACAACCCTAGAAAAGCTCATAGGATTTAATTTACCAACAGCATTAATAACTAGAGAGACCCAATTCTAATCAGTGGATACAAAAGCAGGATCCATTTAAATTAGATTATATATCCCCACAACATAAACTTTGTCTATGTTATTTTACCACTAATATTAGATCACCTAAACAATTACGGATTTAGATTTTCTAATTGGCAGTATATTGTTTCATCAATCAAGACAACGTGCACTTTGTATTAATTAATCAACAATAATATAATCAAACATAGAAGATATATAAATAGCAGAGAATAAAAGAGTAATAGAAATTAATTAGATCTCACAATTCTTGAAGAATCAAAACCTTGAATAACCTTGAACTAGAATAATAGCTTAGCAATCCATGGAGCAAAGAAAGTCTTCTAACTTCAAGAAAGGAGAAGGAAAATAATATATTGTTGTGTATATTCTACTCCTAACCCTTACCTAATATTTATAGGCCTAAAACAAGAACCACAATAAAACTCTAATTCCTCCTAAAAATAGGAGTCCTAAAAAAAATCAACTAAATATTGTTTCCTAATTAAAATAAAAAGCTACTAAGGAAATAATTAAGATACCAAAACAATTACAAAAACTAATTAAGTTATTCTGCCAACTGGGAGAACACGCTAAAAATTAGAATTGAATTTCGGAATTGGAGCGCACCCACGGCTTAACAAAACAGCACTTCTGTCTTTTGGACATAACTCCTAGCTTTGGCGTGCCCACGGCTTACGCAATTACTTCTTCTGGTTTTTCACTTTTTCCAACTTAGCTTCTTTCATCTTAAACTTGGGCTTTTAGCTCATTTATCTTTATATCCATCATCTTTCCTACATAAACACGATATGCAATTAATATTCGCAAATTAAGCATTTTAAAACTAATAAATCATGGGAATATATCTCAAGATAAATAACAATTATGCGTCTTATCACTTAGAGAGATATGGCTTCGAAACAGTGCGTTGATGATATGCAGATAAGGTGTTTGATAATATGCCATATATTTTCTTCCTAGTACTTTAGAAACTTGCGCTTCACCAGAACACCCTTTAAAAGCTATTTAAAAAAAAGGAAAGGAAAATATCAAAATATCGGTAGCGCCTCAAACCAACAAGAATTCCCTCTTTATAAATCTTGACATATATACTTATTTTTGTTGAAATAGTAGAGTCTGTTGCCCCTTCATCAAACTTGACTATTAATACATTCTCATCTCCCAAAGCCCTTTGCAGGTGAGTTTTTGTTGCATTTAGATACGGACCCTGTATTGTGTAGACATGGATTAACCTTCACTTAGTCTAAAGTACCCTTCTTATAATAAATAATAAAAAATCTAACTCATTACATTTATATGTTTGCAGAAGCATGCATGTTAAAAAAATTAATTGCTTAATATGAAATTATGTTGATAATTGTTATATTACATAGAGTCTCCAGTTCATTGATCATATTGGTTTCTTTATAATGAATAAATTCAATACGTTATTGAGATGGTCATCTCTTCATATTCTGGTATCATATTGGTTTATTCGTTTACTTGTATTTTTTTTATGGCCCCGCCTCATATTTTCGTAATTTCTTATATAAACTCATCATTTTTACCTTTATCACACTTCCGAGTCCTAAACTCTTTAACAAATTGATGTTTCGTCAATTAGGTTGTGGTTTGTTTCCTCTGGCTAAATTAGAAGATTGTTAGTTAGTTTTTCTTTTATTTTCAAGAATTAGGAATACGGTGATTAGGTAATTAAACTATGGAACAATATAAAAGGTACCATACTTGATCATTTTTTCTTCTGCTCCACTTGTTTTGTAATTCAAGTATCCAATATTAAATCTGCTTGAACTCGGTGGTACTTTGTTTGTTGGGGGTTAATATTAGTACTGCTACTTCAATACTTTGTAGAAACTTTATTTGAAGGCTGTTAAAAATAATTAAAACTGTACTTTATCATTGCATGGTTATGAGTTCTTTCTCCCAACTTTTTATATATCCTACAAATTATACATATTCTTCACAATCTCATTATTATAAATGAGTGTCCCTATTATCGGCGAGTCGTTATGTAATTGGCACTTATCTTATGCTAAAGTTTTTATATAATTCATCAAGGAAGAGTTCGACATGGGTCAAATGGGGATAAACAATACTTTAAATACAAAACAAGTGAACGAAATCTCACATAAATTAAAAGAGCGAACCAGAAGATACTACGACGCAGCCCAAATTAGAGCGAAATTTGCTAGAATGAAAGCCAAAACCAATGCATTTTATAAACTAATTAATAGCACGGGTTTTGGCTGGAGCTCGAAAATAAACACCGTAACTGTCGACGAAAATGTGTGGTCGACATACCTAAAGGTAAAAAACCTGATTAGTACAAAAGTATTTATTTATATTATTATTCATTTCTTAATGCTTACATAATCTTTATATTATTATTCTTTCATACAAAATAGTATTGTTATTCATTCGTATAAAAGATTGTGTGGTCGACATACCTAATGCTTATATTATTATTCTTTTGTAGGCAAACCCAACCACGAGTGTTTTTAAAAAGAAAGGTTTACATGGCTATGACAAACTTTCAAAAAAATTAAAAATACTACTGCAACGGGTGTGTTCGGCTAAGCTTCGAACCAATGGCCACTTTCCTCTAACGACAAAATGGATGTGGGAGGTGGTACAAGTATGTTTCCAATGGGCCCTGCCTACATTCATAGAATTGGTGGCAAGAGTAGGTCATCAAAACGAAGCAGGACCTCCTTAGACGCGTTTTTGGAAATAATGTCGGAGACACCACGTGCGAATAAAACGCATTACGACGCGAAGGTGACAACTACGAAGGAGCACACGATGATCAATTGTATGAGTGTCTTGAAAAATATGCTAGTTTTCGGAGAACAATATGCCCTCGCTGCCAAGAAGTTGATATCGGGCAAGGATTAACGCAATTTCTTCCTCCTTTTAAATCCGGACAGGTAAATTGAATGGGTTCATGGTGATAAGCATATTATAATGCACTTGGATAGGCTTATACATGTGCATTATAATACACTTATGTGGCAAAACACACTAAATAAACTCCAAATTACACATTATTAGTTCAATAGCAAATTAGGTTACTAACTTGATTGTTGAGAGCTTAAATGTGTATGAAAGATTGTTCATGATTATTTTATGAAGAATGATTAAGAAAGACCTCAAAAAGATATATTATTAAGAAAAATGTTGAAAGAGTTGGAAAAGTTTGAACAAAGCTTGGATGAAGAAAGAAGGCTTTGAAGCATTTGAAGAATACCAAGATTGATCTTAGCCTTATTAAGATCGATATTAGGTCCTGCTAGCATAAGAAAATGAGATCCTGAGAGCTTCCAAGATCGATCTTGGCTACCCAATATCGATCTTGCCCACTTTCCACTAACAGTTATAAAGCAAAATCGATCTTGGTCCCTTGTAGTTTTTTTCTTCCCACTTGTCCAACTTGCCAAGCTTTCCCACTTACATTCAATGCATCAAGACAACTTGCCCACTTGTCTTCTACCTATTCTTACCCAATGTGCATCTATAAATAGAGAGCAAGGGCCAAGCATAACAACAACTTTTAGTTGAAAGATTAATTTTTTGTAGTTGAAAGAAAATCAAGAAAGATAAATAGAATAAAATATTCTTCTTTTTCTTGTATTCTCCTTCACTTGTAATAGACTCATTCTACATCTATTAATACAAGTGTTCTTTCGATTTTACTCTATCTTTAACACGTTTTTATCATTTATGGATAGGTGAATCACCTAGCCAATTGTTGTGCACGATTTTGTGCGTATTTTAGACCTCCTGCTTGCCTTTGTTTCTCCGTTTTAGGTACTAGAGATTATTTATTTAATTTTAGGATATTGTAATATTATTGAGCTAGTAGAGAAAATATTGAAAAAGGGTTGAATTGAGTGAATAAAGTATCGAAGTCAAGAAGAAGTGAATCGAGTTTTGAGTTTTCTTAAATTCAGAGGTTTACATTGTCAAAAATAGTCCCGAACCTACTGCCAGTGCACAATGACGAAAATTAAAATGTGTGCCCTCCATTTAATTTCTTGCTCTTTACTCCTTTACAATTCAATCCTTATTCAATATATTTCCATATTTTCCTCATTAAACTCCAGCTATTTTATTATTTATAGAATCCTTTTTCATAAAAAAAACCCTTCAATTTAACTAAAACTCCTAACTCTCATTGTGCAACTATTTTTGAGAGATTGTCTGCGATTTTAGCAAATGTATCTTTCATTGAGAGAAACGTGGTGAGAATTCTGAAAACTCCTAATTTTCATTATATGAATCCTCGTTTAGGTTGTTTATATTTTTGAAAGAACAAATAAATCTTTACGATGGAAGAACATAATGAGATTTCGAGCCTTAATTTATGTGGTACGATATTAAGTGGTGAAGTTATTTGTGTTTTTAAAAGAACAAATATTCTCGTCATTGAAGTTGTATTGTGAATGTTAGGAAAGGAAGAAATTTTCTCGTTTTGAGTTTGTGGAAGATTCTCTATAGCAGATGCAATTTGAAGCATATGAAGATTTGGAATTTCGTCCATCTATCTTAGGAATTAGTTTTTAATTTTATTTTTTTATTAGATTAGTTTGTAATTTTATTTTTTTATTGTAATAAGTGAATTAGATTAATATAAATTCTAAACATTCATTCCCTGTAGATTCGATCCCTTACTTCTGTTATCTATGTTATTAGTGTAGTAAAATAACCTTTTTTTTGAATTAGTGTTTTTTTTTCGACGAAAAAATTGCTCTTTCACCAAGGTTAGGGGGGTGAGTTTGTTGTAAAGGAAAGCATGGTTAAGTTTCCAATTATTTAAAACTTTGTGCCTAGTATTTTTAAATAATTATGCTTGTTATCTATTAATCATATTCCATACTCGTTTGTGGCTTAAAATATCATAAAAAATATAGAACATCCATCTTAATCTCTTTGCCTCCTTATGCCATGTATATGGAGTTCTTTGGTGATGAATGGACATGTTTAATACATTAATGAAACTTAGACTTTTCATGCCATGTATGATTAGTACTAGTTGAATCATTTGTATACAAACAAAGTATTTTATATAAGCATAACCATATTAAATGGATGGGTATGCTATTAATATAAAATTATATAAGTTTATTTTAAATATGATCACATCTTATAGTTGAGTGTGAAATATGGTTTTATTTTCCCTTATCACCTACATCACTTAAACACACTTTGTGCCTATATTTGAGAACTCTTTAATTACTCATTGGTTCTTTTATAATGTGATGTTTGTCTTCCCTCATAACGTAGCCTAGTGGAGTTGGATTGGTTATATTTCCTCAAAATCTTTTGCTATCGACGTCTAAGTTTTTAATTGACAAGTAAACATAGAACACATTAAAGAGAGTGAATGAACCGAATTGGATTCACAAACCATGATTACCAAGAACAACAAATAAACCTCCAAAGCCTTTGCTTTCTTTTAATACAAGAATATTCTTATCAACTTAAGTTCTATTTTACATATTTTTACAAAACAATTCATAACACGATTTGAATCAATCATTATTATATAAACACGTGACCTACAAAGATTTAGCCCCTTCCCTGTGGTTCGACACTCGGACTTCCAAAATACTATATTACAACTTGACCGCCTACACTTGGGTGTATACGATTGCACTATTTCACACGCGTTAAATAGCCTCAAGCCATGGCATTAAGGATGTTTATTTGGATTAGCTTCAAATATCTGAACGTAGTCTTATTTGAATGGTTTAATGGACTGTATTTTTTCCCCACTAGACTTTGTTGTTGTTATCATCGTCAACTCTTCTTTAATTTAGTTCTCTAACTTTTGTTATAACTCTTTTGGTTATTGATTGATTGCTGCTTATTTTATCTTTATTTGGATTTATTAATTATTAAATTCCATGTCTATGTTTATTAATACGTGTAGTAAGTAATTTTGGTTGAAGGGTAAAACATAATACATTTGATGTTGTGGATACATAACACCTTTGATGTTGTGGATGCCTGTCCTATAATATAGGTTTTAGGGAACATGAATCCTATGCCCAGAGTGACCTATACAAATTTAATTATCTTTTTTAAGTATCTTTTTAAATTTTATGTTAGTCTTTCTAAAATTGTACTTTTTTAAGTATGAAAATAAAATTTATCTTTTTTAAGCAACTTTTTAAAATTTATTTTTGTGGATGGCTGGATGTTTATTTTAAAATTAATGATAGAACCAATGGCCACTGCAATGTTTATTTATAAAATAGGGGAAGCAGGGACATAGAAGCAGCCAACAAAAAGATGGTACTAACATATATTAGTACTAAGATATATTCTAAAATAAATGGTACTAACATATATTAAAAAATAAATGGTACTAACATGTCTTTATAACATATATTTATTTCTAAAATAAATGGTACTAACATATATTAAAAAGTAAATGGCACTAACATATCTTTCTAATATATATTTATTTCTAAAATACATGGTACAATAGAGACAACCATATTAATATGTGTTTTATTTTATTTATTTTGTTTTATGTTTGGAGCTTTCTACAAAGTTGAAGTTGAAGTTGAATCATTTGCATCTGTACGCATAGATCAACACTTCAGGTAAGTTCCCTATTTATATATGCATACAATAATACATGCATATTTATTTTGTTTTATATTTAATTTTTTAACATGCATATTTATATATCTTATTAGAGACAATGTATACTTCTGGTCCATCACACCATGACGATAATTCTAGTTCATCTGACGACGATTTGAAACATTTTTCAATTATACTTGCAAACATACTTCAACAAAAACAAAGGTTGCCTTATCAAATACTGGCTTTACCTAAAATAACATATATGCATTATATATTAGAAGGTCCTCTTGTGTTATGTTATAATTTATTTTACATGTACTCACCTACCTTTAGAGCTTTGTATGAGTTGCTTAGGATGAATGGATACATTGACGAAAACAAAAGTAGATTTGTGTCATTAGAAGAGTCCGTGGCCATATTTTTATATATAGTGGCATATAGAAATACACATCGAAGTGATGCGGATAGATTTTCACATTCAACTGAAACGATTAATACGCACTTTAAAATAATTTTGAAAGCGTTGATGAATTTGGCCTCTACTTTGATATGACTCCACAACGAAAATGATACGGCTCCGAAACACAATTTTTTTCTTAGTTTAAGGTAAACTGCTAAAACACATTTGATACAAAATTATATACCATATAATAATATGAAAAATTACATATTTGTAGAGTGCCATTGGTGCAATTGACGGCACGCTAGTTGATGAATGGGTAGCTAGAAAATGGCACGACGCTTGTCGTTCACGTAAAGAAAAAAATGCACGAAATGTCATGGCATCATGTTCATTTGACATGATGTTTACATTTGTATATTCTGGTTGGGAAGGAAGTGCTAATGATTCCCGTATTTTATTACATGCATTGTAAACGGGACTATTTTCAATGTCACCTCAAGGTATTTAAGCAAGAGAACATTTGAAAAATTATGTCAATTATAATGTTAATATGATACAATATTATACTTGAAGACAATTTGTTTTACTACTAGATAAATATTACTTGGTGGATTGCGGCTATTCAAATATGCCCGGCTTTTTGACACTATATTAAGGAGAAATATATCATTTACAAGAATTTTGGGGCAATAATAATTGTCCAACAGGTCCAAAGGAGTTATTTAATAGATGTCATTCGTCTCTTAGAAATATTATTGAAAAGGCATTTAGAGTATTGAAGGCAAGGTTTCCAATATTGAAGCAAATGACAAATTTCAAACTTACAAGGCAAGTTATTATGGTCACTGCTTGTTGTGTTATACATAACTTCATTTGAATGCATAGTGTAGACGATCAATTATTTATAAAATATATTGCTGAGAGTTTTATGCCAGCGGTAGTGAACCCATAAATTCCTAAAGATTTGGACATGTCACAAACTCAACTCAATTTAATGTCCGAATGTAGAGATCAAATTGCTATGGCAATGTGGAATGACTACATGGCATCCTAGATTTGTGCAACGTAAAATAAGTTATATTTATTTCTAGATAATTCTATATTTCTTATATTTATTTTGTTATAAATTATGCTGAACGTATTTTTAATATTTGATGTATTTATATTTCTTTTCAAGAAGCATGGATGTCATCCGTGGACCACGCCGTGCATGTGGAGCCGGTGAAATGCGAGTATATCAAGTGCACACTGATATAAATTATGGTCGTTACTTAATTTTATCATTGTCCACTATAGAGGAACCATAAACATTCGTTCATATGGATGGACCAAAACAACAGTACAATTGAAGTTCGAGACCGTCGAGGTTGGGCAATATGTGCATGTTGTGGATGCAATATTATCTTAACTTTAATAATTGTAATTCTTATTGCTATGGTCTTAGTTAATTATAATGATGACTAAAATATATATGACTATTTTATTTTCGTATTAAGTATATTTTTACTTCAATGAAGTTATTTATCTCTATTGCATTTTTGACTTTGTAATAATAAAAGAAAAAAATTAAGAAAAAGAAATCTTCAAATATTAAAACAATTCTTACATGTAATTTAATAAAAAAAATAGCGAATTGAATTTTTAAATTTTTTTCCAAAAATTTTGCTATGTCGGATGGTTTTTAATGGTATGAAATTCTTGCTGATATAAAGCACCATTTTCGTACATCAATTACCTCATTGCACTAATAAAAGTAATTGCTTAATGTGACATAATTTGACTTTTACTGAGAGAGAGAGAGAGAGAGAGAACCATACTGTAAGAATAAATATGTAAAAATCACAAACCAAACACCCTATTTTTAAAACACAACTTGCAATTTCTTTTTTAAAAATCTCGATCAGAAATATGCACCAAACAACACTTCAGTGTTATGCTATATATATATATATATCTCCAAGTAGACACCCTAATTTGTGATACTCGTAAGAACCCTAAAACTCTTAGAGAGTTCACATTTAGTTTAGATACTAAAAAACATTATATTTTGGTATTCTAATATTTCAAAATTTTGTATAGTGATACTTTATAAGAATAATTTTTACACAATTTAGGAAATGCTAAAGTATCAAAAGAAAATATATTTAATAATGCATCAAAATTATTTTCGCATATCTTAATATCAAATCATGACTATAGCCATTGGGGCAAAGCGTAATTTATCTTTCCAAATTTCATGTTTCACATGGACTGTTTCTAAAATTACACAATCAATATAATGATGGATCGAACATAACAATAAAAGCATCTTACATGGTTATGTATAATTGATTGTGAAGATGTTGCATGTATTTGCTTCAATGGTACCATCAAACTAATGTCTCACAAGGACTAATAAAATACAATGTAATATGTCATTTACATATATTCTTCAACAATTTAAATATATATTTTTTTTTTAAAAAAAAAACAAAATTTTACAGTCACAAATACATTTATTTTGGAGCTCTCGACAATTCCGTTTGAAATATATACAATTTTTTGTTAAAAACCATTTTTGAGATTAAAAGATGTGAATTTTAGAAGTTTATGAAATAAGAAAATAAGTGTAAAGAAATTCGGACATGACAGTTTAAAACAGATGTCTAGTATACACACACTCATTTCACTTAAAACTCACATTTGTATAATCATCGGAGCACCAATTTTTTTGTACGAATTTGACACAAATTAACTAACTAGTTGTCGAATTAAAAGTATTTTAGTTTAACTTTTGTAATTATTAACGAAATACTTATTTCACTATAATCGGAATGGGGGAGTCCTTTACAGTCCGTTTGGATCGAGGGAATGGGAAGGAAATGAAAGGAAAAGAGGAGGAATGATTGCATTTCACTTGTTTGGATATATTTATAAAAGGGAACTGAGAGGAAATAGAGAAATTGGGAGGGAATGCCAATCCCCTCTATTCCTTTATTTTGTTTCCTTCCAATATTGGGAGGATTGGGAGAGAAAGGAAAAGTTTTTAATGATTTTTTTTACATTATTCCAAATTTAACCCTAATTTGTTAATAATATATTAAAAATCACATTTCTTTTCTTATTTCTATCCAAATAAGATTTATTTTTATTCCATTATTTTCCATCCTTAGCTATCCGAATGACAATAAAATTACACTCATTCCTTTTCATTATATTACATTCCTAATTAACTATTTCATTTACATCAATCCCCTTCAATCCAAACGGACTATTGATTTGAGCCATTAAATTTTTTTTAAAAAAATACAAGATTTCTAATTTAAAACAAAGAAAGTAATTTCATTGAAATAACTCAATTGAACCGTCAAAATTAGGGGTTGCTTCGGTCGGTTTACCGAACTGATATGCCATACTCGACGACCGAACCAATTGTTATTGGTGGGAAAAAAATGTAACCGGTATTGCTCTGATTAAGTCGGTATAACCAAATGTAGGTATAACTGACTTCAGTTGGTTTAACGGGTCGGTTTAACCGACTTAACAGTGCACTGAAAAGTAAAAAAATACCAAGAAACAATCACCAAACAGATCACACACCACACAAATTCACGCAAACACAATACACTTAAAAGTTCAAACAAATAGACCCCAAAAATGATGGAATCAGTTAATCACAATAAAAAAAAGATCCCAAAGTTCACACACAAGTAAATAAAAAAATGAAAATCAGTTCACTTCCCATTCACACAGCATCAGCAAAGCAGCAACAGCGAAGCAGAAGCAGTCCAGTAGACGGTGTATCGAGTAAATGACTTGTGGTGTAGATTAACGGTGAAGACGATTGGAGAAGAATAGTGGACCAGTGGTGTGTTGCGTAAAGTCGTAAACGAATGGGAAGCAATGGGCAACGGCGCAATGGTGTGGCGGGTGAATGGGAAGAAGACGATTAGGGATTTAGGGCTTTTCTTTTGATTTATGTAAATGACCTGTGACTTTGTGAGCGTGTGGCCCGTGCGGTGTGGGTGAGAGAGGTTAATTTATGAAATTAAATAATTAATAAATAAATATAAAATTTAAATTAAAAATCTTTAATAGTCGGTCGATTCAGTTTAATACCGAAATCCCTGAACTGAAACCGACATCGACACCGAATATTAACGGTTCGGTCGGTTCTATAACCGTTATATTCGGTTAATTGAATTTTCAATAAACCAAGATTCTCGGAGCAGTGGTAAGTCGGTCGGTTCGGAATTTTCGATATTTTAAGCCACCCCTAGTCAAAATAACTCATGACATGAGGAGGATAAATAACTATTCTTGCAGTTAATGAAACATTAACCTTAGAACATATCTTCCACAATGGTACACTTTAAGCGTGTAGTAAATAGGGTAATATACAACTACTCTACTTTGTGTTTAAAACAGTAGTATGGTAAAGATAAATTAATTTGAGCCCTTAGGTCTCGTTTGGTTTGCAGATTTGAGGACTCAAGAAAAGAAAGTCATTACTTTCCTTTCTTTTGTGAGTGCAAGCTCTGAAAATATTATCCTGACAAAGAAGAAAGGAGGGGAAAAATCATTCCATTCAGACCATGTGGGATTGATTTTTTCTTCTGATTTCTCAGCATTTATTACAAAAATTTTGGACAACAATACCCCACCTAAATATGCTATTGCAAAATTTACCTATTAAAATATAAGGGTATTATTAAAATATTGAAATATTTTTAATTTTCTTTCTTGTACCAACCAAACGCCGGAAGGGACATAAATTGGTATTTCTTGAATACTTTTCATACTTTACTAAACATAGGAAAAGAAATCTGACAGGAACTTTAGTTTCTCACCCCATAGAAAAGACAAGAGAATTGATTTTTCTTTTGTGAACCAAATGATACCTTAAGAGTAAGAGATGGGAAAGAAAACCGTGTGTGTGAGAGAGGGGAGGGGGGGAGAGAGAGATAGAACAACACACTTTTGCTGAGCGGCTCCACTCCTTCAACCCTTTCACCACTCGTATATGCTAATGAATTTAATAGTATTAGCTTTAGCATATTAATAACATATTAATAACATATGGAATAATTTATCGTAACAAATGTAATTGTTGTAAGTGCATATGGGTTACCCTAAATCTGGGCATAAGTATTTTGTTATGGTGACAATCCGCTTGTTCTCGGTGTGTATATTATTGTGAAAGTAATAAAAACTAGAATAATTTTGTACAAGCTCGTATTGTAAATGCATTCAAGTGATACATTCAAATACATAGAGTCTGTCAAGAGTATATTTTATCCAAAATTTACTATAGACGAATACACGTGACATCACTATAAAGTTAAACCTTAATTGTCTTTCAAGAATTATTATAAAAAGACTCCATATGTCTCAATTTAGTTGCTAGAGAACACTAATTTAAGACATAAAAAATATTTTAGTATGAGTATTTTTATTGCCAAACATTTTATTTTTCCCAAAGTATAATATTATTTTAAAAAATTATAATATATATATAGTGGATAAATTTTTTGATGAAACTTAGTGAAGAAGATCTCCATGATTAGTAGATCACTATGATGTATGGACACTCTCTTGGAGGGCACGTATCCTGCCCGACACGTGTCCGACACGTCCCGACACGCTCCGACACGTGAGGGACACGCGTGTCGGAGAGTGTCCCATTGTTTATTATTTATTTTTTTCACGGACACGCTGGGGACACGCCGGGGACACGTGAAGGACACGTAAAAGGGGTCAAATTATCAATAACTAAAAATATATAAGCTCAAATAATAATAAAACAAACCTAATAATCTTTTCTCTTTCCTGTAAAACCATTCCCCAGCCACCATCAAAACAAAACGCTAGCCCTAACTTGCAGCCTTTGACGACTTCTTAGTCCGTACTTCCCGTCGATGACTTGAAGACTTCTCTCCGGCATCCAATAAAAGGTACACTACTCTTTCTCTCTGTCTCTATCTCCGTCTCTCTCTAAGCACGCCACATCTTAAATAGATCAAGAGAAGATCAAGCAGTGAATGAGAAGCAGAGTAGAGAATGAGGGTGAAGGTGAAGGAGGAGACGAAGGTTACAGTGAATGGCTAAGGAGAGAAAACGAAGGTTGGTGGCTGAGGAGAGAAAGCTAGGGTTTTGTAACCAAAGCATTTTGAAAGACTTTTATCCCAGTGGGAGTATTAAATGGTCAACATTCTCCTAAAATTAATAGAAAACTTAAATAAAATATGAATTTTGACCCTTTAAATTATTATATTTTTTATTTTGACCCCTTAAACTACAATAGACCCCTAAGTTATTTTTATTTAACACTTTTACCCTTAAACTAAAAAAATTGATAATCTTTATTTAATTCCTAAATATTTATAATGTTTATTATGTATATAATTAATTAAGAACGTGTCTCCCCCACGTGTCGTGTCCTATATTTTGAAAAATTTGCGTATCGCGTGTCGCGTGTCGTGTCGAAATGCGTGTCGTGTGTCGCATCCATGCTTTATAGGTAAATCACCTCCACAAATTTTCATCGAAAAATTCAATCTGAAAGTGGGTTAACTAAAAAATTGATATATATGTGCATTTTTAGCTGTTAAAATTTAAGATGTTTAGCTAACCCACTTTTCGGTTGAATTTTTTGATTGAAAATTGGCGGAGATGATCTACTAATCATGGAGATCATCGTCACTAAGTTTCATAAAAATATTCATCTGTTTGCTCCCTTAAAATAATTGGTCCGCATTTAAAAATCAATAAAAGAATTCTCTTTAAATCTTTCCCATATATATATACTAGGGTATGCCCGTGCATGAGGGCACTATTAAGATAGTAATAGCATATTAAAAAAAATTAAAAAAAGAATAAGGAACTAAAATTTACATAGATAATGCACATAGTTTTTTTACCTTCTTTTTAATATGTAAACAATTCCTCATTTTTTTGGGTTGGCGTATATAAGTCGCAAAACATTGCAAAAGTCGCATTGATCCACAAAGTTGTAACCTTGTTAAGAAGAGGTTTCCGAAAAACTATCCCATGCTAAAACTTATAACAACTTCAGGATAAAACATAAAAAATGCATTATCGAATACATTTAAGGTTACAACATTAAAATAACATAAGATATATTGATTGTACTAAGAGAACAAATTGTTTTAATTGTTTGAGCATTAGTTACAAAAGATATATGTGTTAACTATAATGTGAAAGGCATTGGTTGTAAATAAAATAAAGAAGCCAATACCACATGTCAAAAAATATACCAAAATATCATAAGTAGAAACAAAATAACAGTCCCCTATATACAAAAGGACCATAAGTGTAGACAAAATAGTAATTGTCCAAAAGGCTAAATCATCCACGATCATCTCTGATAGCCTCAAACATCCTCAACATCAGCCTGCAGAATGTCGAGGAATCTATATCAAGATACCCAGGCCACCTAAGACCAGTACGAACATATATCTGTGACATATAAACATAACATTAAATAAGCATTAAAATAACAATACATTTAAATAAAATAACTATTGGCACACTGATTAATACCCGATTGTTCATTCGTCAGCCTCTTCTATCCGTACGATGAATTTTGTTATACTCAACAACTGCATCATCCCAATTTTATAAAATATAATAAAATAAAATAACTCAAAAGTTTATTTATGTACTGTGCAAGATTTATATAAGCATAGATTTAAAAATTCATACATGAGAAAATGACTAACCATGTATTGAATCAATCATAACAACACCTCGGGATAAATAATATTTATAGTTGAATCAACACTGTCTGGTGGGAGAAGGGTAAAAATGCGATCGAAACTTGTACATCTAGATAGCGCCGCGTAAAGTTGATCGTGACTGAATACAGGTGTACGCAAATCAAGACCGACAAATTTCACGGATTGACCTTGAGATTTATTAATGGTCATAACGTATGTAAGCCGAATAGGGAATTGATGCCTAGTCATTTTAATAACTAATTCAGAAGATGAAGGCGCCAGTGAAATTCTGGGAATAAAGACCAGGTTGCCATGTTTATCCCTCGTTAATATTCGAGCTTCAATTACAAAATCGGCACACTTGACAATGACCAATCGGGTTCCATTACAAAGACCGTTTTTAGTCGCAATAGTCCTCAACAACATAACCGGACAACCCACTTTAAGGTCAAGCTTAAATGGAGGTAACCCTGTTGGGTTGAGAGAGTTCAAGAATTTATTAGGATACCGATTTGTTATATTATAATCAATATCCTCGTCCTCAGACATTTTGTCAGCAGCCAAGTATGTAACACATTCGCCAGGAAAAATATTTAAAGTTTTGCCATTGATAGCACTAACATCATCATTTCGTGCAGCAAGTATGGTTCGCTCAGTTAAGTAAATTGGCGTCGCCCTATTTGGTTCATCCCGGCGAGGATAGACAGCAGATATTAGCTCGCTAAGGCGATGACACTTTCGTATTGCTGGTGGCGGTTTTATTATTTCTTGCTGGGTTGACCCGATCTAGCAAATAATATAAAGATTGTTACAAATAGTACTATTTGATGTGAAATAATAAAGAAAACTAAATTACAATTATATATCTTCATAATACCTGTACTAAGAAATCCGCTCAGTTGGCTTGTCCTAGTTCAGCTTTATCCAATCGCATGTTCACATCCAACATTAAAACTTTTAACATTATCCAGAGATATGAGCGTCTTAGAGAAACAGCGATGATTTGCTCACGGGAACCTTTAGGTACCACATGTAAGACTTGTCTGAAATCACCTCCTAAAACAACCGTAATACCCCCAAACGATTTTCGGTTATTGCAGATATCTTGCAACGTCCGATCTATAACTTCAACACAATATCTATGCTGTATTGGCACCTCATCCCAAATTATTAACTTAGTCTGCCTAAGCATGAAAGGATTGCTTGTTGAACGTACATACATAATTTTCTTGGATATCTAAAGGAATACAAAAGGTTGAATGAGCAGTTCGACCCCCAATCAACAACTGAGATGCAATACTAGATGAGGCAATAGATACCAAAATATGCCCAATGCTTCTACATTTCGTAGCCACTGTATTATACAAAAATATTTTTTCGGTTCTCGCACCCCCATTCAGAAAGAAAGATATTCCTTAATTGTTAAGAACCGATGAAAGGATTGCATCATAAGCAGTTCGTTGTCCATCATTGAGTATACCAACATCAGTGTCAATATTTTTTTGAATCGCTTCAGTCTCAAGTTGTCGATGCTCTAAGATAAATCTATTTCCTGTTGTTGTGCTCCAATCGCTAGTTAGCAAGGGCATATGCGAGAAATCAATTAAATTCTTTCCAGATTCTTGAAGCAACACATTTAGAAGGTACAACCCATAATCTTCAATTTGAGAGGCAGTAGGGCATGGGATATCGTAAATCGTACGTAACTTGTGGGGAAAATCATCACATATATGTGCCCAAAAACGATCCCATAATAATTTTGGTTGTTGCGAAAAACATTGCGTTAAGATAACACAAAATAATCACTGAAGTTGGAATCATGTTCTCATAATGACAGCTTTTGATAAACATTGAATCCACTCGTCATCGTCTTCTAGAAGGTCTTTTGCAATACATGCTGCCTTATAAGAAGAGTACTCAACATTATTAATCGTCCTTAAGTCTCAAAATGATCGAGGTCCTTTGACAACAGTTAGTAGTAGATGCAAATAGAATCTTTCTCATTCATTCGGGCTAGCAAAATACATTATCCTTATTGCGCGTTCTTGCTTTCTTGGAGTCCACACCTTTGCACTCTTCTGCCAAACCCAACTTTGTGGCATTTCTTAATATGTAAGTTGTCGTGCTAATTCATTCTCTGCACAACATTTAAACAAAGCAGTCAGTGTTGTCATCTGGAGTGCACCTCTAGCAACAATAACCTCTATTGTATCTGAAGGATTAAAGACAACATTATGCATTCCTTCCAAGTGCAGTGCCAATCTTTGCACATTTGGTATCTCTTCATGCATAGGATGACTAAATATCCGTCATGCAGCTTTCGGCGGTCCAATATACCTTGCATCTAGGTACTGCTTAATCTCATCGGTCCCTCCTAACACCATTATTGTCCGGTCATAACCTTTATAAATATACTTATAAATATACTTAACTGCTTTCAAACTGGCACAAACTTCAACATTGTTGGATCGTTGCTTAGCCGAGGGGAGGGGCGTTGTCTTGGTGTTGGTGGAATCGGAGAGGATGCGCCGTTACTGGACTGTTGGGTTTGGTAACGGTAGTGGTGACATGGCTGGAGTTGGACCGTGATTAACCTGGATAGTAGACCTATGGCGGCGCAATGGCTGCAATGGAGGTCCCGCGATGGTTGAGGGCCTGCTAAAATAGTTATTTTCCATGAAACTGAGTAAAAGTGTGATAGAGAGATAAAGTTACCCAAAGATATAAAAGACAAAGATATAAAAGATGAATAAAACTAAAAGAGTGAGTAAAATAGCAACTATAAATAAAACAAAAATCTATAAAAAAAGAAGTGGACTCTTAGATTTCTCTAAACCTTTTAAATATAATTTATTTTGTTACATGCTGCCAAAAGAAAACAGCACTACTTTTCTTTAATTTTTTTAATGACTATTTTTTTTCTCCTAGAAAATTGCTTCGTTCTCTTTTGTGGCTCACCATGCTAGTATTTGCACCTCATCGTGCTAGTATAATGAGCAATTACTTACATGGGTACTCTTAAAAGCATTGAACATAATTAAATGTATAACCTAATTAACTCATTAGAGCACTATGAGGTGCAATACAAAAAATAAGTATAGTACAACCCCATTTACTTGAAATTTACTTGTTTTGTGGATTTGCCCATTTACAGGAATTGTTAATGTTGATAGAATGAGTATAGCTAACATGAGATGTAGATAAGGTATAGTCTGGTTAATTATTGTTGCCACTCTCTTTGTTTAAATGAAAAAAAATAAATTAAAAATGATGTTAAGGAAAGAAAATGAACGATTGGCACATCTAGAGTGGCATCAAATTAAACCGAAAATCTTTTTAGAGTGGCATATTTTCTGTGGGTTTATTGAATCTAAAATGTATATCAAATCTAAAATGTTTATTGAACGATTTATCAAATCTAAACGATCAATTGAAAAAAGATGCAGATAACTAATAATAAAAAGGCACATTTTAAGAAATAAAAGGCAACTATTCTCATTTCAAAAAAAGAAAAAGAAAGGCTATTTGTCTCTCAATTGACCATCCTTAAATTATGCCACCTTTTAAATTTGTCCGTATTAAAATTGATACATATATCCACCCAGTCAATACTATTATGTAAATTTAGTTTTAGTTTTCAAATTATATTTACTAATCATGAATATGTTTCTTTATTAATCTAGATCTTCCGAATTTCTTTTAACCTTTTAAACTTTTTTTTTAAAATAAATTCAATAAACCCACAGAAAATATGCCACTGCAAACTCAACCTAAATTAAAAAACTGGAACTTAATTAGTAAACTGAAAATCTTTTAGCTTGGTACATCAAATTAATTACTATTAGCTTGGTACATCAAATGAATGATCTGGATTTATTTCCCTTATGGAACAATGTGTCTTAGAACAAAGAGAAAAAAATAATAACAAATGCTCTGCACCGATTAATAGCAGGAGGACGTACACTGCAAACTCAATCAAACTCAATTTTCAAATTTGCCCATATTAAAATTGATACATGTATCCACCCAATCAATATTATTATGTAAATTTAGTTTTAGTTTTCAAATTATATTTACTAATCATGAATATGTTTCTTTATTAATTTAGATCTTCCGAATTTCTTTTAACTTTTTTAAATTTTTTTTTTAAATAAATTCAATAAACCGACAGAAAATATGCCACTGCAAACTCAACCTAAATTAAAAAACTGGAACTTAATTAGTAAATTGAAAATCTTTTAGCTTGGTACATCAAATTAATTACTATTAGCTTGGTACATCAAATGAATGATCTGGAGCAGGAGGACGAAACTCAATCAAACTCAATAAACTACCAACCACCACGATTAGGCACCACGTTTTTATTTAATCAGTTCTTTCACAACAAACTCAATAAAAATAAAAATACACCCTAAGAGCAATTGGCCAAAATAAAAATAAAAATCAGTTTTCATTTTATCATCTCCATGTGTACCCAAAATAGCAAGAATAACAAATTTCTTTTCTCTTCTCTGTTTACAATGGAGAGAGCAGTTCTTCTTCTTTGTACTCAAAATAGAATACCCAAAATAGAAAGAAGGGATATATACCTGAGAGCGGTCGGCGTTGAGAGAGGGCGGTTGGTGGTCAACGGTCTGCGTTGAGAGAGAGTTTGTGGGTTCTTTGAGAGAGGGAGAGAGTTTGTGGGTTCTTTGAGAGAGGGAGAGAGTTTGTGGGTTCTTTGAGAGAGGGAGAGAGTTTGTGGGTTCTTTGAGAGAGGGAGAGAGTTTGTGGATTTTTTGAGAGAGGGAGAGTCTAAGAGTGAGAGCAGGTGAGCTGCACGTTGTTTTTTTTTTTAGAGAGGGAGTAGGGAGTAGGAAGAAGGTGAGAGCAGGTGGAGCTGCACGTTTTTTTTTTTTGAAGGACGGTATTCTTTTTATTGTTTTTTAAATTCTTTTAATAACAAAGAAAATGTTTTTTAGATTCTTTTAATAACAAAAAAAATGGACCCTTGAATGAGATATATAACATTGTAGCCTTTGAATTAAAATAGATAACGGTCAAATTAATAAACAATAAAACCTTAATTTATATTATAGATATTTAATATTATATATTATTTTGACGATGACTATAAATACTTTTCGTACCACCTTTGGTATACCAGAAAAATAATAATTGAAGAGAATTGTCTAATTTCCTCAAATTATTTTCTCTTATTCATTGATTTCGTACTTTGTTTTGAATAATTTCAGGCTGTTAAAGGCAAAAGCGAAAGCGAAAGCGAAAGCAAAGCAAAATGAAAGTGAAAAGTGGTACGTGTCGCCCTCCTATTAGACGCCGTTACCGACCGTTGTAAACAAATCAAATCACCAGCGCGGAGCCAGAGCCGCTTTCACACCGAGCTGTTTTGTGTTTGGTAAACAGTGCAACTCCTCACCAGCTATGTCATCCTACTCTTGGGCCCCACTCTGGCCCCTATAAATACAAACTTCACTTCCCTCATTTCCTCTCAACAAAAGAGGAGAAAAAAAAGCCCTAATTCTCTCGCTAATCGTTCACAGCAATCGATTAAATCATTTTAAGCAATGGGGAAAGTTAGCATCATCGCCAAGGCCTTATTTTTGGTCCTAGTAGTCGCCATATTCTCCACCGTCTCGGCGCAAGATAGCGGGATGGCCCCGGCTCCTTCGCCTGACGCCGGAGCGGCGTTCTCTCTGCCGGCTTCTGGCGCCGTCGTTGGAACCTCAATCGTATTTTCTCTTATTGCGCTTTTGAGGAATTGATATTTTTGGACGCGAAGGATTTCTGTTTGTGTGGAACATTTATTTTATTTTATTTTATTTTTTTGAGAATTCTGGTTGTATTGGATTGATTCTTTATTAACACCTATTACGAAGGAATATTTATGAAGGAATAAAATATCGTTTGTTAATTGTGGATGCAAGATTTGATACTAAATATTTTATTGATAAATTATATTTTTCTTAACGATAGAATTTTTTAACGAGATAATCTATTTATTATAAATAAATTTTTGTTGAATTAAATCACAAAAAAAATAAAATTAGCAGCTAACCCCGCTTAAAACAGAGAGTACATTTGTTAACTAAAAAGCACCTATATTCGCAACTTCGCGCACAAAGTTTGGTACGCTGAGAAATTTGCATAAAGTTTAATACCCTCGAGATTCCCTCTGTGAAACCAAATGAAACTTATCCTACTTGTGATAGAAAACCAAGTCAAGCATCAACTACCACTGAAAATATGTTACAAAGACAAAAGAGATCTTCCCTACTCCCTAGAGTTCGTTAGTTCGTACCCAGTGCGACAGAACCAAAAACTTCTCATTGCCGGGGGCACTCGTACAAATAATATATTATTTTTCTAACTGTAACACTAAAAATAACATTTTCAAATATATAATGGAATCATAGCAAAGATAATCATTTTTCATTTTTATCTTAGTACTCAAAATTTACTAAGTTGCCAAAACACAAAAAACCTTACTGATTTATATAAGGTTTATGCCATTCAAAAAATTCAAGAAGTACACATCTAAGTAGCCTAACTTTTCAAAATTCTGAAAAACATCACATTATTTTATGTTTATAAAGTGACTTTTTGTAACCAGTAACCACTAAGAGTGGCTCAATGATAGTGCACTAGGTTCAGCTCTGAGTTAAACTGGGAGTTTCACAAGTTGAGTCTCAGCAGTTACAAAAGTACTTTGCTATTCAACGACTAGCTATTGTTCTACAAGTAGAGATTAGCCAAGATATGCGTGAAAACAGCCGAATACCCCGTGACAAATACCAATAAAAAGAGGAAATGGTTTTTGTGCAATTCCTCTTCTTTCTACTTTTTTTTTTCACTGTTTGAGTTAATACATTATGTTCACATAAAAAATCACTAAGTTGACAACAAATCTTTTCTTTAAACCCTAAAATTCACTTAAATCATTCAGTCCGATAAGAGTAATCACATACATCAAACACAATATCGTGGCAATGTTCCTGACTTCCTGCCTATCAATTAGATAGATTTATACAAATAAATATATAGAGAGAAGAGGTTGTACGTTTGTTTTGGGAACATTAAAGGAATATATGAATAAAAAAAAGGAAAAAAAAGTTAGGCTAAAAGTGAGAAAGTGGAAATCACCTTGGCTTGGCTGAATGTAAAGAGTAGTAGTTAAAATTTGGAAATTTTGAATATTACTAATTTGATCAATAGGCATTATAGTAATCTTATTCTTTTTGGACACATTTTTGCGATTTGTCAGTTTGTTTTAGAAGATGTAATTAAGTGGTTCTTTATTTGTCATTGTGACAATGAAGTCGCCCATTGTTTAGCTAAGCAAGTTAAAATTGTGTCATATTTTAATTCTTGGATGGAGGAGGTTCTCAAGTTATGGTTATACCTCTCCTCCAAGCCAATTTGATTTTTTTAATAAATTTAAGTTTTATTTCCATTCAAAAAAAATGCAAATTTTGATTGGTGTGCTTACCCTGCCTTCATGTCCTTAAATCAAACACGTACTGTCCGTACCACTATCTAGTGCCACTTCTATATCAATGGACCAGCTAAATTAAGCAATTTTCGTAACACAACTAAATTGTGGCAGTAAAGTCTTTAGAGATTATCATGCAATATATATTTGCTAAATTAACTAGGTTACAAAAGTTTGATTAATCGGTCGATGCATCATTTCGTAAATCTCAAACTCATTGTTCTTACCTTAGCAGGAGTTACTCCGGTAAGATACTATTTTTTTTCTCCAATTTTCCCTTTTCAGTTACTCATGTATTACACACCAATTGTGTTAGGGAAGAAAAGAAACATGCACACACATGGCAAGAAATTCGATTTGAGACGATCAACTTATTTTCAGATAAAGAGACCTCTATCGATTTCTTCACGAAGAGAGAGGGGTCAGCAACGGTGATGAGTAGCGTGAAAAAAATATATGAAGTGGTGAGTAGGGTAAAAGAGGGGGGCAAGGATTTGAATGGAAATATGATTAGTTGTTTGTAAATTGAAAAGGTATTTTAGTCTTCAAAAAATATGTGGGAAGGATTTCCCTTGTTTAACCTTTCAGGAATAAACCCCCGTCCTTTGGAGGGAATGAAATATTACAATTTGGAAAATACTATATTCCTTTGAAGAGATCCTATATTCCATTTCGAAGCTTACACCAAACAAATGAATTCTAAAATGAAGGGAATTCAGAATTCCAAGAATCCTTTAAAACGCTAAACAGACAGAAGTAAAATCCAATTAGTCCAATTATTTTAGTTGGGCTTTAAGGGCCTAATAGGCCCATGGGGACCCCTAAGTTCGTTAATGCCCATTCTCTTTTTCCTCTAGTGGAAATTTCAATAACGGAGCCTTTGATAGGCATGATATTTTATCAAAGTATCCGAAAAATCGTTCTGTTTAAAAAAAAAAAAGGTTGCTTTTATTTCTATCCACCGTATTTTGCAATTAATTCGTATTATTAAGTTAATCCGCATTATTTATTACATTAATCTAATAACGTTGATAGACTAACAAAAGGACATTATTATTTTAATTTTATACATGTTATTTAGAATAATAATTTAATACTAAAACATTCACTAAATTAATAAGTACAACAATTTAAAAATTTTACATTCTAATATTATTAAACAATAGGTAAATCTTAATTAATTTAAAGTAAAATATTATAAACAAAAATTAAACCTTTTTACTCCTTCCGGATCAACATAACCATGTCCCTTTCCCCCTAGCCTCCTTCTAGGTTATGCATCTCTAAAGTGGCCAATATAATTTCACCGGTACAATTAAAAAATTTAGACGGTTCATTGTAAATGAGTGGCTTGGATTTCGAAACATAATTAAAACTTGGCCTAAATCAACTATCCTCTCTCTCCATGAAGAAAGAAGTCCGCAGCTATAGATTCTCTGGTTCTCTTATTCATTGATTTCTTATGCATGGTACTATATATATATACAGTAACAATTTCCAATTGAAAAACAAAAAGAAAAAGAAAAGGAAAAGGGAAAAATCGTTTCCCTCAACATTAGTGTGGCTGGAATCACTGCAGATGACAAGCTTTTGTTTTATCTCTTTGTTAACGAGATCGGTTGATTTGTTATGTAAATTATATTATACGGATGTATATGCTGTTTTTTCCCTCTCTGTAATTGGTTTTCATAAAGAGAGATAGGAGAAAGAAAGGATGGCGTTAATTTCCATAGAGCAAAACGACACGATTTTGACAACTATAAATTAATTTTAATTGATGGATAGAAATAAAATCACAAAAAAAAAAAAGGAATCATTCACTTCGTTTTTTTGTAGCTTTTGTTGTAGTAGAACTTGGAAAATCAAATCCTTTTAATTAAATACAATTTCATAAAGTCCTTCGCTTTTAAAAAGAATTATAAAGAGAATTTATAAGAAAAAGCGAATATCATTTCCAATTATAAATTCTCTTTATAATTGCCTTAAAAAAAATCTCTTTATAATTCTAAGTTCGTGAACTCTCTTTATAATTTTTACTCTAATTTCATGATTCTAACTAGGGGAAAAGCAGGGCCGGCCTTGAATTTTAAGAGGCCTTAGGTGAATTTTGAGAGGCCCTAGGCGAATTTTTGTTTGGGGGCCTTTTATATTTTTTATATTCATGTAATATGAGTACATCAATAAACTCACATAAAAAAAAATCATTTAACAATGACATTTGAAAGATTATAAAAAAAAAATCAATTTTTTTGTCATATAAAAAATTTAGTCTAAACAAATAGAGGTTTATTCAAAAAAAATAAAAAATTAACTCAAATCAATTCATTCATTATAGAGAAAAATCACTGTAAATCAGACTAAAAATTATACACACACACACACACAAAGAAGCAGGAAAGTATTGTGCGTTATAAATACGAAAAGATATTCTAATGAATATGAAGAGTTTGTTGAAAAAAAGGGAATTAATTGAAGACCTTGTTAAAGAAAGCTACTAAATAACGTTTTGTTTCGGGTCCTTTTGTATATTCGACCTTTGTATATTTGTATATTCATATCATATAAGTATATCAATAAACTCACAACAGAAAAACTAAAAAGAGTAATTAAAATTCCTTAGTCGTATTTGGTAAAGAAAAAAAAACACCGAAACATAAAAAATTTATTGAATAGAAAGAAACAAAAGACCAACCCCGGGGGTAGAACTCGTGACTCCCCGTATTGAATAAAACTGCACTTTAATAACCACCAATTAGACCTAAAGTCCATATTGTTATTATTATTGTACGCTAAATTATTTTAATGGTTAAAACAATATTTATATATACATAAAACATTCCAAAGAAATTCAGGGCCCTAATACATTGGGGGCCCTAGGCGGCGGCCTGGGTCGCCTATGCCTAGGGCCGGCTCTGGGGAAAAGCAAAAGTTACCTCTATGTTTAGATGAAGCTAGCAGTTCTAAAATTCATTGAAATTGTAAATAATAGAATTTAAAATTCATTTAATTGCAATTTTTTATGTTTGAACGTTTTGAATATCGAATTAAAAAATGTCATGCATTACAATATCATTTGTTTTAACTCGGAATTTGAAAAATAATGCCTCATACTACATAATTTTAAGCCAGGAATGTTTAAAAGCTAAAATCTAGCAAATTTTACCGTGTGTAAAATTTCAAATTATTCACTAATTTTACCAAATGATGGACTTAATTCCACTTTTTCGTACTCTAAATTATGACTTTTGCTTAAGTCTCAAGTTCTTTTTCTTCATCCAAATAATAGGTAGGTTCATAATTTAGAAATGCTAACACACTTTTGTAAAATACTAATATCATTACCTTTTAAATAAAATAAAAAAATAATATAGACAGTAAAACTGAGGCATCACTATATATCCGCATAGAAAACATGGCTAATGCGTGAGTTGTGCCCCATGTAGGGCAATAAATTGAAACCCTTTCTGTTTTTGTACAATTTCATGAACGTGCATGCTTTGAAAATAGAGAACCTAATTACCTAATTAAAGCTTATCATCATCTTTGATTGAAAGAATGGGTCCATTCTCATTTATTTCTTCAAACATCTCAATTGACAATGTTCACTTAAATGATTTCCAATACTAACCAACAAAATATTTTATAAAAAGTTCGTTTCAAAATTTAGGTCGTTTGCTGTCTTATACTCTTTTTTATTATTTCGGTTTTACGTACTATTATTTTTGTAATTTTTTTTATATTTATATATAAGCAATAAATATAAATATACATATTATTGTTCAAATTAAAGGAGAGAAGGCTAGCTCACAGAAATAATGAGACTTAAATTTGAGACTTGTTTTATATCAGAGATTTTTAATCACTTCAACAAATTTTGATTTTAAATAATATCTTTTCAAACAAATCAAGCATATGATATGTGTATAGTGTATACTCCACCGTCCCCGTCCCCGTCCCGTCAAAAGCTAAATTCATGCTTGTCTAAAAAGAATTAAGAGATTTAAGGATTTAAGCAATAAAATGCTATTAAAAAAAGAAAAAGAAAAAGAAAAAACCCATCAGAGATCTGAAAAAGTGGAATAATCCTTAATTTCAGTATGGGCGCGAGGACATCCCCACTTTACGAAGTTCCCAGACAATGACGTGGGAGAAGAAAGTTATTCCCTTTAAATTAAGTTGTCAATATCGTTACAACTCAAATAATACTCTCTATCTTAGTGACTATAATTTTTAAAATAATAAAGTAAATTTTAAAATAGAGACTATAATTTAGTGACTAACTAAAAAAATACCGTTTATTAAAAATAGTTTACCCATTTTTTATAGTTTTTTTTAATAAAATTATTTAGAAGAGCAAAATTAGATAAGCAAATCTCTTAGAAGAGTTAAATGAAGCTCTCTATTTTTGTTAATTATTATAAGCAATCTCTTGGAGAGTATAATAGGAATCATTTCACTCTTTATAATAGAGAGTATTAGGGCAATAGAGAGTCTCTTAGAAATGTTCAAATCATAGTAATGTATAACTTTAGAAATATATGTTATAACTTTTAAAAACATTGCTATATTTGGCGAATAGATAATTGTTTTAGTAATAGGTATATCCTTAAATTAAAATTCTTATTTTGGTTGTGCATTTTAAATTAAAAGTATCCATTTTCAATTTTTTTTCAATATGGTCTTATTTTTATTTTTAGAACACAAGCAATGATTAATTTTACCATGTATAAATACGAAATTAGTAACTTAATTATTGTTTAACTTTAATTAATGTTTTTATTAAAAAAAGTTAAAAGTAAAGTTTTTTTTCCACACCTATCTCGTTTTCATAGCCATCTCCATTTTGCTGCTTTAAATTTGTACCCAATTGTGCTTTGGCTAAAAAAGGAAAGTGTGCAATGTGTGTTCATATGTATGCAACTATGCATGTACCGTGTATGCAAATAGATTAGGTAGCCGTATTGTCAAATCAACATTGCATTCTAAAGCATTGAAAGTGTCCTAAAACTACCACAAAGGGTGCAATGAATTTGTTTAAAATCCAAATGAAAAATATTTGTTTTGATAATAAATATGCTTACATGTCTATCTAGGTATATAGGATAATTGGTTGAGTTGGTAAGAATTAGAATACTTCATTTATAAAGCTTTGTTTTGAATCTCTTTGTCAGTCGTGGACAATCTAAATGTTCGTTGAGTTTTGTAATATGTTGTGACCTTAAATTGAGTAACCTCCCTTCATCTGAATTTTTGTAAAGCCAAAAAAAATGCTTACATGTCTGAGTAAAAAGAATTTGGACCCAGGCAAGAACGATAACAGAGCCATTTTATACACGCACTTATGCTAAAAATAAAAGTAAAATTTTACCATTTTTCAGACTAATATGTTCAATTATATACTGTTTCTTTCTTAAAATATGAAGTACATACGGGAAAAAAAATGGCCATTTTTAGACGAATAGCACATGGGCTTTGAAGCACAAGTACACACTATGCTCGGCCTTATTTGCCGTCCACGGGGTCCATTTCTCGTCTAAGCCCATTAAAAGTAACTATTGATTGAAATTAATACTGAATATTACTAAGAAGGGTTTGGTTTGATTATCAGTTCAGAGTTAAATAGAAAAAATATTTTTAAGAAAAGTGAGGTAAAGTAAAAAAAAAATAAAAAATTATGAGAAAAATTTGTATGCAAGAACGTTGTATATAGGAAAATTAAGAGAATAGTTTCTTGTCATTTAAATGTACCCTAGAGGAAATTACAAATTAGTTTGATCTCAGGCAAATGGTCAGCTTGGAGGTAGGATGGTAACCGGACTCCCAAACTCCCGAGAAACTCAAGTTTGATTCTCATCTGTTGTATTTCTAGCAGTTTCCCCTCCTCATCAGGCCATTACAGTTAAATTAGGATTGACATTAAATATATATATATAAATTTATTTGACTGAATTTTGTATACACAATGTTGTATTACATGCATGTGCAGATATTTATTAACATTTTACAAAGAATCTTCGTACCGATCAATGCATATTAGCTATGCATGTGTGTGTATGTATGTATAAATGTTATTATTATTGTGATCTGCGAGCGAGTATTAGTCCCAGATTAATGTAATGTGACCCCATACTCTAAACAAATGCTTTCTCCAACTTCTCCTTAGCTTTCTCTCTATACTAATTCCAGTATTTCTCTTCGAATCTACTACATTAGCTATCTAACAACCCAACCATTCTTCTGTTTTATCCCTAAATTTTGTATTCTACAAAGTCAAAAAAAAAAGGGAAGAAAGAAAGAACAGCTTAGTTAAGAAAACACTAAAGCTCGCTGACATTTTAGTTGGGTCTTCGTTTTACTTATCATTTTACTTTGTCCAAATTATTTTAGGGGACTTTTGAAATGTCAATAAAAGTTTATTTTATAAGTAGTTGAGGCTAAAGCCTTTTTAATAACCCGTAAATTGATTTTAAACAAAGACTCTAAATTAGCTTTTAACCCACCCAGTTTGAATTTTTAACTCCACCACTATGTTTGATGTGCTTGATATTTACTTTGAGCGTCCTGTGTTTGTAATATATATATATATATATATATCCGGACTCTAAAAAATAGTTTTCTTATTTTAATTAAAAAAATAAAATTTTTCTTTTGAGGGAATAAATGATTGAATTTTTTTGATGAAATTAGGTTGAAATGATTTCTATGATGAGTAGATCAACTCTAGCAAATTCATTAAAAAATTCAAACGGGAAGTAGGTAATCTAAAAAATCTAAAGTTTCAACTATCAAAATGCGCGCGCGCGCGCGCACACACACATATATCAATCTTTAGTTAACTCACTTCCCGATTGTTTTTAGATGAAATTTTGAGCAGTAGATCTACTCATCGTGGATATCATCCCCACCTAATTTCATCAAAAAATTTAATCATTTATTCCCTCAAAAGGAAAAGTCCGATTTTTAGTTAAAAGAAGAGTCATTTTTGAAATATGACTATTTATATATAGATTGTGTGTGGTTTAAAAAGAAAAACAAACAAGCATGCATGTGATATGTACATGTGCGTGAGAGACAGGGAGTAGATAGAAAAAGAAAGTATGGACTATAATATGATATACTAGGGTATACTCGTGCCATTCGGCACGGTAAAATAAAAAAAAATAGGATAATAGGATAAAAAATTTAAAGTGTGACGAATTTAAATCGCCAAAATCAATCAATCTATTTTGAACTCATTGTCTAGTCTAGTCTAACGTTGTGAACAACTGAAACGTAAGTTCAATATATTTTCATGCTGAAAAAACTAAAAGTATACCGGATTGGACTGACTCGTTTTTAATTTTTTAAAGAGTCTTTTAATCATAATCCAATCACATAACGACAAAATCAATCAGTCTATTTTGAGCCTATTGTCTAGTCTAGTTTAACATTGTGAACAACTGAAACGTAAGTTCAATATATCTTCATGCTGAAAAAACTAAAGTGTCTTTTAATCATAATCCAACCACATAACGTACATCCTAAAAATGACAGATTGAGATGACCAATAATATACGAACACATAATCTACGTACTTAAATGTTACACAATAATTTTTTTTGAATTTTTTTTGCGTAATTATATAGTCATGATGGATCTTATTTAATTGATTTTGATTAGTAGATTTTAAATATTAAATTTTGAATTTTTTATTTTAAGTTATGGCATTTTTAATATAGACAAAATTATTAGTATGTGAAGAGTTTATTGTGCGTATATTATTGGTGTGAGTGTTTTAACTTTGATGTGACATCTTGATGTGTTCATAAAACTCATCCAATGGTATAGAATTAATGCACACCATAACATATGTATTTTTAATCATTAGATTCTTATACTTTTTAGAAAAAATATTAGTCAAAGATGATGTTTTATAATATAGATATATAGAGAGATAAGGGGAGCTCTTAACAAAGCATTAAAAAAATGTGGTGTCCCTAACTATTTTAGCAGTGCTCTTAGCATTTTTTTATTATTATTGTGGAATTAATAATCCCTTAGCATATAATATTGAATATTTTTTTTCAAGAAATAGCAAGAGTTTGTTTTAGTTGTCAAGGACCTCCACTAGAATGTAGTCAATGTGCTTACAAATTTCAAGTTTAAGTCTCACTAATTATAAGTGTAACATTATCCCCTGCTCCAACACATGCAGTGATATAGGTCTAATTACTTGTAAAATTAAAAGAGAAAAAAAAGAAGTAAAATGGTACCTATCAAATACTGTTTACTTAATTAGGCATTAAGGTTTCATCTTCACTTTCAAACGCTAGATAGAATATCTCATATATTCCATGTGCCCAACCAGGGGCGAAGGTATGTAGGGGCGCGCCCGCCTTGGGGGGGGGGGGGGGGGGGGGGGCAGATGCCCCTCCTAGGTTTGGGGCATATTTTATTTTATTTTAAAATTTAAATTTTAGGGACTTTATATGTATAAAAATAAATTTGAGGGGGCATAATTGTAAGATGTAGAAACTTAAGGAACCATTTGTAAATAGAAAACCTAAAAAGTAAAAACCTAATAAATCATATTCACCTGCCTAGTGCATACACCCTTTCTCTTTCTCTTTGCCGCCCAGGTTGCCCAGCTGCTGCTTCACCATTTCTTGTTTTTTTTCATCATTTCTACACCATTTATCTACACTTCCAAAATAAGAAGAACCGTAGAATATTATTGTAATTTATCATAATTATTCGCATTTGTTATTTGAATTGTATGAACTATTATTATTAATACTATTATGTTTGTGTTCAAATTTTATGGCTTTAAATATGATTTAATGTGTTTTGATTTTCAACCAAATTTCGCCCCCCATTGATATAATTCCTGGTTTCGCCACTGTGCCCAACTGCCCACTTGAACAAACAGTTGAAGACGACAACCTGTAAAAGAAAGGAAAAACAATTAAAGGGTTGTTCAAAGTGGTAACATAAAAATGGAGATACATAAGAGTCATTGTTAATGTAACTTAGATAGGGATGAATATAAAACGTATTATGTCTTGAATTAAAAGTTTATTGTATTTTTTTTGAAATTTAATGAAAAATATAGTTGAGTTGAGTTTCACTTTTGGGATATAATTATCACATTATATTTTATAATAATAAATAAATTGTATTTCGACAATTGATTATGTTAATTAAAATTATTGTTCTCTTAAAAAGTAAAAAAAAAGTCAGAGTAAGGAATTTTATTTTAGAGGGAGGAAGTACGTAATACCTTGAGCACAAACACATGAATATACCTATTCTACCATCTCAAATAAATAGTCTTAACTTGTATTAGAAGTTTTTGTTTCCTTTTAATTAAAACGTAATTAATCATGAATCAAATGTTATAATGACAAATATTATTATTTTTTAATATTGAAATTGTGACAATTTACCTTCCTATGTTACCCTTCTAAGCTCCCCCCCCCCCCCCCCCCCCCCCTCTTACTCTAAAAATAGAGAAGATTTGTTGTAGCATTTAAACCATTGCGTTTCGAAGAGTTGAGTCAATTCTTAACTAGGCTAGTTATTATTATTATTATTATTCTTTTTCCTTCTTTCTTTCTTTCTTTATTTATTTTTACTTCAAATCACTTAAATCTATGTCAAGTATGCATCAATTAAATATATGGACAAAAATAATATCATCCGTCTAAAACTTTTATTGATCTACTATAACAAAAGTGGCATCGCAACAAGACCCATACTAATATACTTGTACTTCTCTCTTACTAAAACTTGTGGCACACTCAATGCATATAGTATGTAAGATTTGTGAATACTTTTAGTTTCATGAATGTGTTTTTCAAATAGTTAAAATACATATATATATATATATATATATATTACTACAATTCAAGGGTTCGGAACTTATTTCATGTTAATTAGTATTTCTTTTTCCAATTCAATCAGGGCTAATTTTATAGTTTTAGCTGCACACAAGGGTGGTGCTGGTAAGGAGCGAGGGGGAAAATTGACCTTCCTTGATTATTATTTTTTTACTACATATGGGATATTTTCAAAAAATAAAAAATATGAGGACTTATATGCACAACTTTATATTTCAGGGTATCTAAGTGTAAGAATTTAAACTTAATGATCCATTTGAAACTTTAAATTTCACTCAAAACCTCTCACAAACCACACCTTTTCATTCCTCATATCCATTTTCTCTTCTCTTACGTTTTATCTTCTCCTTTTTTATTTGCTCTTCACTTGCTTAATTGATTTGCATCTCCGTCTCCCACCGCCGTCTATCACATACCATATGGAATCCCCTAGAATGTTATTATAATTTGTAGTACTAATAGTATTATGTTTACATTAAAATTGTATGGTTTTAAACTTATATTTTTTTTGTTCATTAAATTTACCCCTCGATTAAATTCTTAGCTCTGCCATTTACTCCACACCAAGGTAACATCAACTCCTCCTCGTACTTAACAATCACATAAATACATATATATATATCTCTTCCCTCACAACTCTTGATCATCTATTTTGAATCTTCTTAAAAAAATTCTATATAAATTAAAGGATGCATCATAAAAAATTAACAAGACAACAAATTTCACGGTGAACATTTTCAGAGTGTTATATATATAATGTACTAAACGCATGCAGTGCTTCTTGGTGTTAATATAAGGTATTATAAATATAGTGTTTCTCAGTGTTATATAGTGTCACAAACACAATACAAACACAACGCGCGCATGTGTGATATGCAAAAATACATCTGGTTAACATGTCACATGGGTGTGTACTTTGTAGGGTCGTATGGCCTAAATTGAAACACTTTGGTATGAGCTGTGGTGAATCACTGAATCTCTCTTGCCTAATCACTACATGTACCTGTACAACGATCCTACATTTGGGCATTATGGAGAGAGAAGAGAGCGAGCATGTAGGCTTTGTGTAATGTACATGCTCTTTTATTTATTTGGACGTTATAGCTGGTTATAGGGCCCACTTTTTTCTTGTCAGTTTTGAGGGGGCCCTATGGTCTTTATTCTATTTGTCACAAGGTGTGCCTTACCCCAGATTTTAAGGGATGGTAGGTACTGTCTAGTGTGTACACCTTTGGCTATTCTATTTCCTCCCATATCCCCCACCCCTAATTTAGGAAAAATGAAAAAGACAAAGATAATTAAAAGAACACATATGTCTTACCTCTTTCTTATTTTTGAATTTTAGGAAAAAAAAAAAAAAAGAGTTAACACTACTTTGGATTTTATTTTACCAAATTACTTTCGAATATAGCTAAAAAGAAAGTAAAAATTGTTTGTTCTACTTTTCTTTACAATAAAGAGCTCCCTTTATATTTACACAACTTTTCCCATAATGTTATTTACTTTTTCATGATATTAAAAAGTAGGCCATGCATATATATATATATATTTCTTTTTTCACTTTTCTTTTATCTACTTTTGATTATTAGTATTAATACCAAAGGACCCTTCTAGGAAGCTGGCGAAAGGGCTCTTTTGGAAAGAGTAAAGGTTCCCCCTTTATTTTTTATTTCCCATTCAATATTTTCTTGAGAAAGATATAATCTTTTGGGATCCATCATCTTCATAGGACCCTATGGTTTATGCTAATTATTTATATGTATACGGTCCACAATTAAGCTTTATCGTGATCAAACCAAACCTTGTGATTGGTCAGTCAAAACAAAAGTTAAGAGCTAAATCTTCATCATTAAATTAGTTTTAGAAAATTACTCAGCCCCAAATCTTCCCCTTTCAATGCCGTTATGACCGTTGATACATGTAAAAATCTCCCTTTTTTATTTTTTAAACTCTAGTTTTTCTCCGAAAATTTGCTTTTACTTTGATTCCATTATACCTTTATTACCATCCCGCAAGTTCTTGAACTTCTCTTTAAAAATTTGCTTTCGCTCTTGTTCTTTCCTTTTCTTTTTATTACATTTTTCTTTTTTAACTCTATATGGGGTAGTGGAATTTTGTTAAGAAAAGTAAACGTGCTAGACGAATGGGAGAAACCCTCTGAAATGCTGCTGATTTAAATAATTTAAATTATCACAGAGCGAAAGTTAGTTATAGAAAACTACAAAAGACATTTTTTCTAATGTGATGCACATATGTAACAACACAAGGAAAATTTTGTTATAATTATGCTTCCAAGTTGAAGAATTAATGCTTTGTTGAAGAGAACAAAGAAGGAAGAATTAGTACTTTTGAATCTGCATAATACCTTGAGGGGTTTGTTCATTCACGTGGGCTTCTTTCTAGTGACTTCTATGTGAAGATTCATTTGGGTTTTATTTAAATGGTTTATTTATCTCCACAAATCCGTCAAAATTCTGAAAGTGTGTCTAGTTTATTACATATTTACAAGTAACTAGCTAGATCAACTACAACCCAACGAGGGTTTATTGAGTTGAATAGGTCGCTCGTGCATAAGGCTTATGTTCAAATATCGTTGCCACCTGTTTCTCTTAGTAGTTAATCTATAAGAATCATTGTTATAACTTGTCGTATAATCTTATCTCTAAACTAAAGTAGTCTCCGTCCTTGCACACCTAAACGTTTTATATATATAATGGGCGGCGTTAATTACACTCACCAAAACATTCTATAATACTCTAAAATTGACACAATGTAATAGCGCCAAGTATGTGCATATTTACTCGGCGTAATTACACCGAGACTGTATTGTTTTTGTACTTAATAATAGCTTGGCCCATATGCATGGAGTATGTGTTCACTTATTTGGTACTATTGAATTGAATAAATAGGATACGATATATTTGAGTAAAGTGATGTATAATTAGCGTCGCACAAAAAATTAAAATAAATGAGAACTAGATCAACTACCTTAATTCCATCATGCACCTATATAAGGTTCTTTCGAAAATTGCACATAACTACCCTTTGATTTGATGTCCATGAACGTCAAATATAACTTTTTCTCCTGACCTCAATGAAGATAGAGAGAGAAAAGCCTAGATATATTCTCTCTCTCTCTCTCTCTCTCTCTCTCTCTCTCTCTCATTTCTTCACTATGAAGTTTCCCATGTAAATATATTCCTATAATATTTGTATATAACAAGATACCCCCAATACCTACAACTTGAAGAATCTGTACAAAAATCAAAGCAAAGCAAGAGAGCTTTAGTAGAAGAAAATAATGAATCAAAGCAGGCATATGGGAAGGATATAATGATCATGGGAAAAAGGAGGAGATCTCTGTGTGTCTAGTGTACTACTCCAAAAGATGAATTTTTGTTTTCTCTCATCTTAATTTTTGTTTATTTTATTTCTTCTGAAAGTTGATTATATATGGTCAAGATTATTTTTGCCTTTGCCTTTTACACTTTTCCTTTTCTCAATGGGACCCCATAAATAAAGTTGTCGATTTGCAATCACAATAGTAACGGAAAGAAGGATAAACATGTTCATTTTAACTGATATTGTCTGAGTTAGAATAAATTCAAATATTTTATTTGTAAAATTTATGTTTGAATCTCGCTGTCAACACGTAATCTGTAAAAGTCACTGCAAATACTCATTAAACCTTGTAGTATGCATAGCTCGGGCCTAATTTGGAGTAACTCCCTCTCACAGCTAAACTTCCTGTAACAGAAACCTATATATAGTTAAACCAAGGAAGGATTAATGTTTGTATTACAGATGATGCAACTCGAAATTTGATAAATCTGCTTCCTAAAAAGAAAATACGGCTAAATGCAAGAATTCTCGGGCTTAGGCATTTTAAAATATATAATCAATGTGATATTATTTGTGACAATTTTAAACATTTAAAGGTACGTTTTCAAGTATTAAAATGGAGTGCATTTAACTATATAATCGTAAGCAAAATTTACTCTTATATAAGCAAGGGCGAAACCAGTAAGGTTGGGGGAATTATGCCCTCCACTTTAAACTTTGTATACTTTCATATACCCCTCTCAAATTTCGATGTATCTTTATATATATAAGGTCATAACTCCCTACTTTCATATATTCACTTCACATTTTGATGTTCTCTTCAAACGATTGACCTTTAAATTTATTAACATGTTTTTAGTATTTGAAGAAAAAAATTGGCTTCCTCCAAATTAATTTATGGTTTCATCCTTGTATATAAGACCGATAAATGTTTTAATTGCCTGAATTCCGGTGACATTTTTTTTCCCTTCTTTTTCAGTTTTACTCTCGATCTTGAGAATTGGTTCCTTTTTGAAAAGATAAGGGTTCTCACATAATAGCGCATTTTTGAAATGTTGAGTTAATTACTACTTCTTTTTCTTTTTTTAAATCAGCTATATCAACATATATATATGCACTTGTGGTGCATGTGTGCATGAAAGTGTGATACATATCCCAAAATAGAGATAGAGAGAGATAGAGAGCGAGCGAGCAAAATAGCGACGAAAATTCAATACTAAAAGTACGGACAGTCCACTGTACTAAATGTTTTAAATATGTACGTACACTAGTTGATTGGTCACACATACTAATTAATTATAGTAAGGCATAATGTTTTTTACCAAAAGGAAAAAAAGAGGGCATAATTATCTGAAACTCATTTTCATGGCATGCATTATAATTACATGAAGAAGAATTATTGCTTGTTTGGGAAGACTTGTTAACAGGTTTTTCAATTTTATTGTTCTTTTTTTTTTTTCGACAACACAAATGGATCAAAGTAATCCACTTTTATAGATCAACCATCACTTAAAGGATTTAAAAACTGCATTTGATCGGATTCAAATATGCATTTCTTTAATCTGGCTTCAGACTCTTTCTACAACTTACTTTTGTTTTGTAATTTTAAATTAAGCGGTGAAACACGTTTGATCGATTCTCTTTACACTAACAACATTTCAATACATATATGTATATATATATTCCCTCTAATTGATGTCTATACAAATGAGTTTAAATGTTCTTAACATTAAAATTGGCCGGGACATAACATTAATTCCAGAAACCAGTTGAATTATATTAATATATGTGTGTGCAAAAAGTAAATGATTGTTCTTGACCATAGGACAAGACAACTCACTTTTGATAGTGTATAGTGGTACTATGATATAGTAGGTGTTAGGCTAAAAGAATGGGCATATGTACAGAATGGTCAACAAATCATTAAGCTGAAATACAAAAGTACATGCTTCATTGAAGAAAATGTTAAATGTTCATTACTTTCACGGAAATAAATTCAAACTTACTGTTCTATCACAGGGCAAGGTCATGTACATGATGGGCAGTGGGCAGTGGGCACCGGTCTTGCTACTCTTGAATTTTCGCCCCCACTTCAACTACAGCGTTCATAATTTTAAAGAAATAAATATTTAATGTGGTCAATATTTATCGATTAACATATATAAAAGAGATCTACGAACGAAATATTTAAATTATTATCATTTTGTTAAAAAAAAAAAGATTTTAATAGTCTATAACTTACCTTACAATGTTTTTTAAATAATTAAAATATATCGTTACAACACATGCACATAACTAGTAAAATACCTAGGGATGAGAAAATGGATTGCCTTGAATGAAAAGATAGACAGGGAGAGTGGGGGAATTAAAGCTAGTGATTCGAGCCGAGGGGGACATGACTGTCCCCTTTGTGTTGGAATATCAATACAAATGGGTGAGGATATTTATATATAAATATATTCTTCTCTTTATGATGCTTGGTCTCCTTGACGGGCATATATATAATAATATTATTATGCATTGGAATATATATATATATATATTATAAAATTGAATTTTAATTTAAGAGCATAGGGAAAGATAACAGAGAAAAAGGTTATTGGGATTTTAAACAAAAGGAAGGTTTTGCTCAACTGTTTGGTACGAAAAATTAATTGACAACAAAACAATTGGATTCTGTTAAGGAGCATGTGAGCATATTACTCTTGTACCAATTCTCTGTTAAGGAGCATGTGAGCATATTACTCTTGTACCAATTCTCTGCCATTCATCCCAATTGACATTTGTTTACTCTTTCTTAACTTAATATACTATTTTTTTTTCCCTAATTGACAATAACGTATGTAATTATTTTTTAAAAATAATTAAAGAAAAATAATAACTTGTATTTTGGTTAGGCACAATTACAATCTACTTAGTAGTAACTGTTTTAATCATATTATAAAATCAAGTAAGTGAGTGAGTTTAGTTAAAAAAAATACTCATTTAAACTTGCGAAATTCTAAATTTACGTGTATATATAGTTTATATATTAATTTAAATGAAATGAACAAAAGTAGAGTAAGAATTACCGTAGCTGTTGAAAGTACTTAATGGTGGTAGTGGTAAAATGAGAACTCATCTACAGTTAGATTTGATCGTATGGATACTTGACTTTCAAATCATAATGTTTTGGACGTATTACTACACATATATCCATATATAAGTACACGAAAGGAGAGAGAGAGAGAGAGAGAGAGAGAGAGAGAGAGAGAGAGAGAGAGAGAATTATTGGGCATAAGGATCCATAAATAGTATGTATGAATTTAAACGAAAAGAATATGATATAAATATTTTAAAAGTAATTGGATATAAAGATCTATTCTAATAAAAATATAATTATAAAAATTTATTATAAATTAATATAATAAATTAATGATACTGTAGAAAAAAGACACTAATATTCCTTCTTTATTTAACTAACTAGGGTATGTCCGTACCCGAGGACACGAAATAATAAGTAAAATAGCAACTATAAATAAAACAAAAATCTACAAATAAAGTGGATCTTCATATTTCTCTGAGACAATTATGACTTTTGAATTGTAAATATAAAAGTTAGCGGTCAAATCAGTAAATAGTAAATTCTTGATTTGTATTATAGATAAAATAATAACCTTTAATATAATATCTCACGTCTCCAAAAAAAATTAAGACCAATCCCGATCAAAATAATTCAAAATCCACAACGATCGATTATCAGCACCGATTCTCTAAAACATATTAACTATTTACATTGTGTTAAAACATATTTAGCATCATTTTTGTCAAAAGTAACTAATCACATAGTGCTAAAGCTAAAAAGGTTTTAGCATCACATGTAAACACATATAAGTAAACTGAATGTGCTAAAACAAATTTATCACCCATCTAATACTACACATCAATGAGCTAAAACATATTTAGCACTAATAAAAAACAAAAAACAACGAATTCAAAGGTGATAAGACAATTTTAGCACCAAATATCTAACACTATAATGGTGCTAAAAATGTTTTAACATCACAGGTAAACATATATAACTAAACTGAAAGTATTAAAACAGATTTAACACCTATCCAATACTTCACATCAAGGTGTAAAACAAATTTAACACCAATTCTCTAGAACATAGTAACTATTTTCATGGTGTTAAAACATATTTAACACTAATAGAAAATAAAGAATAATAAAATTCAAAGATATTAAAACAGATTTAACATAATTTTTGTTCAAAATAACTAATCACATGGTGCTAAAACAGTTTTAACACCAATTGTCTAACACTAGAATGTTGGTAAAAAGATTTTAGCACTACAGGTGAACACATATAACTAAATTAAAAGTGCTAAAACAAATTTTTCACCCATCCAATGCTACACATCAAGATACTAAAATAGATTCAGCACCAATTCTCTTGAAAACAATAAATATTTGCATGGTGCTAAAATATATTTAGCACCATGTTCGTTCAAAAAAATGAAATATGCCTTTTTCATCATTCCACATGCTTAACTTGAATGCATATATGTTATATATACAAATATTTCTTTTCAGCACACAAAGATAACTCAAATTACAGTATTATAACAAATTTGTAAGAAAATTCTCTTGATAACTACCATATTTTTTACATAATTTTTTTTTCTCATATCCTTCAAAAACCTTTAGTGGGAACTAGTGCCGACATTGGTAGAGGTGGGGAAGGTTTGAGGTGGAGATGTGTATTGTGCTTAAGCTTTATGAGTATCTGCAGCATCCTTTGACCCTTGATCACCACCATTGAATTCTTCTTATTTTTATCCTAGTCATTCTTCTTTTCTATAGCAGGCACTTTATTGGGAATATTATGGATATGTTTGTCCATCAAAATTTATCATTTTTCTTAAAATAAATTATTATTATGAAAAACGTCCTTATTGTAAAACCAAATTATGAATTTAGTACTACTTTCCTTTATTAAACATGAGTCCATCTTTAAAGTTATAAAATATTACAAAGTGAGGCTCTAGAATTCATTATCTCAATATTTTAATCAAAACTCCCCTTTTTGCTAAATTTATATTACTATGGACAAAAATGCCCATTAAGGAGTATTTTTAATTTTCAAAAGTTTGAAATCTAAAAAGGTAACATCTATATAGAATATAAATTAGGAAATAATTAACTACACTATTTTCCATACATTCATATTTTTGCAGTTAAATTTATAATTTTTACTGCAATTCACATTTTTGCCCATAAATTTGTAAATTTCATTACAACATTTTTTTAAAACTTGTTGTGAACTTCTAAATTTTGACATTTTTTTTTTTAGTTTTTTGCAAGTTGTAATTTTTTCTGTCAAATTTGCAGTGAAATTTATAAATTTTGTAAGGAAGTTTAAAAAAATTTGTAAAGAAATTTGTTATTACCCAATGAATCTAATCAATATAAATAAGAATGTAATTGAAAAACAAATCATGATAGGAAACAATTTGTATCTACAATGTATATATATATATATATATATATATGTTATAATACATATTGATATGGGTGCATATGTCAAATCTCATGCAATTAATTCTAATTTTGTCACTATCCTAAAATTATATATAGTTTATTAACGCGATTTTTTCAAAAGATTTTTTTTAACTAAAAATATATGAGTTACTCCAATCAACTGCAGCCCATGTTTAAATTTTATGTTTTAAAGAAAATTATGTTTGGTTGTCCATATTGTCAAAGTAATTATTTTTTTTGTTAGGGCATAATACTGCTCCTAAAAGTTGCGTTATATGTTTTTAAAGTTGTACTCTACAATATTATACTTTGCCAAAAGTACCACCTTTTTTTATTACATAAATTGACAAGTAGGATAGTAGGTGGTGGCCAAGGACGAACCTACATGGTCCTAAGGGGGGCATAGTCGTATCCCCTCAATTTTTGAAAAAAATATTCACACACATATATGTGTGTGTCTAGTAAAAATATTATATATATGATATTTACTTAAATGAATTTATGTACTTAATTATAAACTAAATACACTACTCCATTTGCCTTAAATTAAGAGTATAGTTAGCTTCTATATTTTTCTATTATTGGTCAATTAATTATGTACCAAAAAGAAAGTTAGAATTTAATTTGAAACCTCTCGAAAAAAATATATATATATACTAAAACTTGTACCTTATATAAATTTGAACCACACAACAATAGTTTTGAAAGTTACTATTGGGTTGCGCTTTTGGTATTTTGGTTTTTTTTGACTGAATAGCATTGCTCTTTACCAATGCTTGTAGAATACTAATCAATTTCGTGCATATGAAACCACATACTTCTAATTCTTAAGGTAATAATGTAAATTTTTTTTCCAAATGAATCGATCATTTTGTCATACGATACTAGAAATTTGCAATATTTTATTTTCGTATCCCCTCAAAAAAATTCTTGCGTGCGTTCTTGGTAGTGGCACCTTATAAATCCACCAATGAACATTAAGCAAGTTCAACATAAAAAAACTTCTTTCATAATTATACAAGTGGTGCTTAAATTTAACATCACTGCACATCTTGAAAGGTATGAGAACTCAAGCATTAGTTCGTAATTTAAAGAAAATTCGAACAAAAGTTTTGGTTCTTCAAATATTTATATTGAATTGAACAGCATAGTAGACCTAAAAGTGCCAGCCGGTTGAGCCAAATTTATGAGTCCAATCAATTTCATGCAAACACGTAATCACTTGAACGATATGCTATTTGTGATTTAAAATCTCCACCTACCAACTTTTGTCGTTTTTAAGTTATTTAAATTTTCGGACACACACTTTTGTCGGTTCACACCATCAAATAAACTCCAGCTATTTTACCTGAATGTTATTAAATAAATAAAATTAGGATTGGAGTTGCCCTTGAAACTCCGTGTTTAGCTAGTCTCACTAAAGATTACATAGAAAGACAAAAATAAAATCTCACCAGATATTACTTTTAATTTGGAGATTTGGAAGTTTCTGTCTCTCAACTTAGTGTTAGTCTACCACTGGATTTAAGTGGGGATTAATCCATTTAAAAAAATGTTCTGTTTTTGAATTATTGCATGTGCGAATTTTTTTATGGTCAGTGACAAGAAAAAAAAGAGTTAAAGAATACCTACGGTCCAAAAGTTTAAACACATCATTTATTTAATTTAAACCTTTAGAAAGAATTCTTTAACTAAGTCGCGAAGAAAGACCTTACAAACCTTATGATTTAAAACAGGAACTATCCTAATAAGAAACAACTGGAAGCTCAAACTCTCACTTAATTTAGCTAAACTTTTATTTTTAATATTATGTTTTACATATGCTGTAGTTAATAGCAAACATACAGAAGAAAAATAATGTGGTACTTCCATGATTTGAACGTATTCCACACAATCGAAATTTCAAATCTTGTATATACATATATAGATACATAAATTTTTAAGTGTGAAATTATATATATACATGTACATCTGCAATACCTTCACGAGCATATACTTAATTAATTATTTGGGCAATGTATACACTATAGCTAACAATAAAGGTGTATATGGTGATTTAAAGGGAAATATTCCCCTTGTACTCCTCATTAAATGGAGGGATATTTTTTCTAAAGAGAGCGAAATAGTTTCTTTCGATTAATTAGTTGTTAATGTTTGGTGCAGCTATATATGTCACAGAACTTTTTGTTAGGGAAATGGTAAGCTCACAAGCCATTATTGATAGTCGCAGGGTGACTGATCGAGGTAGACATAAACTCGTGGTCTCTTGGCATTTTGGCCCTAATAGATTTTTTTTTTCAAAAATAAAAAATAAAAAAATGTACTATTTTTCGATTTGTACGTGCCATCTTTCCACACCGATTATGCTAATCTTCTTTTTATCATTCCAGTTTATCGGGTACCCATAGAGATCTTTAATTACTCTTTGCTACTTCGATAATCGTCAAACGTTTGTTATAAAAATGAAATTATTAAAAAAAAAATTAGTGTTCTGTTTGAGTTTTAAATGGATAACAATGACTGATTTTCAAACGGACAACTTTTGCCCATATAGAACCCACACCCACAAGATCAGTGGCGTAGTCAGGAATTTTCAGTCAGGGGTGCGCAATTTGAATAAATTCAAAAGTCAAAATTGAAACCGTAAATTGAAAGTTTGAAACCCTAAGTTTCTTGGCAACATAAGAATAAGAATAACACAAGCATTCTTAAACAGAAATTGAAACCCTAAGCTTTTCAAACAGAAATTAAATGATGAATTTAAATGAAATAATAGAGAACAACCACTAACCGTGGTCTGTTGTTGTGTACGGGTTGTGTGCGTGGCCCACGGTGCTGTGGATGTCGCTGGATTGCCGGACAGGGTCACTTGTCAAGGAAAGCTAGAGAGGAGGTCGATGGCTCGGTACAGTGGAGACGTGGAGTGAAACGGAAAAGGTTTGAGCACTTGTCGAAAAAAAAAAAAAGAGAACAGGAGAGAAGAGAACGAAAAATGAAAGGGGAGAGAGTCTCGGGATCTCTCTCCTCACTTAAGTGTATTTAAATTCTCCAAATGCCCCTTCACTTTTATTTTTTACAATTATATTCCCTAAACTATAAATTTATACATATAAGTCCCTATTTTTTTATTTTTTTAAATTGCCAAAATTGCTACGCCCCTGCACAAGATAATAGTTAGGTGACTTTTATTTTTTCAGTTTATCTACCTTAAATATGTGCAATTGTAAACTAAATTCAAAACTTTCTGCATAAAAATTGAGAAGTATATTCATCAAATCAAATAATATTAATTATTACTAAATGTGAATGCAATTATGGAGTTGTAATAAAATTTATTTTTGTTGCATATTTTTTTAACATACTTACGTGTTTCTACGTGTCAATATTGTTTCTACCTCTCAGGCCCCGCCAGAAGTTTCAAGTACCATCATCGATACATCGCTGATTTTTTTTCCAGCTTTGGGTATTGTCATGGATGGTTCTTGGGTTATACTGCCAACTTCTAATATGAATTTGTGGTTGAATTTGTGAATCCTGATGTTGTGACCTTTGTTGCTTAGGTTCCTCTAACATACACTTCAACTATTATTCAAGTTCCAAATATATCGGATAATTCTTTGAGTTGGAAAGTAGTTGCTTCATCTCAGGCTCATGATGATGGCTTTATTATAATACTTTCTAAAGCTCAAAAAAGACGGGTCATTGAATAGTGTAAAACAACTGAGATTCAACTATACACTATAAAACATTAAATGCTAAGAAGTTGGACATGCTTCCAGAGTTAATGAAAGGTTATCATTTGCAGCTTGTTAAGAAGTGACGCTAGATTTTTCTTTACCTTTTAGTTAGTTGTTTGTTTTGTTTCGAAACAAAAATTTTCTAACTTAGTATCTTTTCTTTCTCCTTTGAATTTATTTGGTTAGCCACTGGATTTAGTCGTTTTAAAATTAATTTCTTTTTGTAATATTTTGCTCTAAGCTTGCTCTAAGACCTAGAGCTATCATTTAAAAAGGGATTTTAGAATGAAAATTCGTTTATTGGGATACAAATCACAAAATTAACTGAACTCAATATACACAACATTGAAAGAGGAGACAGAAGGAACAGTCAAAGAGGGGGTTATTGAAATGTCGTATCAATCTACAGTTGATCTATCAGAAGTACTGTACCACATATACTGTTCATACACATCACTCTATAAATACATTATGTATGTTTTGCATATTTCCCTGTTCCCTCCCAAAACTCATTATTTACTGTCCCAACTCTCTGGGCTCCACATCTCCACATCTCCACATATATATATGTATGTATGAACTCTCTCTCTCTCTCTCTCTCTCTCTCTCTCTTATTACACGTACAAAAAGCTGCCAGCAAGATCCATTAATTGCCATCCCCTCTGAAAACCTTATAAACTTTCCCATACAGACTATTTGTCCTATTATTTCTGCTACTTAGGTCGATTTTTTCGTTACACAACACAAATCAACGTAAAATTATATAAAAAAAGGCAATATTTTATTTTAATAAATTTGAGTGATTATTAAATTCACTCATTTAACACAAAAAATAATAATTAATTAATTATATATTTACTTTTAAAGAATTCATATAACTAGTTAAATTTGTTATTTTTATTAAAAATTAATATTTATTAAATCAAAAAAAGAATTCTATCTATTTTAGATAAGTTTTTTCTTTAAAAAAATTGGGAATGTTAAGGATTTTAATTCTTCACCCATATTATTTTACTGAATTTGTTTTTTTAAATTATATCTTTAACGGATACTATCCGATGATTTATTATTGGGTATTGTCATCCAATAATAAACCAAGTCATAAGTAATAATTTATTTACCACATATTTTTATTGACATGAATTTTATAAGTTGTACATTTATAAAATTCATTTCTTTAAGGAACATGTAAACTTTTTTAAAAAATAAATTGTAATCTTGCACGGATTATGTTACATAAAACTTTGTTATTGAATCTAATACGTAGACTCTTTTCTTCTTTAGTTTAATTAAAATTAATATAAAATATTTTTTATATTAATTTTAAGTGCCAAGCTTATTTAGTTAGTATCATAAATGATGAAAATTAATCGCACCGCTTATTATTATTAACTTGATTTGAATGTGAAAAGTACCGTAATAAATTCTTATTTACAATATCAAACAAAATATCACCTTTCAAATTTATTTTTTAACCGATCAATCCATCTCGCAACCTTATCGATGTAATTAAACAAAACATTTGTGTACTTAATAGTATATGTGTATCTCTTATCATCCGTACAAGTTTTTTTTTCTCTCTCTGGACGTGCATGCATATACATATATATATATATATATATATTTCTCTCTCTAAAAGCTAATCATTTGGTTTGAATTTTCCAAGCAATTAACAGTGAATCTAAAAGGGGGGGTATATGTTCCATCCAACAACAAAAACACATCCTTCCACTAACCAAAGCAAAAGGGTATCATTATCATAAAAAAAATAAAAAAAATAAAAAAAGCTGATCAGTTCACTTCTCAGCGTATATGAAAAAAGCCTTACATCCATATCTATATCAACTACATTTCATTTCATTACCCACAGAAATGAAATATGCGCTCTACAACTCACTTGTCTCTCCTTTATCCAATCACCTTTAATCTGGCCATCTTACAACATGTACATCCTATAATTCAATGGTAATGTCAAAGTTACCTAAAAATTGAAAAATGCTGGTTTTAATTTTTGTATATTTATTTATAGCATGTATTTTAAGAAAGGTTTTATGACCACCCTTCTTCTTTTAGCATGAATTAATCTTTATGCTTGATCTTTCTTTTTGTCTGTTCATATATATGCATGCCAAATATTTGAATTATTTGCATACATAAAGAGGCCGGACATATTTTGGGAATGATTAGATATACAAAGCATATCATGGGGCCTTGTTGAACAAGCTCCAACCAGTTTCAATCAATGAATTACATTATTAATTATATATTAATGTAAAAAAAATAATATATCTAAACTCACTTCAACGTCTCACCCCTTCGTTGATCTTGGGTCCAAAACTTACATAAATACAAATTTTAAAAATCAAGTTAACATATATAAACAATACGAACCCAATTCTTCACTTTTGAAGTGTTATAAAAAGCTGCAAATTTTTGGCTTTTCTATTCAACAATCGTTCATGTCAACTATGTAATTAAGTTTAAGTGACTAAAAGTGTGAGTATTATGCAACAGTCAGTTCCGAGTCTCACCTCGCCCCTACCCGAACCGCCTGAATTATCTACCACGCTGTATTAAAAGGAAAAGGTACGTGTTAATGTCAAAAAATGATTAGTAACAAAAAAGTGATAAAGCGGTCCTCTTGGGAGAATCCATTGGACTCCTTTATGAAAATTCTAGGAAAATAACATAAATAGTCCTGGAAAGTGCAAACTAAGCTTTACGCTGTATGTTTGGAAATGGTGATAAGAATAATTAATATTTTTTACATGAAGCATTTCAATTCCCTTCATTAAAATTCCTTTCCCCAAAATTTTCTATCCACATCTTAACTTTCTTATTCAATAACCCTTTTGTTTTTGCATCCCACACAAACATAGCTTTCCCGTGCTTTATGGGGCTATGTTTCCCAACCCATGTTGTCTTTGTTTGTAATACCTAGGGTATGCATTAAACAGCAGTCCATTTTCTCATCACAATTACACATGTAAGAGCATTCACATGGAGTATTTTAATTTGATAAATTTACGATTCATTTATCCGCAACAAACAAAAGTTAATTAGTAATTTTACTTTAGAATATTCGAGGATCGAAAAACTTACCGTTGCACTAAATTTTACTCATATGGGTGTGTTACACTGTTACTCGTTATGAGTCATACGAGTAACACACACTCTTATGACAAATAAAAAAAAATCATACTAGTAAGTTTTACTCTTATGAGTTGTAAGAGTAAGTCTCACTTGTATGACAATTAAAAAAAAATCCATTCGAGTAAGCTTTACTCTTATGAGTTATAAGAGTAAGCATCACTCTTATTGCATTGTTGTTTTTGTATTTTTCCCTTTTTCTTTTTTAACTTATGTACCATATACGTGTGTCAAGCTTGTATGGCTATTTTTGTACCATGTACGTTGTAGCATGCAAAGAAACTTAGTGGTATATTTACAAATTTAAATTTAAGTTTTATAAAGACGCTTAGGATGCTCTAAGCAAAATATTTAAAAAGTTAAATAATGAAACAAGGACTAATTTATAACTTTTACAAACTAACTGATGTAGAAATTATATATTAATTCAAGCGTACGATTCTTATAAAATGTAATGTTAATCAATGGAAGTCTGCTACAAAATTCTATCTAGTTTTTTCTTTAGATAGAAATAAAGACAAGGAAACGAAACCCATATCAGGAGATGAAACCAAAATGAATGTACATGCTCATACTTCAACTAAAGCTGAATGTATATTGGATCCTACATTTTGCCATTTAAAAGATTAAGAAAATAAGAACAAAAGTGCCTCCCCTGCCAAATCTTACATTTTTCTTAAGCCTCCCATTGACGAATTTATTTAATCACAAATTATAACTCAAATGATATAATAGAAATACATTGACTGCGTGCTGTGTAAGAATTTCACAAAAAGCTGATCAATACATACTTGTTATATCGTTTAAATTACAAAATTTGGTCAAACAAGTCGGTCTATTATGCTACTTATATATATAACAAGTAATTCTGCCTCACACGAAAGTGAGAGAACAAAAAGACTAATGCGCATGGTCAAAGTTTTAAAACACCAGGTAATGCATTAGTTTTCCACATCCCGAAAACGTTTAAGCGTAGGATTACTCTTATGATTCTTGCACGAGAAAACTAAAAACCATGGTTTCATCAAGTTCTCTTCAACGTACATCAATGCATAGACTCATCGTCTTGTTCAATTTCAGAATTAGGTTCCTCCTCCTCCTCGAAACCATCAATACCATAAGCTGCATGGCCATGCCCAAAGGCCTTAATGTGATCTTTAAGGGACCTCTTGTGCTTAAAATCGGATCCGCAAATGCAATACCAAAGCTTACCACAATTCTTTTCATGGGTTCTCCAATCTCCCCTTACTGCAAATGCCTTTCCACACTTTCTACACATAAAGGGCTTAGTTCCATGCTTCCTCTTGTAGTGTGTTTGAAGGGTTCTAAAGTCTTTTAATGGCTTCGACCGAGGGTGGTCGATGTTGTTTCGGCACCCCGGTGCACAGCAATAGCATGGAAGCTTTAGCATACCTGTCGGTTGAGTTCCTCTTAGAGATTCTGGTCCTTTTCTATATTGTGAGCCATGCCCCCACATATGCATCTGTGAAAAAAAATTGTAAAGGCACCCCACATCCACATGTATATATGTGGGTAAAAATTAGTAAAACTTACTAAAAGAATTGTGTATTAATAGCGATGTGGCAAGGTAACTAGAATCAAAGAATTGTGGTGCTTATTTTTTTTTTCTTTCTCCTTTTGTCTTTCAATGCTTAATAGGGGCGTATTCAGTGTTAAGAAGAGATACTATCGTGTGAGACATATATGCCCCCACATATGGATATGTAAAATGTAGAGGCGCCCCACATTTTTTGGGGGTAGAAATTAGTAAAACCCACCAAAAGATTATTGTAACATTAGTGATGGGACAAGGTATCAAAATCAAAGAATTGTTGTGATTGTTCGGGGCTAAATAGCTGGATAGTAAGCATAAAATGGGAAATTGTATGATCGTTGCGATCATTTAATACTTAACTTTTGAATAAGGTTTAAAATTCAGTTCTCAAAGTTAAGAGACTAATTAGGCAAGTCTTCCATGGATGTTGGATGCTTACTCTTACCATATAATTTATTTAGAATTAAAATTTAAGCGAACAATTCAGACAGATACCAAAATTTTCAGGGTTTTCAATTAACATTCAATATTATGCACGACATTTCATGTTTAGAAAACCAAACATGCGCCACCTTAAAGAAATTGTGACCTAGGGAGTGATTCTTTATAGAGAACAATGAGAAGACTTACGAAATTAAATGTGTTCACAAAGTAAGAAATACATCGTTCACAATATGGTAAATTTTGTCGGTAATTGTGAGATGTAATTGACACTTTGTGATAAAGGAAGGGTAATTTTATTCTCTGTCTTTGGGAATTTTTACAAAATGACCCAAAAACTTATGCCACTTAATGAACTACTCTTAATGAGCTAGAGGATTGATTTTGCTTAAATTGGCGGGCTTTTATTAGTTCCTTTATATTCATAGTTATTGTATCCAATAAAGAGCTATCAAGAAAACTACAGTTTGAGAGAGAGAGAGAGAGAGAGAGTAATGAATGAATGTATGGGGTTTTCATGTCCTGGTGTAAACCTGTTATTAGTTTTTTGTTCCTTCCTTTTGATCAAAATTTCTGAAAGGAAAAACTGCAAGATTTTCAGTTCAACAGAGCACAGACTTCAAAGTGTACTAGTACTGCTCAATAAAGCAGAAGGAACATTGCCCGTGTTGTTCAATCACATAAATATATTGGACATAACAGTACTACTTCTACTACTACTCTCACTTAGCTTGCATCAGATTCACATTTTTACACCATGCAAAATATTCCTATAATTTTCCCAACCCAAAAAATAAAAATATATATAAATATTATATAAGAACGTTAATTAATTATAAAACTTCTGAAAATTTAAAAGGGTGTTTGTTTGTTTCTTCTTTCTTATTCTATGAAGAAATAAATATCTAAATTTCATAAATAAAATTAAGTACAGAGATTGTGGTGAAAGGTATAAAAAGGGATTATGTCAAAATAAATTAAGTGTTTAAGCCATTTCTACTCTGGCAATAGTAGTATTTATATATGACCCACAGGCACTTATAATTTTAGAGAAAAAGAAATCACCACTGTAAAATCTGATCAAGGGATTTGCTCATATTGGAACTTCAAAAACTGGACTCTTGTTACTACTCTTAAATTGGAATGGGTTTATATATATATATATATTCAGACTTTAGAATTTTCAAGAAATTCTGAAGACTGAATATGAATATAATTTTGAAGTCTGAACATCTGGATTCATGTTCAGACTTCAAAAACTTGACTCTTAATCATGATAGAGTTTACTACTCCAAAACTCGATATGTTCATATTCAGACTTCAGAAATCTTATTAGTAAAAGCAAAAGACCCAACATAAAAAGATATATATCTAAAAAAAAAGAATTAGGGAGTGAAAAGAGGGAGGGATTAGATGGGTGAAGGAAGAAAGAGAAAGAGGAAAGAAAGTTCATCGCTCACCTGCATGTTGTTGTATCTGTTGAAGGTCTTGAAGCAAACAGGACAAGAGAACTGAGTAGGGCCAATGAGAATCTGAGAAGGGGTAGGGATCCAATACTGACCTTTGTTTAATCTATTGTTCATCATCAAGTACCCATTACAACCATCAAAATCCCCACCATCCATTTTACTATTATCAACAATATTACTAGTACTACTGCTAGTAATTTGATTACTACTAGCGGTATTGGAAGACGAAGAAGAACAAGATAGCATAATAGATGCCAGATCAGCAGGGCTAGGGTTAGGGAGACCTATGTGAAGTGCTACAGTTACAGCCTCTTCATCTTGGTCATCTTCATCACCATCACCCTCATCAAGAAGGTTTTGTTCATCATCATGGTGTTTTGATGGGCTTAGGCTTAAGAGGGGTAGGGCTTCTCTAAGAGGGGGTGAGGGAGGGGGTGGGGGTGGAGGGGAGGTAAAATTTGTGGGTGGGAGGTAGAAGTTTTGGAGGTAGTAGGGTTGGGGGGTGGGGTGATGGTGGTTGGTGGAAGAGAACTGGTGGTTTTGGTGGTGGTGGTGGAGAGGATTGAATTTGAACAAGTGCGTGTTGTAGAAATTTGAGTAAGGGTCAGTCATGGTGAAAAAAAAGGTGGGGAGAGATAGAGGAGAAATGGTTGGATAGATGGGGTTTGCTTTTATAGATAGATAGAGAGAGAGAGAGAGAGAGAGAGAGAGAGAGAGAGAGAGAGAGGAGAGTGGGGGTGGGGGGGGGTGGGGGTGGAGAACAAGAGTGGTGTGGGAGACTGGTGATATGTTTTCAACTATAAAAGAAGAGAGGAGAAACTAAACATTGAGTGTGAGAGTATATGCTTTTGCCCATAAGTCAATTTCCTGCCCTTAATGATACATGAAAGAGAAACCAGAGGTATATTTTATAGTACAACTTGTTTTTCCAAAATATTAAAACTATATTAATTTAGCATGAAGATTAAATTAAATATAGGAAATCAAGGATAAAAATATGCACCGTTTAAAGCAAGGTGATCAGTTCGTTAAGTAAATGTAAATACCAGTTTGACGGTATCATGATTTTTAAGTTTTTTTTTTTGACATTTTAACAACTTCTAAGAATTAGGTCATGGATATAAGTAGGGGTGAAATAATAACGTTAATTTTTTTAATAATTCTAATTTAGATACTAAAGTTTTTAAAAAATTAAGATGTGGGGATATAGCCAACATTCATGCCCTAAAGTCCTAAACTTTTTTGTTGACATATTTCATGCCCAAGAATTAAGTGTAAAAAAATCGTTCAAACTTTAAGGTTGTATAAACTCTCATTTTAATTCATTTAAAATTATTGTTATACATGCGTATGCTTTTGTTGATTAAAAATGGGAAACAAGTCACGACCTCCCCAAAAATAAAATAAAAAATAATGTTGTCAAAATGAGGTATATTAATGCATTAAATGGCTTAGTGGTAGCACACTGAGATCAGTGCTATGTTTGACTGAGAATTCTCCAGATTGAATCTCGATAATTGCAAAAACATCAGTGGCCAGCAGCTGACACTCTATTATGCTTAGAAAGTTTCTAGAGCAAAAATAAAAATGAAAGTTTAAATTAAATATATATATGTGTGTGTGTGTGTTTTATTTGAATATATGCTTATTTGATACAGAAATTTAAAATGAGATTTTTCTCTTTCTCCTGAGGAATTAATGCGTTGAAGACATATAAATCATTGACCTTTGTCAATCAATTATGCGTCATTGTTTAAGCATCTCATTAATTTGACAGTTTGACACCGTCTTTACCTAGAGAGAAAGTTGTAACTAAATGGTCAGTCATATATATTTCCAATTAAATAACTTTTAACGGATAATGATATTGTACTCTAAATAAATATTTTTATTATCCAATACTATTTTTGATAATATTTTAAGATACTTTTATATATTGAAAACACTTTAATTTGTAAATGTTAGAGCATTCATGTAAAGTACTACTATTATAAATAATGTTATGTTAACGTGTGTGTTAAGGACAAATATTAAGTATAAATTTTTAAAAATAATTAACTCACAACATATATTAAATATGATACAGATTCTCAAACATGATTTTATTATTTTTATTTATAGTAACTTTAACATGCATCCTTAGGCACATGTTATCCTTTTTCATATAAATATAACTCTTAAATAACAAAACATTCTATCTCAGTTTTTAGATAGTAAGGATTGTCTGCACTAGATTAAGCGTAGTAACGGAGGAAAAGGGATAGGAAAGTATAGCATTTGCCCCCCTAAATTTTTAGAATTTGCTATTTTACTTCAAAAATTATTTTTTAAGATTGCAAATATATGAAAATTAATTAAGTCCCCCTCTTCCCCAAACCAAATTTTGGAAAAAAATAAAAATAAAATAAATACTAAATTTTAATTTACGAAAGTTAATATCTATAGTATCTATAGTATATAAGTAAAATGGAGGAAATCCCTCCATTAATGCATAATTAATATGTGATTAATATAATTAATTTGCTGCTTTTTTTTTTTCAACTTTGCTCCATAATTACGTGGTTTGACCTATTTATTGAGTTTATATATATATATATAATGAGAGAAGTGAAAGTATTAATGCACCTTCTTTTTTTATAATTAATTAGGCAATAAATAACACATTTAATACCATACTTTAATAAATAATTAATTATTCACCTTAATAAATAATATAATTATTATTATTATCTATACTATATAGTGTTAGGAAGGAAGTAGATACATTAATTATTTTTCTTATATTTTTAATTGTAGTAACATTAATTACTTATTAATTGATTTTTTATATTCTTAATGCATAATAAAATAATAATAATTATTAAAATTTTGGAAGTTGCTTCATTTATTATACTATTTTTTTAAAACGTATTAAATTAATAGTCTTATTTTCAGTTTGTCATAACAAATGAGTTGTATTATCAACCATTAATTAGATTAAAATTAATATTTTCTTGAAAATAATAAAGTAAAAGTTGTAAAATTAATTTTAAATGGAGGCAATATATATTTTATTCTCCTACACAACATATTAAAACCAATTATTTGTCAAACCAATTAAGACAAACACTACTAAAATTGCATATTTGTCAAACACCCGTGCATCGCACGGGTTGTTAACTAGTTAATATTAAACTTGCCTCCTTGTAATAAATTTCTAGTTTTGTCCCTGCTTATGTGCACATTCGTCCTTCTTCCTAAGAAATCTTAAGAAAAAGCTCTCACATCAACTTGACACTCTCCATGAGGATCAAATCGTATCTAATTGGCTGGGGGTGCACCTCCATTACCAACAAACGTTCTCTCACATTCCAAAAAAATAAACTTCTATATATGGGATACAATTATATAATGTTTTCTTTCAAAATTAAATTAGAGACAAATTACTTTTGTTTTCAAGTAAAGATACACTAGCTTTTTATTCAATTCAAATGTCTTTCAAAAATGTTGACAATAAATAATTGACCTTCATAAAAAAAATAAAAGTTTTTTATGAAGCACAAACATTGAAAATGGTACCTATAGTTATAACAACATAGCGTTTCTGGTACGGACTGGTCCATACGGACCAGATCTTTTTATAACGGTTTTTCAACTTAAAAATATTAGGGGGTATTTTTTATGACGCAATACAGTCATAAAAAGGTTCGGTCCGTACTGATCAGTCCTTATTTGAAATCTTTCTATTATAATAAATTATGGTAAACTCTCCATTATATTTCCTGTATCTAAGAGTATTCTTATTGTCAGAGCCATAGTTCACTTTCAAAGAAAAATTAAATTAATGGACTTAAATACTTGAAGACTATGTCTTAGACAAAAAAAAAATCTAATTAGAGGAGGAGGGTATTCTAATCCATTTATTTTAATTTTTCTCAAAATATAAAATAATACTCTTGTAATAGTAGTGCCCTTCAGTTAAAGTAATGTGTCTTTACACAAAATATATTTTGAGAAGAGCCCTTTCAAATCATTTTCTTTTTATCAATTAGGGCTAATCTATGAGATTGCTTTAATTTGTCAAAAGTCTAAAACTTTACTAAATCTAATTTTTACCCTTCCAAAGGTCAAAATTACATAGAGATGCCCATATAATTGCATGGAAGGTTTGTCCCTCATTAGTGTTGGGCCCACCCCATCCGTGAGAGAGGGTCTTTTGTTACTTTCTCTCGGTATTTTATTGTTGAAAATGGATAAATTGATTTTAACTTTTGTGTAATTTTTATTTTTGAACATAAATTAATGTGGACCCGTTCTTTAAAAATTATGAGCTCACGGTCTAACGCGCTCTTCTATGTGGTAAGGATGACAAAAAGAGCCCGACCCGTCCCATTTTTAACTCAATCCGATCATAACACGACCGATTTGGGATGGATTCTTTTTGACTGTGGAGATCTAAATTTTTCGTGGTAAAATTTGCCCCAGGTCAAGTTAATTTTAAGTTTACGTAAAATAAATTTGTTTAACTAGCTTCATTTTTAATATATTTTTTTAAATAAATATTCTTGTAATGTCCTATAATTACAATTGGATACATGTTAAAATTTTTCAATATAAAACTCGTCACAAGTGTTGTATATATTTTTGGACAGTCTAAAATTGGCTAAATCCGATCCGCATTATTAGCTTAATTTATCCTTACACAGAGAATATTAAGACATAAATACGTGTTCAAATTCATTTAAAATTGAAATAGTGTAAATAATGCAACAACGAGTAGTCATGTACAAGAAAAAATAAAAGACATTTGAGACGGTTAATTAAAATATATTCCTTGTTTGACAATTGGATTTGGACTGCAAGAGTGGTACCAATAATGACATAATGTTCCAATGACACATTCTGAATTCCCTGGAATTCCGACTTCTCTGCTTCTCCTTGCGGGAAATTAAGGATTCTACCCATTTTCAAAGCGCTTTCAATTTTCCACCCTTGAATTTTGAAGTCATGGCCTGATCTTTGATTAGACTACAGAGAAATTAGTTTAAATACATATAAATTAACTCGAACACTTTTATTATTGAGCTAAAGAAATGAAAAAAAAAATCTTGTTTCAAGAGCTCGAATCATATTTTTATTTTTCTACATGTGTTCACGCGGTAGGTATTTCTCTATTTATATTCTGAAGTGCAATTAAATGTACCAAGCCTAATAGTTTATAACGTAGAAGAATTTTCATCTGTTTTAAAAATCTAATCCTAAAATATAGTTATATGTGCACCAGCCTTCATTTGCATAGTTGTAAGGAAAAAACAAATTAACCATAAGAGCTTCTTTCACAAAACGTGTGATTAAAATGCGCAATACGAAATAACTTATTTTCATGAGAAACATTCAATATATTTAAATTCAACTGACAATGAATTGAATTACTAAAATTTTATGCACTGTTAATTAAAGCTCGCATAAAAAATTTCTTTAACATAAAAATACGAAAATATATATGTAACAAATATTTGCTTGTTAGATATGTAATAGCTAGAAAGGGTAAATATTTACTGGGTACCAAACGCCAAATGGTGTTGGATTTGTTAAAGTAAAATGAAAAAGGTAGGACTAAGAGTTATTAACCATAGGTTTAGTTAGGTGGAGAGATGTTGAGGTGCATTTAATACATAGGCAAGCATAACTTTTCCCCATATATGTCGGTATTCACTTTTATGATGGCTTAATAATTGCTTTTCCTACAAACTTTTCTAACGTGATAGTGTTACTGAAAGGAGAATATCCCAGTTTAAAGTGGTTCTTACGTATCATTTATTAAAATAAATTGTTCTTAGCAAGATTTAAATCTAAGGTTTATAAATATAATATTTATTTTTTTTAATAACTCAATCAACCTGCAATAATATACTGTATTTTTTTTTCTTCATAAGAAGAGATGGGACGAAGTACTTGTAATTGTGATAAGCTCTAGGGGGTACTGAGTGGAATTTAATACCACAAAATATTTTACCAAGTGCAAAAAAAAAAAAAAAAAAGTTAACTGGTTGTTGTTCAAAGGTGAGAAAAGAATGCAACAAATGCTTGAGTGGGATTCTAACAAAACAATGTACATCAGACCATAAATAATCCCTTACATTTTTGCAGTAGTCCTCATGAGTACCCCATGTACCCCCCACCCATGCTCAACGACGCGCGAAGCCTGTTTTATTTGTATATATATAATATTAGAGTATATTTATGTCATTCAACTGGTAAAATAAATAATATTTAATAATATTTTTATTTTTAGATTTTCAAATTAAAAGTTTACTTTCTATTTTTAGAATTCAATCAATATACCAAAACTCTCAATAGACAGGGGCATAGACACCCTTGGTGTTGTGGGGTTTAGTGACCCCACTTAGTTTTTAAAATATATGTATAAGTATGGTATATTTTGGATAAATTTGATTTGGTGTGTATTATTAACAACATTTAAATTTTGAAAAAAAATAATTAATAGCCGAGTAAAATTATAAAATAAACAAAAAAGTATGTAGCCTAATTATAATTTTCATGCCGAACTCTCCCATAAATATCTAAAATTGTATCATAAATGTATTTTGAACGATACATATATATTTAAAGTTACTATTGATTTTGAGCCAACTCCGCTGAACAAATTTTCTAGTTACGTCAGTGCACAATAAGGAACAAATTTTATAATAACCCATTGATTATATATAATATAATAACAATTGTGCATGCATTGTGAAAATGAAACATTCGAACACTTTGCTGAGGAATGACCCCCACTGAGGTGGGACTAACGGGGATGGGGGGTTTAGAGTTCACACTAATCAAGATAGAGTCATGTGTCATTTGGTTTGAATGCTACATGAAGAACATAAGCTAGATGACGAAATAGAAAAATGGACCGTCTATTAGGGATATATGAAGGAGTTGAGATTAATGGGTGCATTAACATTTATATTATTAAGAGTGATTTACATTTAACTTTTGTGAAGTTTGATTGCAATTTTATTTTTATTTTAAAAAATTAATTTTTATTATGCCTACTGTAAAATTTGATCTCGTTGTCAATTTAGACTAAAATTTAATATGTTATTTGTATCTTGAACTAAAATGCTACATAGAGCTAACATTACTTGAGATCAAAGTGACACATGTTACCTTCCATCAAAAAAACAAATAGCGCATTGGATTTTGAAGTAAAGTAACAGCGGAATAAAACTTTGTGTTGCAAAAAATAACCTTTATGGATTAAAGTGATAAATGCGGTCAAAGTTTGTTTATTAAAATGAAATTGTATGAGAATAATCTTATTTTTTGAGTGAGTGAGTTAGTTTAATATTGAAGACATCTATTCAAATACGAGAAATTTTAAGTTTGAATCTCTGCTGAATACTTAGAGTTTCCAAGTTCGAATACTTTTTATAAAATTTAACTATGCATATATACGACTGTTTGTAAATGCCAAATATTTTTTTGTTCAATCTCGCTTTAAATGTCTCTCTCTCTCTCTCTCTCTCTCTCTCTAAGTAAAAGCACTTGGGGATTGATAATAAACCCCAAATCCAGAGTGGGATTGGGAAGCACTATACGCATTTGGGAATGTACTTAAACCCTTATTTAATTTCATCTCATTCTCAGGTGATTGTAGACACTAGACTGAATAATTTAACATTTCTAATTTTATTAGGGCACACCAAAATGTACTCGCTTCTAATATTTTAGTGCACCAAACTGATTTATTTATAACAGTCTATATAGTACATTTTATAATGCTAGCAGACATTTTAAATTCTTTGAATATTCTTACTTCTAGGGTACTCCAAAGTTATTTTAGAAGTACAGTGGTTTAAATTATCATTTATGTTAATAATTTCTCTTTAAAGAAAGATACTTTCTCTTGCAAGAAAACTTTAATCTAGACCGTCTAATTTAAAACTGATAGCCAAGATTTGTCACTTTAACTCGAAAGTAACATTAACCACTTTAGATAATCTAGTTCTGCTATTTTTTACTTTGTTTTGTAAAAAAAAAATGTAAAACAATAGCATTTTTTTAATTTTGTTTTCATATAATTTATATATATATATATATATGAGTGAGTTGTACAAGCATTATAATATAATTTGTAATGACTTATTATTGACAATTATAAAATTTTACTAATTCTTTGCGGATTACAATATTATTAACGTACTAAAGTGAAGTGCAATTAACTACACCCGCTTCTACAAGAACAAGCGGTTTTTGTTGACCACAACACCCCTCTACTCTCTCTTGATATACAAACACAGACACACACACATAGAAATATGTATATATATATATAAATGGGTGTGTCGTTTTGTGTTTTCAAGACCGCACGAGTGTGTTTTTGTTTTGTAAGAAAGATGACACAACTTTGAGTTTCCATGTCCATGTCTTGTATTGATATTTCAAAACATTTCTGCCTCTATGCTTTCAAAATCCCACAAGCACATATATTAGAAAATCTGTCAAAATTACATAAATGCCCTTTAATTTCTTTAATCAATGTGTGTCGACTGTGTCCACAAAGTAAAAGACATATAATATATATATATAACAAATGTAAGATTAATTTATCTCAATCTCTCTTTTTAAACTACGTTGGCTTATGTCTTTGGAGTTATTATCTAAATGGGGAAAGGGAGACTCCTATCACTCTTTTCTTTTTGAAAAGTGACTTTCATTTTTTTTCCAGCTGTCTCAAAGTTAGATTGAAATTTTATCGAAAATTTACTTCAATAATGATGTGATTTAGGATGAATGAGAGTATAAAAAAACGTATCCAAATTACTTAAAAGAGTAAAATGTAAGTTATACTTGGGTTTGTAAACTACAACTCGAGGTTTGCATAAATTCATGGGTTCCTCCCCATTAAATAATAATTAACTGACTTGGCTCTTTTTCATAGGCCTACAAAGTTAACAAATTCATGAGCCTAATATGACTGATTAAGTTCATATATTTACATGCTAAAGACCTATCACTACGTAATGATAACTCAACACAAATCCAAATATAATTATAAGATAATGGATTGCATCTTAACAATTTTGGTTCATATTGGCACTAAATTAAAAAGATAGAAAGTTCACAAATAATCCAAACAATTTATAATGATTAACCTGGTATTAGGTATCACCCTATGTATTGGAGCACACTCTACGTGTATTGTGCATACGTGGATTCTTTTAATATCTCTCCCCCCCCCTCTCTCTCTCTATATATATATGATAAATATATATGTGATATTGTATATTTTTTTCTTAATAAAAGCGATACATTAGTATTGATGTTCAACCTCAATGCTACAATTATGTATTTGTTAGTTTTATGTGAGCGTACAATATATACATATATTATTGCATATTTATAAATATAAATATTATATTTGTACTTAATAAATAAAAGTGAGTTACGTTGGATATATCGAATAGAGTTTCAATATAATTTTTTTACCGGATAAAAAAATCACTTTTTTAGACCAAACCAATAACACTCAAAATTAGAAAGAAACCAATTCACACAAACACCATATGAACCGAGATATTGTGATGTGTGTACATGCCAACATGTGATTAATTGTCACATAAATCATCAGTCATAACTAATATATATGTCGCCTTCAAAGAATATAATGCAATGTGTAAGAAGACAAATAATAGATAATCACTGTTCACATGAATTGATATTTTCATTTTTAATAAGCAACTGTTCACATCAAATGTTGACACGCCACACAGTGTTTCATGCTTATAAAATTTAAATGTGTTTGGTTGGTTGAAAATTTAATAGAGTGATTTCTATTAAAGATAAAGAATTATCCATGTAAATAAAAACATTAGATCGAGAATGCAAATTATAAAGTCAAGAAATCAAAAATAAAATTCAGCCGAAGATAATTAATAAAATAATATATTTTCTCCGACCAAACTACATTGTGCTAAGTTGGTCAAACTTTTATTTTAAAACATCATTGTGAATTTAGAATCCTATATTAACCAACATTAGTAAATTATGTTTTGTTGAAACACACTTTACGTGTGTAATATAATATTTAATATTTTTAACATTAAAACTATATGATAATATTTGATTAAGTGATAATTAAATGTGTTTTAGCTTTATGCTTAAGATTACGGGTTCAAATTCTTGATGTAATATTATTTTTATTGTAAATTTTAATGAGATAAGAGTAATTTTGTAATTTTACAAACCTATCAAAATCCAATACAAATTCTCTATATCTATTATAACATATAGAAAAACCTTTGTTCTAAAGAAAATACTACGCTTGGCCCATTCGCTAAAAAGTTTGTCATGCAAAGGGGCGGGTCAATTTTCAAATAAATATTTTTGTGCCTATAAATATAACAAATAAAGAAAACCAATTGCATTATTTTTAATGTACAATTAATTCATTTCTAAATATGAAAAATAGTACAAAAGTAAATCAAAATAGTAACGTGTAACATTAACCAAGCACATAAACTTGCACATTCCTTACAAATTAATCAACCTAGTAAAATTTAAACGAAATCAAACAAATGCTGAACGTAACTCTCCTTTCCCTTACTTTTTATCTCCTTTCTCTTACACAATTCGTGCGGTTCATCTGGTACTATAGTTTCATACGCTATATTATTATATAAAACAAGCACCGACTTTACCTCTGCCATATTTTTAAATGATTATTTTATCTTCGTAAACTTCTTTTTCAGAAAAGGAAGTTGTTTGCAACAAATTTAAAACCCTCATTTATTATTTAACTATTGGGTCATTTATTATTTTTGTTAACTTTTTATATTTAATCATTAGTTTCAAACCAAATCAGATTGGATTAGATGCTAAAAATTAAAATCAAGTTAAATTGAATTTGTTAATGAATTGTAAAAAATTTATTGATTTGAACCGATGAACACCCCTAGACAAAGGGAAGCGTTGCCCTTCAAAATTCACAGAAAATAAAAAACTCTCCGGGCATTAATTACAAGACCGGCCTTGAGATTCAAGGGGCCCTAAGTGAACTTTTCTATCTGAGCCCTTTTTCACATGGTATTGTTTGATTGTTAGGAAAGTTAAGTAGGAAAGTTATTTCCAATAATTAAAAGTGCGATAAAGTGAAATAAAAGAAAAATAAACTCATTTTTCTGTAAGCGTTTGGTTGGCAACAAAACAGGAAATTATATTTGTGTAATTAAGTTTTGTAAGATTTTTCACTTGAAACTTAGTTTTAACAGTAATTTATTTTTATGGAAAAAAATTCTACTAATAAATAAGCTCGCATTTTTATTTATGTAATTGCGCTTCATAAATTTCTAATTTTAACTTAGTTTTAAAAAGTAAGTAACAAATAAGTAAACTTGGTCTTAAAAAAAATAAAAAGAAAATAAGTTGTCTTAAATAAATTAAAAAAATAATCATTGACGAGAATGTTTTGAACCTCCAACTAACTGCACAAAAAAGTAGTAAATGTTCAAAAAACTATTAGAGAAAGACATCATCTTTAATATGGTCTCAAACACTTTACAATTTAATATAACAATGTATTGTTAACAGGTTCAAAACAATGGGCCAAAATAAGGGGCCCTCTTATACCAGGGGCTCTAGGCCACCGCCCTGGTCGCCTATACCAAGGGCTGACTTTGATTAGTTAAAACGGTTTATAGAAATCCAGGTAGGTGCAAATGGTGTATAAAAATGTACAATGTGTAATACTACATTTTCTTGAACTCAATTTTACTTTTATTATTCCTGCGTGCAATATGCTTATTTATCCTAGCTATTCTATTTATTTCAAACGAATAATAATAACTTTCTCCTACCTATAAAAATTATATAATGTAAAAAGTTTGTCAATCAAATCTTAATTTATTTATTTTTGAACAGTCAATCAAATCTTAATTATCAACCACATATATGAGATATATTCTTCATTTTGATTTGACAAAAATAAATAAATCTAAAGTTTCCATTCTTAAAAAATAAATAAATAAAATTTACTTTTCGAAAGATTCAAAGATTGGAAAGGTAAGAGGAAGAGATATAAATTGAAAAGAGACAATGAACATGTTGTGAAAAGACTCGAGTGTTTTGGTTATTTAAGCAAAAGTAGGATCCACTGATTGATTATTTGGAAAGATGTTAGTTTCCAATTTTTCACTTATAATATTTTTATTCTGCTCGCATCAAAAAAATAAAAAATAAAAAATAAAAAATAAAAAATAAAAAATAAAAAATAAAAAATAAAAAATAAAAAATAAAAAATAAAAAATAAAAAATAAAAAAACTGAAAATATGTTTTATTATCCCATATTATATTAAGAGTTCATTTTTCTTTCAAAACATAAAAGAAAAGTGAAATGTTAATTTATTTTAGTACGGGGGTACCACTTGGATCTATTTTATATTTTAAAATAAGAGTGACATAACGGTACCGTATGTATGAATATATGAAAGATTCCCTTCATTAACATTTTTATTTTGTGATTTATGACCTTATCTACTTACCATATTTATGAAATTTGAGAAAAAAATTGCAATAATTTTAATTAGACATAACGTCCTAAGTTTTGACACCATCCGTAGACCCATTTATTTATTTTTGAAAATCATTGACTAAGCTTAGGTTGTCTCTAAAAAATAACACAAAGTCTTTGGGCAAGAGTATCAATCAAAGATTTTGAAATCCGAACATTGAACGAATTTGATAGATTAAATACGTGCTTTTTGTTCATACGTCGTTTTTGCTCATTTACCAGTGTACACGTTACTGCAGATTCTTACACACAAACGTTTTTTTTTTGCAGGGCTTTATCCCTTCTAAATGGTCTATTTTGAATGACAGTCACTATTTCAAGAATTAGAAATTCTAATTATTCTCTTGTAGGTAAAAATCCTTATCCCTATGAGAAATGCTATGTAATTCAAAAAGAATATATCAAAATTAAGTCAGAGCCAAAAGTCATTAATTATAAAGATCGACTGAAAATTACTTTTTTGTTATGCCCGCTTGTAATAAAATGTAAAAAGGATTAAGTATCCAGTTGGTTAAGGTGTGATGTAAGTTTCGAAAGGAAATTACTTGGAGTCCTAACCCACACTTCTCCCCTCAAAATCCCCGAAACTCACCCAACGCTTGTGTAATGCAATTGAATAGAAAATGGACCAAGCTTAGCCCAACCGCAAGGCTGTTAAAAGTCTTGGCCTGGCTTGCTCGGCCCATTTGTTATGATACCCCTCTTTCTCTTGAGCCTCACTTTCTTCTCTTTGTTGCTAATGAATCTCTCTACGATTAGTGCTTTTAATTTAAGGAATGATTGTATAGTTGATTTTGCTGCTTCAAACTCTCTCCCGGTAGGTTAATTGAACCAACATAAGGCCAAGATAAATGTTAAATGCACAAAAGATTTTACAAAAAATTGATCTAGTATTGCCTTGATTTAAATGAATGTAATTAGTAGTGGGTCCGGATCAAACTTATCATTGCTGCCAAGTGTATTTGCAGAGTAACTTTTTGGGCAATATTTTGTCTGTATAATGGGAATTGATGTAATTAGTGGGATTCTTGATCATATGCTGCTTCTTGTCGCACCCTCTTTGATTATCCTTTCGACTACTTCTTTTGACCCTCAACATTGAATTATAATATGGACATCCATCAATATCCCCTAGCTGGTGTGTTGTGTAAGCCCGGCCAGTGTACCTTTTCAGAATTCTTTTTGCAAAAGATATGTGCAGAGCGTGAGATAATTTGGGTTCGATTTGTGATTCTATAGAGAGATTTCGCCCTGCACCTATAGTTTAGTACTGCCCTTAATTTGAATAAAAATGTAAGTATTTGTAGGTAGAGAATTGAGAGTTTTAGAGAAAAGGGAGGTTTCCGAATGGTACGTGGTGGAAAGAGGAAGGTGGGCAAGGTTTTGGGAGGAGACGGTGCATGGGAGAACAGAGGGAAGAAACAATTTAAGGGAAAGAGAGGAGAGTGTTGTATTTGCTTGGAGGCAAGGTGTATATTTTTGGTATAACATATCTTAACGCATAAAAAATTAATCTATATATTATTCCACATAAATAATCGAACTCAGCTCTAATTTAGTGTAGTTCCATTTGCAATATCCTTATCTCTTTTTTTTTTTTTTAAATGGGGAGGTAAATGCTTGTATGAATACTAGTTTATTTGCTTGATCCCGAGGAAGCGCCATACTCCTTGATTTTCTTGTACTTAATGAAGAATATGCATATATCTAACACACACTTCTTTGGATCCATGAACAACTTCTTGCTGTTTTTTGGTTTCACAATCATATAAAATTAGTGCAATATTCCTACGATCAAACACGGAGACAATAGGAATTCAGTATTCTTGAGGTGGGATTTACGGAAGTTTGCCTTGTTCCTTCGTACCAATGATACGCTTTGTTGAGGTAAAAAACTGAAATCCACTCTTTGACATCTTAAAATCATCAGCAGCTCAATATCTACTAAATACACTTGGCTTATTCTCCTGATATAAAATGCAATGTCGCATATAATGATTTGATGCCCCCATCACTGTTCAACTACACGCCATTGCATTAACCTTCTCAATTGTATAACATTGCAGGTTATCAATGACGCCCTCCCCACAGTCAGACCATGACACAGCCTTCGATCACCCTACATGGGAAGAAGCGACACCATGTAGTGTAATTTGTTATTTCACATATAATAAAGATTGAGCTTTAGTAAAGAAATTGATATCCATTTGTTCAATCCCTTGATATGAATTGTGAGACTGTACATGTGAATTATTCTAGGGAAGCACGAAAGCTTGAGCGAAAGGGCACTAAGGGTGCGTTTGATTGCAAGCTAGGGAAAAGGCTAGAAAGGATTCGTGGAATTCTGGCAATTTATTGCTGGAATAGGTTTCGACAGACAATGCCATTTGAGGTGTTTGATTGGCCTAGGCCTCTTTCCACCTGGAAAATATTATATTTTTCATCTTTCGTTGCCTGCTGTGTCACCATCGAATGGAATTTGTTTTTATGAGAGAAAACATTGGCTTCTAAGGCTCCGTTTGATTGCAACGTGGAAAAGGAAAATAAATTGAGTTAGTTTTGGTGAAAAGATGAAAAATAAGTTGAGTGATAGAGGCGATATCCTCTTGATTTTTAAGTTTTTCTGTGAAGAAATTTTCTTTGCTTGGTGGTGAGTAAAAATTTTCCATAAAAAATGTTAAAGGATGGGAGATATATACTCATAAAATGAGTAACATCTCTTATCTTATTTTCTATCTTTTCACACAAATTAACTAAATTTATTTTCCTTTTCCATCTTTACAATCAAACGGAGCCTAAGTGTTGATCAAACACACTCTTTTCAAATCATGAATGGCCTACGTGAAAAAGAGTTGAATTCCATGTACTTGTTTTACATGGGGAACAAAAAACCTAAGGGTACGTGTTTCCTAAATTCCATGAAAAATGAGAATGATATAGGCTAAAACAAGTTGTACCATAGGAATTGATTGCATAGAATTTCCCTCGGAAAAGATGTGCAAGCAAACGCACCCTGAAGTCTTTACTGATAAGGTCTTCCCTTTTCCCTGGAACAAGGCTCCGGCCTGGGGTCTGTAGTTCCAGTCATCTCTCTCTCGCTGTCTCAATACTTAAAATAACACTTTAAAAAACAGTCTGCCATTTCTTTTTGCTCTTAGTTCCCTCATCAAATCAACAAACTAAGAGCATACAGCACCTAAACAAACTCGAAGTGCTTGTTAGATAATGGAGAAAAATTATAAAAAGAAAAAATAAAATAGAAGTGGGTCAAAGCTTACGGCTCCTTTAGTGGCCAAGCTACTTTATGGTTAAGGAAATGGGTCAAAGTGGTCAAGCCCCTTTATTTGCCAAGTCCAGCTAGCATCTGCCAAGATGTATTGGAAGGTGTGCCAATACTAAGTTTTGACCAGTGCATGGCGGTTCTTTGTGCATGCGTTAAGTTGTTTGTGTATATATAAATAGAGGTGTGATGGCGAGAGCATTGGGGGGTGTTGATTGAGAAAATATATTGTGTATATTTCCCCAATATTGTTTCCTTTATTCCCTCCCTTTTTTACTCTAATTAGCTGTCAATCTAGGCATAATGTTTGCTCATCGATTGTATAAATTAGTGCTGTAATCTTCATTGTAAAATACAACAAAATGATAATTTCTCCTTTCTTCCTTACTTGGTTCTTTTTCTGTCATATTTCATAAATATACAATTTCTTCATGGTATCAGAGGAGGTTCAGCTATTCTGAATAACTCTTTCTGTTGGGAGAATTGCGATAATTCTTTAATCGTAACTCCAAATCTAGCAAGGCCGGTGCCATTGGATTCATATCATCCATATCTAGCTCACTGTTTTTCAGGCTATTTTTCGACGCTATTTGAAGGGTCAAATTTGGCTTCAAAGCCCACTGATCCATTTTTTTTACCATCTATTGCTTGGGTAAAATTTTTCTCAGTTCCTTATTCTTTTGTGATAATTTTTGTACGTTTGATGGCTGATTCTGATAATAATCCTGGCTGGAAATTGTCTTCCATCTTTTTGAATGGGGTTAATCTAGCTCTTGTAGTCTCTAAGATGTGCCGGTTTTTCCTTTCAGACACCCCATTTTGTTAGGGAGTGCCAACACAACTTGTTTGGTGGATTATGTCCTTTGGTCAAGAGCTGTTACTTTGTCTCTCGGTGGTAAGCAAAAATTGGGTTTTATCAATGGTACAACTGTTTGTCCTGAATCCGGTTCTGAAAAAGAAAACTGGATTGGTACAGACAACCTTATTAGATCTTGGCTTCTTAATTCCATGGAACCACATGTTGCTGCAATTTTCACCTTTTCTGAATCTGCAAAAGAGATGTGGGAGTCAGTAGCAGATCTGTATGGAAGTGAAGATAATCTTGCTCGAGTTTTTGAATTGAAACTTGATATTGCTATTGCACAACAAGGTGACAAAGGATTTAGTGAGCATCTTGGAAATATGAAAAGGCTGTGGGATGAATTAAATTTGTATCGTCCTCCCACTACTGATCCAAAAGTTCTCTTACAAAGGGCCGAGGAAGACAAAATTTTCTCACTGCTCCGTAGTTTGAAACCTGAATATGAATATATCAGGAAAAGAATTGTTGTTGATGCTACTTTGCCTTCTCTTCACAGTGTTTGTTCTATCGTTCAACGGGAAGAGACTCGAATGAAGAGTATGAATTTTGAAATGCCATCCTTGTCAGAGAAGGATGAATCCACAGTTCTTTTGGCAAGGAAACCTTCAGGTCCTAATAATGGGAAAAGGGTCGTTTATCACTGCGATCATTGTAATAAGGACAAGCATACCAAGGACCGTTGTTGGGTTTTACATCCACATCTAAAACCCAAATCTGATAAAAAACGAATTGGTCATGCTACTGTTGCTGATGCATCTATTTCTATGAATCAATTGGGTCACCTTCTTCTTCAACAACTCAGTAAGTCTATGACAAATGATAAAGGTCATTCCAATCATACATCAGGTACTCCTTTTTCTTATAATAGTAATTCTTGGATTATTGATTCCGGAGCAACTGATCATATGGCCAATAGTCCTTCCTCTGTGTTTAACTATGCACCAAATATTAATAGGCATAATATTTCTGTTGCAAATGGTTCTACTGTTCCTGTCCTAGGAAATGGTAAAATCAATTTTTTTCCTCATAGGTCTACATCTGATGCTCTTGTTGTTCCATCATTTCCTGTTCAACTTCTCTCGGTTGGAAAAATCACTAATTCTTTGAATTGTGATGTCAATTTCTCTCCGACCTCTGTTATTTTTCAGGATCGAAAGTCGAAGAAGACGATTGGTGAGGGTACTTACTCTAATGGACTATATTGGATAAATCCTTTTAATAAGGCGTGTCATGCCAGTGCTCTAGTAGAAAGTCATATGTTGCACAGGCGACTTGGACATCCATCCAGTTTTACTTTATCGCGTCTTTTTCCTTCCATGTCTATTGATTCTCATGTTTGTGATGCTTGTCAATTATCGAAACAAACTCGTTTACCTTTTGTTAACTCTTCATCTATGTCAACTGAGTTGTTTGAATTAGTCCATTCTGATTTATGGGGACCCACACCTATTGATTCTTATAACGGATACAAATATTTCGTATTTTTTATTGATGATCGATCTCGTGCTACCTGGCTGTATTTATTAAAATCAAAAACTGATGTACTTGTAGCTTTCAAGGATTTTCATAATATGGTGATGACTCAATTTGGTGCTAAAATAAAAACTTTCAGATCTGATAACGGCACAGAATATACCAAAGGTCTTTTTCCCGAGTTTATTCGTAACCACAGCATAATCCACCAAACAAGTTGTGTTGGCACTCCCCAACAAAATGGGGTGTCTGAAAGGAAAAACCGGCACATCTTAGAGACTACAAGAGCTATTATGTTGCAAATGAATGTTCCAAAAAAATATTGGTCTCATGGTGTATTAACTGCTACTTATCTGATTAATCGTCTTCCCAGCAGAATCATTAGTTTCAAGTCTCCACTCGAAGTGTTATCAAATAAGAAGCATGACATATCTCATTTACGAGTATTTGGGTGTGTTTGCTATGTTCACAAACAGGCAGTACATCGTGACAAGCTTGATACTCGATCAACTCGTTGTGTATTTTTTGGGTATTCTACAACGAAGAAAGGATACATTTGCTATAACCCAGAAACCCGAAAAATTATAATTTCTCGTGATATACGCTTTGTGGAATATGAATTTTTTTTTCCAGTATCAAATGAATGTGGGAATCGATCCCAGGGGGAGTACTCAGATTTGGTACCACTTCCCATTGTTCTTCATGAAGCTAATGCCCCTGTTGCCTCAAAAATAACACCTTTACCTTCAGGTGAGGCTGTTGAAGAATCTCTAGCCCCTTTAGCTGCTTCTCCAGCTGCTCCTTGTAGATCAGTGAGGGAGACACGAGCACCGGATAAAATGAAAGATTTTTTCACTTATCATGCTATTTCTTATCCTATTGAAGAATATTTAACATATAATAATGTTAACCATTCTTATTCAGCATTTTTAAGTGCAGTGGCTAGTGATCAAGAACCCAAAAATTTTCAAGAAGCTAATTCTAGTGTGATTTGGAAGAAAGCTATGAAAGAAGAACTTCGGGCGCTTGATGACAATAAGACTTGGGAAATTGTTAAATTGCCTTCGGGAAAGAAAACAGTTGGGTGCCGATGGGTGTATAAGACTAAATATAAAATGGACGGTTCCATGGAACGACATAAGGCGAGGCTTGTTGCTAGAGGCTTCACTCAAACATATGGAGAAGATTATAAAGAAACGTTTGCTCCAGTTGCAAAGATGAACACATTTCGAGTACTTGTGTCATTGGCAGTAAATCAGGACTGGAAATTATTTCAAATGGACGTAAAAAATGCATTCTTGCATGGTGACCTAGAAGAAGAAGTATACATGAGCATACCACCAGGACATCCGCAAGAGTCAAAATTTGGCTTCGTGTGCAAATTGAAAAAGGCGATATATGGTCTCAAACAATCTCTGAGAGCTTGGTATGCAAAGCTCAGCTCTGTTCTCTTGACGAATGGGCTAAAAATGAGTGGCGCAGATCATTCCTTATTTGTTAAAAGAAGTAATTTGGGGACTATCATTGCTTTGGTGTATGTTGATGATATAGTCATTACTGGTGATGATCACAATGGAATTACGGCTCTCAAGGAACTATTACATAACAGATTTGCTATTAAGGATTTGGGTATTTTGAAGTACTTTCTAGGATTAGAAGTTGCTTATTCAAAAAAGGGCATCTTCCTTAATCAAAGGAAGTATGTATTGGATTTATTGCAACAAACTGGAAAGTTAGGGGCAAAACCTTCAGAGACACCAACTGATAGTGGGGGAAAGCTTGATAATGATAGTGGTGAATTGCTCTATGATATTGGTCACTTTCAGAGACTCGTTGGTAAATTAATTTACTTAACCATTACTCGACCAGACATCTCTTATTCAGTTAGTTTGGTTAGTCGTTTTATGGCTGCTCCGAGAACTCATCACTTGAATGCAATTAATCGAATTTTGCAATATTTGAAAGGCTCTTTGGGTAGAGGTATTTTGATGCGTAAAAATGGACATAATGCCATTACGGCTTATGCTGATGCAGATTGGGCGGGATGTCCAGTCGATCGAAGATCAACCACAGGATATTGTACATTTGTCGGAGGCAACTTGGTCACATGGAAGAGTAAAAAACAGAATGTTGTTGCTCGGTCTAGTGCTGAAGCAGAATACCGAGCAATGGCATCCGCAACAAGTGAAATTATTTGGCTACGCGCTCTTCTACAAGATTTGGGCTTTGGATTGTCTAGAGCAACCGATCTATTTTGTGATAATCAAGCTGCTGTACATATTGCTTCAAATCCTGTATTTCACGAGCGTACAAAACATATTGAGATCGACTGTCATTTTGTTCGAGAAAATGTTCAATCCAATGTCATTTGCACTCCATTTGTCCGCAGTGATCAACAATTGGCAGATATTTTTACAAAGGGACTTCCAGCTTCCAAGTTTAAAGAAATATTGTCCAAGTTGGGTTCTATCGACATTTTTGCACCAACTTGAGGGGGAGTGTTGATTGAGAAAATATATTGTGTATATTTCCCCAATATTGTTTCCTTTATTCCCTCCCTTTTTTACTCTAATTAGCTGTCAATCTAGGCATAATGTTTGCTCATCGATTGTATAAATTAGTGCTGTAATCTTCATTGTAAAATACAACAAAATGATAATTTCTCCTTTCTTCCTTACTTGGTTCTTTTTCTGTCATATTTCATAAATATACAATTTCTTCAGGGGGCAAGAGCTCAAAAGGCAGACAGAGCCTTAGAGAGAAAGACAGAGAGCCTTAAAGGCAATATGTACCGTGTATGTCATGCAGAGAGAGCAAAATTGAGAGTAGAGAGGGAGAGAAAAATACAAGAGTACAGAGAGACAAATGGAAGTAAAATGTTTAGGTAAGAATTTTGCTGTGTTTATTTTTTTGAGTGTTGACATGTCTTTTGATATTGTGCGTGCACAGGTCTTTTGACATATCTCGTAAATCACTCTTTTTAATATAGTAAAATTATCGATGTGTTCCGTAGATTAGGGCGGTTGCTGATTCTATATAATTTTCTGTGTTGTACAATCAGTGTTTTTTTGTGCTGAATAATTTCGATTCTGCAAATTTTCTTTTATCATTTATATCCCAAGATACTAATTAAAAATTATTGGCACCTAATTTTCCCAACAGAGCTCCCATCAAGTATTTTGCTTTAACTGAAGTCAAATATTTGTGCACCCATTTCAAGATGGGCTTGATAAAGAATAGGCATAGAAGCTTGTTAAGTTTTACTCAATACTTTTAATACTTGTTTGCTTCAAAGTTTCTGTTTCTAAAAATCAGAACTTAATAGCTTCAAATAAAAAGTTAAAAGATTAGGCATGTTATGCGAACTACATGACTTCTCCTAACGGTCTACATAAAAAGTAGATTTTTAATAACGAAATTTTATCGTTAAAAATTCAATTCACACACAAAAACTATTTGTATAAAACATATCTATTATATATATATATATATTTCAATATATGGGCTCAACAATTTGAGAATCATGAAAAGCATAGAAACTTGAACTAAACAAGAATTGAAGAACTGCTGCGGGCGTGAGTTTTAAGTCTTGGGTGTAAACATGCATATGCTTAGGTACGTTACCAACTTACCATTCATTCAGGTTTTCCTATATATATATTGATTTTGATTTTTGAATTTAGAAGAGAATGAATTATCATTTTAGAAGTTTGAATAGTGAGAGTCTCACTCTTCAAATGAGAACAAATGCTTTTATTATAATTTGTTTAAGGAAATTACACGTAGTGTGCTATCGCCTAGATAGAATATGTATTAGGGATTTACTGTGTAAATTATGTATTATGGGCCATAATGGGCTTCCTTGTAAATCCTATTTATTATTGTATTTGTGCCCTATTTAAAGGGCTTATCTAATGAAAGGTTGAGCAGAGTTGTCTCTACAACACGTTATCAGCACGCTCAGAGCTAATAACCCTAACCTAAGAAAATTGAAGCCGTTAGCAATCAACACTTAGAAAATCTCTCTCTCGTTTCTCTTTCTCTCTAGAAAACATTGAATCAAGATTTGGTGTTTTCGGTGCTGTTTATAATTCAAATCGGTACAGTGTGTTCAAAGCTGCTCTATTCTCAGCTGTGGTGTTTTGTACACGGTGGTGCTGAGATTTTCGGATTATTTTCTCTATTCTTGCATGGACAGTTCTCCTTAAACGGGTACTCTTAATCCTAATCTTTCTAGATTTATTCTTGGTGTCTATATAGTCGAAATTAAGTGTGTTTTGTGTGCTCACGTTTATTGTTGATAGGATCTAAATATATATGGTTCTAATCTATTAATTTGTTGAATATATTGTTTATTGCTACTACTGTTGAACCTTTTTTTGCTGCTGCCATTGTTGATTTTGCTGCTGCGAATATCAATTAGTTATTGGCTATTTTTATTGTTAAAATCCATACTGTTGCTGTGTATAAAATCTGTTTTTAAGGGCTGTTTTTATTGATTAAAATTTTAAATACTGTGAAAAAAAAAAGAATAAACACAATAGCTTTTGTTTATTTTTTTTATCTTTCTTTCTTCTTTTTCGATTCATCAACACAACAACAATTTTTAGAAAATTTTTTCCTTTTTGGAGATAGAACAGCACATTATTTTTTCCTCCTATAGTACACGCTTGTCGAGGAGGAAGAGTACACGCTTATATTAACGGTTTATGTTAATATATATGTATATATGTAACCTGTTTGTTTGTATTTTATATATATATAATTTACGTTAATGTATATGTGTAATCTGTTTATTTGTATAATGAGTTAGGCTATAAAGAGGGATTTTCTCACTTTAATAAAAAGAAGGGATGATCATATGGAGGGGCAATTGGATAAATTTTTTCATAAGATTTTGTAGAGATGATCTATATTATGAGTAGATCACCTCCACCAAATTTCAAAAAAAAATTCAACCAAGAAGTGGGTGTTTTGAAAAATTGATATATATGTACATTTTCGCCCGTTAAAATTTTTAATGATCATCTCACCCACTTCTAGGTTGAATTTTTTTTTGAAATTTGGTGCAAGTGATCTACTCATAATATAGATCATCTCTAAAAAATCTTATGAAAAAAATTCATCCAATTGCCCCTCCATATGATCATCCCTTCTTTTTATTAAAGTGAGGGAATCCCTCTTTATAGCCTAGCTCTTTGTATAATATATATATATATATAATTTACCATAAATCTCTTCGGGTAAAAACAGTTTTTATATTTAATTAAATTTCTGTTTTATTTATAAACAGTTTTTATATTTAATTAATTTTTTGTTTTATCTCAAAAACAGTTTATATTTAATTAAAATTCTGTTTTATCTTAAAAACAGTTTTTATTTCAATTAAATTTCTGTTTTTATTAAATCAGCATGCTTAAGAAAATTTAAATATTAGTTATATTATTGTTTTACTCACAATTATTTATAGAGATAATGGGTTATAAGGTCTCGCTCCGTAATGTGTTGTAACTCTAAGGACGGATTCATGTTTAATAAAAAGAAGTAGTACTAATTTCATAATTTGGTTTTACAATAAGGACACTTTTCATAATATTAATTTATTTTAAGGAAAATGATAAATGTTGATGGACAAAACTACCCTACTATATCATTTATTCTAATTATACAAAAAACATATTATTCTCTCTTACATACACATAGTTTAGAGAGAGAAAACAAAAAATAAGAGAAAAGAGAAGTTGTCTCACCACCACCACCACCTTACTCTCCGATCGTATCTCCGAGAGGATCATCGTTCTCATCATCATCATCATCATCTTCTTCTTCTTCTTCTTCTTCTTCTTCTTCTTCTTCTTCTTCTTCTTCTTTTCTAGATCTACAATAGTAAAACATATATAACTTTTGATCAAACCGTTGGATTTGGCTAATTTTTGGATATGTTGTTCGGAAGACAAAGTTACTATTATTGCGTGAAAAATTAAGACGATCAGAAGTCGTTTTGCTATCGAAATCGATCAATTTTGACAGCCCAGCGGGATTTGAAAAAAAAATATGATTGTAACTTTTTATTTTTTATTTTTTTACAACCCCTACGTCGATCCATATCTATATACATATAAATAAATTGAGTGGATGTTGATCTCATCAATTTTGTTGTTCTCTATTTTGTAATGGTTCTAAAATTATTTTAGCACCTTTTGATTTGTTGTTCAAGTGATGTTATCTTATGGTTGTTGTTCAGAAGGTGCTAAATGCATTTAGCACCTTCTGGTTGTTGTCTAGATGGTGCTAAATGCATGTAGCACCCTTTGGTTACTGTCCAGATGGTGCTAAATACATTTAGCACCTTCTGGTTGTGGTGCTTAATGTATTTAGCACCTTCTGGTTGCTGTCCAAAGGGTGCTAAATGCATTTAGCACCTTCTGGTTGCTCTCTAGAGGGTGCTAAATGCATTTAGTACCTTTTGGTTGTGGCGCTAAATGCATTTAGCACCTTATTGTTGCTGTTTAGCGGGTGCTAAATGCATGTAGCACCTTCTGGTTGCTCTCTAGAGGGTGCTAAATGCATTTAGTACCTTTTGGTTGTGGCGCTAAATGCATTTAGCACCTTCTGGTTGTTGTCTAGATGGTGCTAAATGCATGTAGCACCCTTTGGTTACTGTCCAGATGGTGCTAAATACATTTAGCACCTTCTGGTTGTGGTGCTTAATGCATTTAGCACCTTCTGGTTGCTGTCCAAAGGGTGCTAAATGCATTTAGCACCTTCTGGTTGCTCTCTAGAGGGTGCTAAATGCATTTAGTACCTTTTGGTTGTGGCGCTAAATGCATTTAGCACCTTATTGTTGCTGTCTAGCGGGTGCTAAATGCATTTAGCACCTTCTGGTTGTGGTGCTAAATGCATTTAACACTCTCTGGTTGCTGTCCAGGGGGTGCTAAATGCATTTAGCACCTTCTGGTTGCTGTCCAGCTGGTGCTAAATGCATTTAGCACCCTCTGATTGCTGTCCAGCGGGTGCTAAATGCATTTAGCACCTTCTGGTTGTGGTGCTAAATGCATTTAGCACCCTCTGATTGCTGTCCAGGGGGTGCTAAACGCATTTAGCACCTTCTGGTTGCTGTCCAGAGGGTGCTAAATGTATTTAGCACCTTCTGGTACTTTTTGGTTGTAGTGCTAAATGCATTTAGCACCCTTTGGTTGCTGTGCAGGGGGTGCTAAATGCATTTAGCACCATCTGGTTGCTGTTGGTGTTATAATGAGACGATATTATAAGGAAGGGGTATTAGTGTCTTTTTTGTATAGTGTCCTTAATTTACATAGCTAATTTTTAAATGTCCTTTATAATTATATTATTATTATAATGAGCCCTTATACCTAATTGCCTCTTATTTATATTGTTAATTATTTTATTTAGTATGTTATAAATTGAAAGTTGCCATGATGATGAAAATTCATGCGCATTATAATCACTATGATAAAGTATTTTCATAGAGCATCGAAAATGTAACCATTACGAATCTTGGTTTTTGAAATCTAATTCATATCCTTAAAACATAATTAATATAGATGTACTCATAACTGTGTAATATTTTTTTAAGATGGCTGACCCAACTCGACCCGAATTTGACATTTTGGACTCAGAAGGACTTGAGTACCATCGGTGGGTTTCTGATGTAGAAACCACTTTTGTGGCTAAAGAATACTCAGCTACACTTACTGACCCCAAAGACCCCACAGATAATGGACCGTCTGATAAGGTGAAAGCAAATGCATTAATGTTTCTAAGGAAACATATTGACCCCAGCCTACGTTGGGAGTACTTTCAGTTGAAAACACCTAAAGAACTATGGGATGCCCTTAAGGGACGTTTTGGGAACATTCATGACACTTTGCTCCCAGAATTGACCGTTCAGTGGAATGAAATCCGCTTGCTTGACTATAAAAGGGTTAACGACTTCAACAAGGACATGCTGCGCCTAAAGGCACGTCTTAACTTCTGTGGAAAGAACCTCACAGAAGATGATATGATTCAGAAGAACCTTTCCACTTTTCCTACTTCAGCACTTATACTAGCGAACCAATATAGGCTCGAGTATGATAATAAAAGAATCATAACATTCAATAAGCTGATCAATCTACTGCAAGTGGCTGAAAGGCATAATGAGGTTCTTTTGAACAACAATGTCAGGCCCGTCGGGACAAAGAAAATTCCTGAGGCTAACTACGGTAAGATGAACAGTGGAAAGAACTCCAATGCAAGAGGGGTTGGACGTGTTGATCCCTACCCACGTGGCAACAAGGCACAACGTGGAAAGGGACATGGGAGTCGTGGTGCGGGTCGTGGAGGCTCTTCCAAAGTATGGAGAAGAAATGATATTATTGGCACTAGCGGTCAGGGAAATAAGGTGAAAAATACACCTAAGAATCCTCCGGTCAAAAGGGAAAGAGTTGGCAATGAGCCATGTTACAGGTGTGGAGTTGCTGGGCACTGGTACAAGAACTGCCATGTAAGCGCTAAAGTAGCAGCGAGTTACAAGAAATATCGAGAATCTAAAGAGCAAGAATCTCATTTTATGAATGAAGAAGAAAATGACGTTGATGTTAACTTCACAATCGCAAACTTTAGTGGCAAGAAGGAATTTGCCCAGTCAATGGATGCACTCGATTTTGACTGATCTGTTTTATTCACTTTATTTTTTTTTGAAATAATTGAACAGGCATATTGCCTAATTCTTAATTAGACAATGGTTTTGTCTTAAAGTTTATGATTGATTGGATGGATGGATTAGATTTCTGAACAAGATATTGGATTGATTATCGTTGGTTTTATTAATTAAATTTCGGACTTTATTATGATGTATTTGATATATATGTTCAATTTTCTTGTCAATGGTTCGGATTTTATACTCGATTTCATTATTATAGGAATGACTCGAGGAGAACTTGAATGTTTAGTTGATAGTGGAACCACCCACACTATTTTAAGGAATAGGCAATTATTTGTTGACTTAATAGCCTATAATTCCTCTGTGACTACAATGATCGGATCATCACAAGTAATAAAAAGGCGAGGTAATGCCAAATTTTTGTTGCCTAACGGCACATTATTTAAAGTCACAGACGCTCTGTATGCACCAAGAGCTACCCGAACCTTACTGAGTTTCAAAGATATTCGTGACAACGGTTTCCATATAGAAACTCATTGTGAGAATGGAATAGAATACCTTCATATTACCTCTAATGAATGTGAAAGAAAACGCATCTTAGAGAAACTAATGAGTCAATCTAGTGGATTGTACCTCACGACTATTCGAATTATTGAATCCTACGCTGTCACCAATAATGAAATGTGGGATACTGACTCATACAGGCTTTGGCACGACCGCCTAGGTCATCCTGGTCGTGACATGATGATCCGTATTTTAAAAAACTCATACGGACATCCCTTCTTTTGAGTAAAAAATAAAATGGGAAAAATAATCGTCACGATGCAAGGTGTCGATTATAATACTGTTGAAAAACAGAATTTACCTTCTAAAGTACCAGAAACATTACGACCCTCCCATTATGCCTTTTTGACTACGTCAAAAGCACATCAATCATTTTGCAAAGCCTGTTCTTTAGCAAAAACAAGATCGAGACCTTCCTATGCTAAAGATACAAAAGAAATTATTCCATTCTTACAAAGGATACAAGGAGATATATGTGGACCTATCCATCCAGAATGCGGACCATTCAAGTACTTTATGGTTCTGGTAGATGCATCGACACGTTGGTCACACGTTGCATTATTGTCCACAAGAAATGTTGCATTTGCAAAACTCTTAGCACAGATTATACGTTTAAGGGCTCACCACCCTGATCATCCTATTAAGTCTATAAGGCTTGATAATGCTGGAGAGTTTACATCAAAAGTATTTGATGATTATTGCATGTCTATTGGGATCGATGTAGAGCATCCTGTTCCCCATGTGCATACACAAAATGGTCTCGCAGAAGCCACCATCAAAAGATTACAGATGGTGGCCAGGGCACTGGTTATGCGCACCAACTTGCCTATATCTGCCTGGGGCTATGCAATATTACACGCAGCTTTACTTATTCGTTTCAGACCCACTGCTAACCAGCCATTTTCTGCGTACCAGTTGGTCACTGGATATGAGCCTGACATTTCACACTTACGCATATTTGGTTCAGCAGTATATGTGCCAATTGCGCCCCCACAACGCAATAAAATGGGTCCCCAAAGACGACTAGGCATTTATGTTGGATATGAATCCCCAACAATTATCCGCTATTTAGAACCTTTGACAGGCGATCTCTTTACCGCTAGGTTTGCGGATTGTCACTTCGATGAGACAGTCTTCCCGTCGTTAGGGGGAGATAAGAAAAAGGATTTTTCAAGGGAACGACATGAATTATCGTGGTTTGTTCCCACCCTGTCTTATTTTGATCCCCGTACTTCACAATGTGAAAGTGAAGTGAAAAGAATAATCGATCTTCAGAACGTAGCAGATTCGATGCCTGATGCATTTACTGATATCGCAAAAGTGACGAGATCACATATACCAGCTGCAAATGTGCCTGCAAGGTTAGAAGTCCCCGACAAAGGGCACGGTATCGCAAATAGAGATACTGCAATCACACTTAGTGGAGGTGTGATTAAGGCCGTGGCTCCCCAAAGGAAGAGGGGGAGGCCACTCGGTTCGACTGACACTCACCCAAGGAAGAAAAGGGAGAGTAAGGCACAAACCGATCCATTAATCATCAATGAAAAGAACCCTTCTCAGGAGGTTATCTCTGATTATAATTATGTCCATGAATCATTACTGGAGGACGCTCTGATGTTTGAAATGATTCCAGAGAACAAAGAAATCTCAATGGATTATGAGAAGGCATACGAGTTGATGGAAAGATCTTCCATATATATTGATGATATATTTGCATACACTGTTGCTCAAGAAATCATAGAGCACGATAATGTCGAACCTCGCTCTATTGCAGAATGTCAAAAAAGAGCAGATTGGCCTAAATGGAAAGAAGCAATCCAGGCAGAACTAGATTCTCTGGCAAAAAGACAGGTATTTGGTCCAGTAGTGCTAACCCCACCAAGTGTAAAGCCTGTAGGACATAAATGGGTATTTGTCAGAAAACGTAATGAGAAGAATGAAGTTCTAAGGTACAAGGCTCGCCTTGTGGCGCAAGGTTTCTCACAACGCCCTGGAATTGACTACGATGAGACATACTCTCCCGTAATGGATGTTATAATATTCCACTACTTAGTTAGCTTGGTAGTTTCCGAAGGACTGGAAATGCAACTTATGGATGTGGTTACTGCATATCTCTATGGGGATCTTGATTCAGAGATATATATGAAAATGCCTGATGGCCTTACATTACCCAAGTCAAGTGACTCTAAACCACGGAGTGCGTTTGCAATTAGGTTGAAACGCTCACTTTATGGATTAAAATAATCTGGACGGATGTGGTATACCCGTCTAAGTGACTACTTGATTAGGAAGGGATACAAGAACGATGAATTATGCCCCTGCGTATTCATAAAGAAAACAAGTTCCGAATTTGCAATTGTAGCTGTATATGTTGATGACATGAACATAATAGGTACTCTTGATGAAATAAGAGAAACCACTAGTTACCTGAAATCCGAATTTGAGATGAAGGATCTTGGGAAAACTCGATTCTGTCTAGGTCTTGAACTAGAACATCGAGCTTGGGGAATATTAATTCACCAGTCTGCGTATATCCAAAAGATGCTCAGGCGATTCAATATGGACAAAACGCATCCTGCTAGCACTCCCATGATCGGTCGAAGTTTGGATCCAAGAAAAGATCCATTCCGTCCAAAGGAAGATGACGAAGAGGTGTTGGGAGCTGAAATTCCTTATTTAAGTGCAATAGGCGCATTATTGTACTTGGCTCAATGCACTCGACCAGACATAGCATTCTCAGTGAACTTGTTAGCTAGATTTAGCTCCGTGCCAACGCAGCGTCACTGGAACGGTATCAAGAATATTTTTCGATATCTAAAAGGAAGCATTGACTTGGGACTGTTCTTTCCCTACATAGAGGCAAAAGGAATTGCAGATGATACGACAATTTATAAAGCAAATGTTGATGTCGAAAAGGCTAGCCCCTATATTAAAACCCCAAATGATATTTTGGTGGGATTTGCTGATGCAGGGTACCTCTCTGACCCACATAAAGGTCGTTTCCAAACTGGTTATGTATTCACTGTTGGGAACACAGCAATATCTTGGAGATCAACGAAGCAAACTCTTGTGGCTACATCCTCGAACCATTCTGAGATTATCGCTCTACATGAAGCGGTTCGTGAGTGTATATGGTTAAGGGCAATCATTACACATATTCGAGGAACTAGTGGTTTGAGTTCTACCACTAAAGAACCTACTTGCATCTATGAAGACAATGCAGCTTGCATCGAACAAATGAAACTAGGTTATATCAAGGGTGATAATACGAAACATATATCTCCAAAGTTTTTCTATAATCAGCAACAACAGGCTCTCCTCAAGATTCAAGTGAATCAAGTAAGATCTGAGGATAATGTGGCAGATTTGTTTACCAAATCTTTGCCTAAGGCTATATTTGAAAAACATGTGAAAAGCATAGGAATGCGTAGACTTTCCAAACTCCTTTGATCGATGTAAGGATCAGGGGGAGTGTAGACTTAAGAAGAAGTCTAACACATGTTGTACTCTTTTTCTTCGACCAAGGTTATTTTTCCCATAGGGTTTTGTTACTTGGTAAGGTTTTTAACGAGGCAAGGCTTCATGCATAAGTTTTTTCAAATTCCTTGATTAATGCAAACATCAGGGTGAGGTGTAGACTTGAGTGGGAGTCTATCATCTATATGACAGTACGCTATACTCTTTTCCTTAGACCAAGGTTCATTTTTTCCACTGGGTTTTGTTACTTGGCAAGGTTTTTAACGAGGTAACGATACGTGCAAACTCTATTGATTGAAGTAAGGATCAAATGAAAATATAGACTCAATGAAGGAAGTCTAACATGTTTGTTGTAATGTTGTACTATTTTCCCTTCGATCAAGGTTATTTTTTCCACAGGGGTTTTGTTACTTGACAAGGTTTTAATGAGGCAACAAGACATGTACTATTCTATCTTCGACTCAGCACACGGGGGAGTGTTTAAGGAAATTACACGTAGTGTGCTATCGCCTAGATAGAATATGTATTAGGGATTTACTGTGTAAATTATGTATTATGGGCCATAATGGGCTTCCTTGTAAATCCTATTTATTATTGTATTTGTGCCATATTTAAAGGGCTTATCTAATGAAAGGTTGAGCAGAGTTGTCTCTACAACATAATTGATATTGTATTGATTTTTGAAGAGTCTCTTTGGAATTAAAAAGAAAAACGAAGAACTCTTTAACATATCACACAGGTCATTAAAATATAATTTTTTTAAATAAAAATAAATAACCTTTTGTAGAAATTCTTGAAAATGCTCTTACATAGGCAGGGATTGGCAAAATTGCTACATAAATCTAGATACATTGATAAAATCATGGGGTTTTTCAATTGGTAAATTGCTCGTATACTAGTTTGTTCTATATGCTTATGACTTTAAATTTAAGGTTCTTTTGATTCGAGTTTTATAAATAAAATTGGAATTTTTAATTTCTGAAAAGCTTTTATCCTATTATTTAGGATATTTTGTCGATGTTTGGTTCAAAATTCTTCTTTCCTAAGACATTGAATTATTTTTCCATATTTATTTGAAATGATAATATGAATGAAATATGGGTAAATTACTAAAATATTCTTTATTTTATAAAATTAACTAACAAATCTTAACAATTTTACAAAGATAAAAATTATTTTTTTTGTTAAAAACTGTGAAAAGTAGTGGTATGTTTTTTATAATAAAAAGAAAAAAAATGATAAGAAAAGAAAAGGTTTAATAGTAAAAAAAAATTCTTTAAAATAATATAAATGAAAAAAAAACCTATAAACATTGAGAAAGTTATATTAAAAATGAACATGCCTTTCAATATTTTCAAGATATGAAAACTCATAAATTTTTTTTTGTAACTTTTGTTTTTTATACATTTCTTTATATAATAGATATTTAATATATAATTTTTTTTTGTATTATTACTTTTTTATTAAAAAAAAATTATTTAATGTTAATCATATTTCCACTAAATTGAAATCTTGGTTCTACCACTAAATAATTCTTTATATTTACCGAATGTTAAACAATGAAAATAAAATACGATACTAATTTAGTCCGTACAGCCGAACTTTTTATGACAGCTTTTTGTTTTTAAAAACATCTTCTCATTGCTAAAATGTTTGGTCTGAACGGAATGTTGTTTGCTTCCTTTTCTTTTCACTCTATATTTAATTGCTCATTTACTGTTTCTTCAAAAATATTGAAAGGCCAACGCCTATTTGTACTCAAAGCACAAGCTTTACCTGCCTCGCGTTAGGCGGAGCTACAGTGGGACAGGCGGGGGCAGCCGACCCCACTAAAAGAAAATAAAAATTGGAAAAAAAATAAATTTTATGGGAAGATTAAATTGTATTTGTAAAATTATTAAAGTCAGAATTCAACACTTGAAAAATAAAACATTGATTTGAATTTGCTCATAAATGATTTTGATTCATGAAAGGATTGTAGGGTTCAACTTCATTAGATTATATAATGTATTTTTTTGTATCACATGTAACTAAATATAGAAAAAAATAATTTTTGTCTATTTTAAATCTCTAATTATAATATGCTATTATATAAGTGTTTAGTATTTGCATTTGTTTCATTCAAATAAGTATTTATTTTTTATTTTTTATTGTTTATTGTTTGTAAGTCAATATTTGATAAATATTTTAAAATAACCCCCAAAAATATTTTTGGAGACGGCCCCTCATATTTCTTTTTAGCTTAGCCCACCCCATAGATAAATTCTAACTACAACACTTATTTTCGCCCCCATTAGCCAATTATCCTGGCTTCGCCACTACTTGTGTATGATTGATTAAATAGTGTTAAAAAATACATGATAAATTTATCATACTTATTTGAGGTGTTGCGCACAATAGCATATAATAAATTAAAATGGGTCTATTGGTGTTCCTCTTGTGCATAATTTAAAGATTTGAATTCATACATAATAAAAAGTATTTAATAAAGTTGAATTCAAATCATTAAAAATTCGTTGAGCTCAATTTTGTTAAATACTTTTAATTATAGATGAATTCAAATATTTAAATTATGCTATTAATTTTTTTTACTCTATAGTTATACTTTCAATATTTTTTTTTATGATTTTTTTTGTCTGTTATTATTAGCCCACCTCTCGAAAATATCCTAAGTTCTCCTCTGTTCCTTTTATGATAGTTCGATTTTGACTTTTGATACTTTTATAAAAATATTAATACTCAATTAATCAATGGTCAAGAATTTAATTTATTTATTTATTATGACATTTAATATATATGGCTGACCTAGAAAGTCCCGCCTAAGGTTAATACGTAAAATATGCCCTTTATGAACTAAGTCACTATATATACCTACAAAAATTTGGAGCCCTTAAACATTGTCCAGAAAGCATAGATTCAAGGAAGCACCTTGCTCTCCTACCGATCCAATCGGCTTTGTTAGTATATTGATTTTGTTCCGACTAGGGCTTTGTTGAGAATGTTTTTAACAAAAAAAATTAGGAATTTTTTTTTTTTTAAATCAAGAGCCTATTTTTAACTTTTTCTAAAACACGCCATGTGTTGCCATTTTTTCTTATGAAAATAAGGTTTAATAGTAAAAAAAAAAAAAATTTACTTTAAAATAATATAAATGAAAAAAAAATTTGTATTCGAAAGTAAAAATGATATTTGTTTTTAAGAGAAAGTCTGAAAATCTATTGATAGTAAAACATAATTTCATTATTTTGTAACTGAGTCGGTGCAGCAGGTCTCCCAATTTCTTAGGTCAAATTGGTAGTGAAACATTTTTGTTATAAATTAGCATAAGAACATTTTGGTCTCAGGAAAAACTAAAAAGTATTACACAGCTGCAGACTGCGCAATGAATATCTTTTTTGGGTCCAAAATTGGCATATAAGAAAGCCCTAATTCTCCGAAATGCAGGCACCGGACTCTCATTAGCAGTACTAAAGAGTTTTTTAGCGAGGCAGACTTGCATACTACAGCTTTACCAGCCTTCGCGGGAAGCTAGAGGAAGATATGGGAGTCTATTTGTTGAATAATTAAGAAGTCTTTCATTAGCAACCAGGTCTATCATTACTTCGAAAGCCATAAGGTGAAATTAGAAAAAGTCGACGGCACGAGTTTCAAAGATCAAGAACAAAAATATGATGATGATGATGATGAAATAGAGGAAGAGAAAATGGAAGATGAAGAGGGAACTGAAGAAGGGAAAGCGGAAGAGGGAGAGGATGAACAAAGCAGCGTTGGCAAGGGTTCCACTAATAAAGGGTTAGTTATATTGACTTATATATCAGGTACTTGGGCGTTTAATAAAACAACTTAAAATTGAAATTGCAAACTGAATCGAAAACTAAAACTGAAAAAAATATATGTTTATTTTTGAAATTGTATTTGAAAAAATATTATTTGTTTGAATATAACACATTTGCCCTTATTAGTGTATTTAGATTACTTTATTAGGGCTTTAATGAGGGCAAAATAGGTATTTTGTAAGAAGGTGTTTTAAGTTTTTAGATTTAAGTGGCCACTCAAAATTTTGGATGTAAATTTTCAGATTTAAATGGCAAAATCACTTAATTTTTTGGCCAAACAAATAACTTTCACACAACTTAAATCTAAAAACTTTAATTTTTTAGATTTAAGTAAGTAAAACAAATAATTAGGAAATCAAGTCAAAATTTTTGGGTGCTTTGGAGTTACTGGACGAGAGGAGGAGGAATTATTATGAACCGCACCAAAATACTCTCCGTCGCTCTTAAGTTTTTAACATTAACTCGGGGACTGAGTATGTACACATTTACTCGACTCCCAAGATCGAGTATATGTCCATATAGTCGGTTTTAGGAGTTGAGCTAATATATATTTCTTTAATCCAATGATTACTCGGCTCCTGATTATTGAGTATGTGCAAATATACTCGGTCTTTAGGATCGAGTAAATAGGACGGAGTGCGAGTAAATCGGACGGAGTGGTAGAGAGTATTTTGGTGTATGTAATATCTATAGTAGCATGATTTTAAGTTCTTTCCATGGTAGATTCGGTCGATGTTTCTCTAAATTAATATACGTGAGATTTGAACTTAAAAACTTAAATATAAGTACATATTTAATTACTATTAGACCAAATGTCATTCTATATTTATAGCCTAAAAAATTATTAAGAATCCCATCGTGTCCCTAGGCTAATAGATAGGAAATGTTAAAGGAGTACTGAGATTTTTGGAGGGTTAGTTTGATGTTGGTATTTATTTAGTTTGGATCGTGCTAAAACTGAAAGCTTGACATTTTATAGCATTGAATAAAATTGGTCTGGGCTCCGACCTTCATCAGCCCGGGTCGGGATCAAATGCTATTGCAAAAGCAATTTTAACTTTTACTAAAACAATCTATTGAATGCTGGTAGTGGGGGAGTTGACATGGTGATAGCCAGCTTTTTATATTGCTTTAGTATAAGCCATTTTTGCTTTTGCAATAGAATTTACCATTACCATATAAATAGATCAATAATGCTGCATTGTCGCTCTTATACACCACATAATTATGTAATCGCTCTGATTCAATTTGTTATATCTCGAAAATAAATTGTGACCGTGATATTTGAAGCAGAGGGAGTATTTCTTCATACATTTTTCATCTCAAATATTCAAAATTCGTTTTTCATGCCAATCCTATGATTCTTTAATTCGTTATATCTTTTTAAGATTCGAAAAAAATATAGCATGTTGGAATACAGCGAAAGAAAAGGAAGAAGCAAAATTGAAGTCTCATGGTCGTGAATTTGAAGGTATTTAATTGAACTATGATGGATCAATGACTTGAAAAGTTAAGTGCTAGTTTTAAAATTCAAGTTCATGTAATTTTGATGAACTTTGATGGGTTGAAATACAGTAGAAAACAATCATCTACACGTTCTTTGAAATAGCCAATAAATTTGAGCTCTCTCAATCCGATTTCTATTATCTTCTTGTAGTTTCCTAATTTGCCCGTGCCCAATCTTTTATCATTCTTAGAAATCAAATTTTTTCAAGATTAATGAATATATTTATCTAGAGATTAGCAAACCATGGATTCTTTTTTTGTTAAGCAACTAAAGTATCTTGGTCAATTACAATGTAGAATTATTGTTGCAGCTACTGCTTAATTTGTTCTTCTGCCAGATTCTTTTGATTAAGTTACACTTGCATTGTGTTGCATCACCACCACCTTTTTGAACAAATATTGAATACAAGTGTGGAAACGATGATGTGGTGCAATGGATTGAAGGATATTCGTTAATTAGATAACGAAACAATGGCCCATATAACTGTAATGACCCTTTTGCACGAAACTGTTTAGCCCCCTGATCGATGTGGGGGAATCCTAATCCTTTGCCTCACAAAATCTAACAAGCAATATCAAATCCGTTATGCCACATCATCATAGTAATGAATATTCACAATTACAAAATCTCAAGTCAAATTCAAAAGTTTATCTTCATTATAAATTAATAACTTTTACCTGTCTGTCTCAGAGATTTATGTAGCAACCATCAGGGCATGGCTTTTAGGGACGGTCACTTCTATGCCTCACCTCGATCTCCCTGCACGCATGAAGAGAGATCATCCAGAAACTTTCGATCATGTCACATGTCACATTTCACTCTCAATCTTCATTCTTATGCTCTCAACTTCATTGTTAATGTCTACAGTTCCCTGACGTCGAAAACTGTGACACCTATAAACACGGTTGAGATATCGTGGTTCAGGGGCATGCTCGATGATCTCAAGTTGTCCAAATTCGACATCAAATGGATAAGAGAGCGTGTTGATCAAAATGAGGAGATGATGGCTAATGAGGGTCCCGAGGTTATTGGCGAGCTTGACCAGCTTAAGCAGCACATTAAGGTTAAAGACTTGGATGTGGCAATGATCAAGGAGAAGCTGGCCGAAAAGTAGAAAGAGTTAGTAGAGATGAAGAGGATTTTGAATTTGTTGGGTGTAAAATGCTTCTTAAATGTAAAAGCAGAATTTTATTTAATTGGAAAGGAGAGGAGTACAATTATTTAGTTGCTTTTCTTGTTTTTTTCTCTAACACATTTGGTTACAAGGTCATCAATTTATAGTCTATTAAAGAAAAGTCTAGAACCCTAGATATTTCCTTGGAATCTAGAATTCTCTATGTACTTAAATCTATTTGAGGTACATGATAATTAGATTTCTCTAGAAAGATACTACATGGTATTTCTAGTACACTTGGGCTAGAGTATTCTAGAAAATACAAAATTACAAATTATATTTTTAACACCCCTCCTTAATTTGTAATTTTCATTTGAGCTTTGAACTTGTTGAATTTCTCCGATGCAACTGCTTTAGTAAAAATGTCGGCCAACTGCTCGTTTGTGTTCACGAACTCTAGTTGGATTTCCTCCTTTTGTACCAGTTGTCGAATAAAATGATGACGGAGCTCAATGTGCTTTAAGCGGTTATGAAACACTGGATTCTTTGTCATAGAGATGGCAGACATGTTGTCACAATAGATGATTGTTGCTTCTTTTTGTTCTTGCTGCAAATCAGTGAGAATTCTCCTTAGCCAAATTGCTTCACAAGCTGCATCCGTTGCTGCAATGTACTCAGCTTCTGCTGATGACAAAGCTATGGTCTTTTGCTTTTTTGAAGACCAAGAAATCACATTTGAACCTAAGCAAAACACGAACCCAGAAGTGTTTTTCCGATCGTCGAGAGATCCTGCCCAATCACTATCAGTGAAACCAACAAGTTTATTTTGTTGTTCTTTTATGTACTTGAGCCCATGATTTTTGGTTCCTTGAATGTAACGTAAAATTCTTTTTGCTGCTACAAAATGTAATCTGCTTGGATCACTCATGAATCTTGAAATAAGACTAACAGGATAAACAATATCGGGCCGTGTGTTGGTGAGATAAATGAGAGATCCCACCAAGCTTCGATAATCTCTTGCATCGACTTTTGGCGCCCCATCGCTCATTTGTAATTTTTCATTTAGCGCAATTGGAGTAGAAATTGGTTTACAATTGGTCATTTGAAATCTCTTTAGCAGATCTTCAACATACTTTTCTTGAGAGATAAATATCTCCCCTTTCGTTTGCCGCACTTGAATACCGAGAAAATATTTCATGAGTCCCAAATCTGTCATCTCGTACTCCTTCATCATTGCACTTTTAAAATTCTTCACCATCTTTGTATTAATACCAGTGTAAATTAAATCATCAACATAAAGGCAAACAATAAGAAAATCTTGCGTACCTTCCTTTTTTACGTACAATGATGGCTCACTTTTACTTCTTTCAAACTCATTTTGCTGAAAATACTTGTCTATCTTGCTATTCCATGCTCGCGGCGCTTGCTTTAAGCCATACAAGGCTTTCCTCAACCTGTATACCTTGTCTTCTTTGCCTTTCCTCAAATATCCTTCGGGTTGCTCAACGTAGACTTCTTCTTCCAATTCACCGTTTAGGAAGGCAGATTTTACATCAAGTTGAAACACTTGCAATTCCATTTGTGCCGCTATTGCAAGAACTGTTCTTATAGTTTCCATGCGGGCTACGGGTGCAAAAGTTTCATTAAAGTCTACTCCGGGCTGTTGTGAGTAGCCTTTTGCAACCAACCGGGCTTTATGCCTTTTAATACTGCCATCTTCATTGAACTTGGTCTTGTAGATCCACTTTAATCCAATCACTTCTTTTCCTTTTGGTAGATCTACAAGCTCCCAAGTATTATTTTTTTCAATGGTGGCAATTTCTTCATCCATGGCATTAGTCCAAATTTCTTCTTGTGTTGCTTCTTTAAAATTTTGAGGTTCACAAGTGAAAAATGCAAGATCACATGATTCATATATATCATTTAAAGAGCGTACCTTTCTTGGGGGCGATTCAGAGTTTAAGGGACTTTCATTCTCATCAAGTGACCTTTGTAAGTTTTCACGTGTTGGGCTTAGCGTATTTACTCTTGAGCTGCCTTCGGGACTTTGGTGTTCCTGATTGTTTTGTTCTTCAAAACACTCAAAAGTCGTTTTATTTTCAGAAGAATTATTTTCCCAATTCCATGATTTTATTTCGTCAAATTCGACATCACGAGAGATTATCAACTTATTTGTTATTGGATTATAAAGACGATATCCTTTTGATTCGTCACTATATCCAATAAAAATAAATTTCTCCCCTTTTTCATCAAATTTTTCTTTCCGTATAGGAATATGAGAATAAGCAATGCAGCCAAAAACCTTTAGAAATTTTACCTGGGGCTTTTCTCCATGCCATGCTTCATATGGAGTCTTGTTTAGAACCGCTCTTGTGGGAGAACGATTGAGTAAGAAGACAGCCGTGTTAACTGCTTCTGCCCATAATTTGTTTGGCAGCCCTTTCCCTTTTAGCATGCTACGAGCCATTTCTGCAATTGTTCGGTTTTTCCTTTCGGCTACACCATTTTGCTGTGGACTATAACGAACTGTCAATTGTCTTCGTATGCCCGTTTCTTTGCAATACTCCAAAAATGGGTAGATAAATTCTCCACCATGATCCGTTCTCAAAATTTTCAATTTATGTCCGCTTTGTCTTTCAGCATAGGCAATAAATTGTTGAAACACTTTAAAGGCCTCGGATTTTTGTTCAAGAAAATATAACCACATCATTCTTGTAAAATCATCAACAAACAATAGAAAATATCTCTTATTACTAAGAGATGGTGTTTTTGTTGGCCCAAAAATATCAGCATGCACCAATTCTAATGGAACCCGAGCACGCCAAGACGTCTTTGGAAATGGCAGTCTATGCATTTTCCCATATATGCACCCTTCACAAATTTCATCAATTTTTCCAATGGAAGGAAGACCACACACCATATTTTTATCTTTCAATAATTTCAGCCCAGTAAAATTTAAATGCCCATATCTTAGGTGCCAAAGATATGATTCCTCCTTTTCTGTTTTGAAGGCGAATTTTTCACAAAGTGGCATAATAAGATAAAATACATTATTTGGTGTCATATTTACTTTAGCCACTGTGAGATTTTCTTTTTTATCAATTATTTTGCATTCACCATTATCAAAGTGCAAAGAATAACCTTTTCTAACTAATTGCCCAACACTCAGGAGGTTTTGTGCTAAACCAGGCACATAATAAACATCATGAATGTATTTTTTTTGACCTCCCATTGTTTGAACAGCTACTACTCCTTTGCCTTCAATTTGTTTTGTATTGCCATCTCCAAGTTTTACTCGTGCAGAGAATTTATTTTCTAGCTTCACAAAATTTTCTTTATTCCCGGTCATGTGATTGCTACAACCACTGTCCAGGTACCAAGTATTTTGTGAATCATGTTCAACTTTCATGCAGGAAAATAAAGTTTCTTCTTCTTTTTCTTCAGAAAAATTTACTGCCTTATTTTGATCTTTATACCAACAATCTCTTTCTGAGTGATTCGAAAATTTGCATCTTTTGCATTTAAAACGGCAATTTTTGCTATCGTGATTTGATTTTTTGCAAATAAGGCAGTGGGAACTAAAGTTACCGTTCAAATTTCTTAAATTGAAGAAACCTCTTCCACTTTGTCTCCTGCTTTGATTTTGAGAAGGACTTGAGCCTCCTCTATTTCTTTCATTCCTGCCTCGAGTTTGTGCCGCGCCTCTCCTTTCATCGAACTTAGAAGAGTTGTTCCCATAGAAGTTTAATCTAGTTTGGAGTGCTTGTTCCAAAGATTGATTTGAGAACCTGCTCATTCTACTTTCATGGGCCTTGAGAGAATTCATTAGTTCCTGAACTGTTAATTTTGTCAAATCTTTGGATTCTTCTATCGCAGCGACGACGTGATCAAATTTTGGTGGTAAACTTCTAAGAACTTTTTCAACAATTCTCTTCTCGGTAATTGTGTCTCCACAACATCGAATTTGATTAACAATTTCTGTAACTCGAGAAGAAAATTGTTGAATATTTTCGCTTTCCTTCATTCCCAAATTATCAAAATCTTTCCACAAAGTTTGAAGATTAATTGTGATTGCTTTGTCGGATCCTTGAAATTCCCTTTTTAAACTTTCCCATGCTTCTTTTGATTTAGTTGCACCCATAATTCTAGGAAATATGGTTTTACTTACCCCTTGTTGAATGCATTGCAGAGCCTTTGCATCTCTTTTAATTAGCTCCTTTCGTTGTGCAGCTGTTAATGAGGACGACCCGATATCAAATCCTTCTTCAATCAAATCCCACAAGTCTTGTGAGATGAATATTGTCTTCATTTGAATGCTCCAGTAGTCATAATGCTCTCCATCAAAAATGGGAATTGACAAAGGTGTATAATTGAAACTTAAGCTGTTAGATGACGTTGCCATAGCTTCACTTTGATGGGTTTTCAAAAAATGGGTTTAGAAGGACAATAAAGAAAAGGGGTTAAACCTCCCTCTGATACCAAATTTGTTGGGTGTAAAATGCTTCTTAAATGTAAAAGCAGAATTTTATTTAATTGTAAAGGAGAGGAGTACAATTATTTAGTTGCTTTTCTTGTTTTTTTCTCTAACACGTTTGGTTACAAGGTCATCAATTTATAGTCTATTAAAGAAAAGTCTAGAACCCTAGATATTTCCTTGGAATCTAGAATTCTCTATGTACTTAAATCTATTTGAGGTACATGATAATTAGATTTCTCTAGAAAGATACTATATGGTATTTCTAGCACACTTGGGCTAGAGTATTCTAGAAAATACAAAATTACAAATTATATTTTTAACAGGATGCACAGATGGGGGAAGTTAGGGCTGTTCATGGTTCTTTCGGAGAAAGATTGGTTACAGGGAATTTAGTAGATCGGCTTCTTAACTGTTAGTGTGGTAAAGTTAATTTGTTAACCCACTTAAAACAATGTGGTCGTCTAGTTTTATTAATGGATTACAAAAGTATTATGTAAACCGCAGCAATTTTTTATAATTTTTTTTTGGCTGTTTTAATGCATCCACAAATGCAAAGTGAGTGACAATTATCTTGGTTTTAAGTAGATCAACAATTTTGAACTCGGTCTTCTTGTTGCTTTTGTGTTGCGGGACCTTGGGTGTTTAGTGCGTAAAAGTTAATGTATATATTTTATGAGGAGGAGCTTGATTATAAACTTGTTTCTTTTTGGTCACGTGACACGTATGCCCTCTTCTAAGGATATGACATGGATGTGATGTGTAATTGTAATGCGTATTTCATGAGTCATGAGAATATACGTGGTAAGGTAAATTTATTTCTTCACACATTTAAAACCCCAGAATTCTTATAAAATTTGAAGCTAAACATTTCTCAAGATTTCATATAAATGAACGAATAGACATATATATTATTCACACACGACCAATGTAGTAGACTATGTTAGTCCCTTGATCTCTCTACCTGTTGAAATCATATGTTCAAGCATGTAATGGGTCGTGAAATATGTCTTGCTCGGGCACAATATATTATTCTCGAAGTGCACATATTGAAAATCAAAGCTATATCATAAAATCTCTAAGCCTTGTACATAAGTTTTAGGCATATAGACTAGGTAGTCTAACTATTGGCACTCGTAATATCCTCTCGCACTTCAAACATTTTAGTGGAAAATACTTAAAAAAAAACCTTGTCAATCCAGTCCACTCAATTTTGAGTGCTTGAAGATGTAAAGAGCTTGAAGGGCTTTTAAGTCATTTCATTGCATTTTGGAGTGCTAGAAGATGTTATAAGAGTGACAATAGCTGAACTCCATAAAAATTATCCATTTAATTTCTAAGCTATCATAATAGGTCAAGAATTGAATTGATGGGTGGTAGGAGTATAGGGTGCGTTTTGTTGTAAAGTTGAAAAATAATTGTAAAACAATTAAATTTTATTGAAAGTTAAGAAAATAAATGAGTGGTTTAGTGAGAAGTTATGTTAATTCAAGGGTCATTTGGGTTTCGGGATTCATAGTTTTGCTATGCTTGATTTAAGAGTCCATAGTTTTCATTTCTTGGGTTTTAGGGTCCAAAATGGATGGTTCTGTTAGTCAATAGATAAAAACTGTTAGTCAACACAAAATTTGACCCAAAATTCCTAAAATGCCCCCGTTTCCTTTTTCATCTTCATCCATTATTCTCCTCCACCCAATCCTTCATCCTCAATCTCCACTGCTTCATCTTCCACCAACACCAACACCACTACCACCACGACTTGTATGCACCATTTGCTACTCTCATAAAAAGGAAGAGAAGAAGTGTTTGTTTCATAAATTCTTCCAAAATACATCTACATAGCCACAAACTCTAAAAAAAGGTTCAATTTTTTTCTCAAATCTCATTCTCATTCCAAATTCAATCTTCTAGATAGAGAAAGAAAAATGTAAAGAGAGAATGTGAGTATGCGTTTCAAAACCTAAAAGTATGTGCAATGGAGGTCGGTAGGTTTTTAAAAGAAACAAATCGATGTAGAATAAATGAACAGTAGCAAAACGAAAATCAATTGTTCATCTAACAAGCTAACTAAGGTCGATCCCTCTCTTCCCACTTATTGTTCTTACTATATTCCTGCTTTTCAAGGTATAATTTCCACATCAATTTAATGTTTTTGTGTTCACTAACTTGATCGAATTTTGTGGATAATTTTTTCTCATTACCTAAATAAAATTGTTCATTTTTGAATTTGATGAAAAAATTAGAGGAAATACTCCAATGAAACATGCAAAGGTCTTATTTATCACCATCTCCTTCTTCCACTTCATCTTTATCGTTGAATAATGCACAAATAACCCAATTTCAATAAAATAAACCTTAAAACCAAAAAGCCTTAATTTAAGAACCCTAAAAAGATATACAAAATACATAATATAAATATATTTAAGGAGAGGAAACCAACCGTACTCCAAAGGAATAATGCTGCCAAAGAAGTTGTCGCCGAGGTGGAGGCGACAGAGGTTCGGTTTTTTTTTGGCCAAGCAAATGAAGAAGATGAAATAAACGGGGGCATTTTAGGAATTTTGTGTCGACTAGCAATTTTTATCCATTGACTAACATAACCATCCATTTTGGACCCCAAAGCCCAAGAATAAAAAGTGTGGACTCCTAACTCAAGAATGACAAAACTATGGACCCTAAAACCCAAATGACCCTTAATTCAAAGAAGTGTTAGTTGATCTTAATGTGTTTTAATCCAATACTTAAGGCCACGTGAATGTATTGACAAGATTGAGGAGGTGACTGTATTGGTGATAGTCAAGGCGGAATTGGACAAGTGGAAGATGTGGTCAAAAGAATGGATACGGCGCATTCAACAGATGACTTGCTTCCCAGAATTGCCTTAGCATATGGTATTGTTGATTTTGTCATTTGTTTTGGATTAATCATATAAAATATAGCTAGATGTTGATCGTGGTGTTAATAAAGCATTATGATATTTTTAAAATGGAAAAGTATGTATGTTATTAAAATAATATAAAGAGAGAAATAAGTGAATAATAGAGATCTTTCTTATTCAACTGATATGTAATATAGATAGGGGTCAGCTTTATTTAAATTAAGAGCTAACCCCTTACTTTTATACAAAATCAATGTGTGACAAGTTATACTACATATATTATGAGGTAATTTCCTCATTCATACTAAAATATCGATGTGAGACAAACTATATTTTTAAATATTACTTATGGACATTCACATATTAATATTTCACAACATAGATAACTTTATTTCAAATAATCAATAGCATTATTATTTTTTAATAAGCCAAAATAATGGATTTTAAAATTTGACATCCTTGTTATGATTATTCTTATTAAAATGTAAGGGGTGTGATTTGAACCTATAACTTATAAATTTATAAGAAAAGTTCTATCTAATAAACTAAGACCAATCTTTAATTTAATTTTTCATTTCAAACTAGGTGATGAATGCTGCATCCTTACATAGTACATATGTGAAAGTAGGGTTCGGGCTTGATACAGGCCGACCTTTTAGTATTTTTGCCACTAAAACCTTAAAAATATTTTAGTGACAAATATTCGATGTTAAATGTTTGGTCTAAGAATGATTTTGCCTTGCTAGGTAAGAGGGCCTCAGTGGAAGTTTGATTAGGGGGCCAAAAATTATCTAAATCAATACTTTGAATTCTGAGATTGAAGTACCGTTTGTTATTTTGTTTTGTTATCTTATTCTAAATTTTAAAGTCTAAAAACTGAATTTAAATTTTTTTTTTTTTTGTTTTTTGTCTAAAAATAATAGACATAGAAGATCTCACTATAAATGAGCATGAGATATAAAAGATTTCACTATATTTTTTAACTTATTTTTCAACTTCTCTCAAATAAATTGGTTTTGCAATTACTTTTTACTTTGTTATCAAACATACCCTAAAAGATAGAAGAACCTACCAACATATTTGAAGCATATTAAAAGTTTTCTTTTGAATTTAGTTTTAAAATTTTACATTTGAATTTAATTTTAACCAAAACAAATGGAAGGTGGTATTTTCACTCTCATTTTTAATTACTACCACTCGCATCCAACCATTTTCATCCCACTCAACTACTCAGTCTCTCTAAATTTAATCACTAATATATAAATTATCTTTCTTTCTTTCTTTCTCACCAACACCACTACCACCATCTTCTTCTAGCGACTTTTTATTCTTCTTCTCCAAAAACTCCTTCTCCTTCACTGGTGACTTTTCTTTCTTCTCCTTCTTATTTCTCTTGCAACTTCTTCTTCTCCTCCTCTTCATTCCGGCGACTTCTCCTCCTCCTCCTCCTCCGGCGACATCTTCTCCATTCTCTAGTCTCTTTTTTCGATAACTTCTTCTCTTCTTACTCCAGCAGAGTGGTTGTAGTGATGTGGTGTGCTTGCCGGCAGTGATAAAGTTAGGTTACAATTAAGATTGAATTAATTATTACTGATTAACAATTAATTATAATTAAAAGTGAAAATAGTATAATATATATGTATAATAATAAAAGTAAGAGTGATAGAAAGTAAGAATGATGACAGAAATAAACATCACCCAACACAAATACATTAACTCACTTGAAAAAAAGCTGAATTTTGACTATCCATAACATATATGTATTATGGAGGAAGTGCCTCCATAAATAACCTATTTAAAATACATTAATAATTCTTTCATCTTTTATCAATAAATAAGTACTCTTCTTTTCATTGAGGCATGAATCTATAGCATATATATATTATGGAGGAAATATATGCCTCCATAAATAACATTTTTAAAACACATTAATAACTCCATCTTCTATCAGTAAAAAGGTATTCTTCCTTTCATTAATGCGGGTGCAAGAATCAATGTGTGACTTCCCCAATAAACCATTAATTTAGCTTTCCCCTTTCTTTACAATAGTTCAAACTACAAGCCTCTTTAATCCTTTCATTTTTAAAACACACGTTGGATAATCTCCACTCTCACTCTCCCTTTGCCTCCTCTTTCTCTTTCTACTCTATCTTTTTCGATAGCTGCAGAAGAAATAATACTTCATGGTACAAGTTAGTATATTTTTATTGATTCAAATTCTAATAATTTGTAGAAATTAGTATGTTTTTATTTAATTTAAATTTGAACATGTTTTTACTAATACAAATTAGTGCGTTTTCACCTAACTAGCTTCCCATGTTTATTTTTTTGTTGCAGAAAGTTGTATTTCTTAGTCTTCTTTTAGAAGTCTTTCTTCGCTATGGGGCAACAATGAAGAGAATGAGGAACACAAACGGCAGTAACTTTTGGATTTCAATTTACTTGCTGATTTAATTAATATTGTTTATTTAATTTAATTAATTTATTTTGCAGGATTTAAAAATAATATTTGACATATTGAAAAGAAATAAAAATCATTCCTGGATGTATAAGTCATGTAAAAGCATAAATTAGCACCTTATTGGCAATGAAAGTGGGAATTGGAAATTTTAGGTACTCCTACGTTAAGAAGAAGACTATAAATTTAGAGAGGTTAACTTTTCAAAATACTTTTTTACAGAATTAGAGTACTCAATTTAAAAGTGGAGTCCGACTCAATTTTCTAAAATTTCAAATTTTGTATATGTCATTTATGAAATACATTTTTTTTTGAAAGTGATAAATCTATTTTAAATACACTGTTCTCAAATTCCACTACTAATTAATGCACAAGTGATAAATTGCTGTGATAAATCCATGAAAGGTCATTTTTGCTTATTTATGTGCCATACACGTCTAAAGGGAATGAAAGACTTCAAATGAAGGATAAAGTTAAACAATCTCATTTTATTATTTCAAATGTCACAAGTTAAAAAAATTACCAATCTTTCGTCTCAAATTATTTTAGTTATTCATTGATCATATTTAAAAAAGTTACTGAAACTATTAATTTGACACAATTCAAAAGATTTAATTATTTAAGTATTTATGCTTTATTTTTAATACCGGTGGTGTTAATTTTTTTCAATGCAAGTTTGGTTTCTTAAATTTTATAAGTTTTTATACTTTATTTACAAAAATTAAATAAATAAACAAAAGTAATTGAATTATATTTACATAACTTTAATATTTTTCTTACTATTATTGGTAATAAAATAATTTTTTTTTTGCTTATTAAATTCATAAATTATTGTTCTAAAATTTTTTTGACAATGTACAATTATATAAATATAAATATATATGTACACTGAATAAAGTTTCTATAAATATATATGTACAAGAAGAAGTTCCGGGAAATTACTTTGACTATCAAAAATTGAGTTTGCTACTTGAAAAAAAGTGACATTTGTCCCCCCCGCATTTGAGCTTTATACAGCTGAATGAGTCTTAAAAGAAAAATGATTCTAATGGAACACGTGCAGTGAGCCCAGGCAAGGCAAGGTCACCACAGGTGAAACTAATTACACGCGCGCACACACTCTCTCTCTCTTCTCCCTTTCCCTCTTTTCTCCCAAAACCCTCAAACGCGCACACACATTTCCGCTGCCTTTCGGTAAAGAAAAGAAAAGAAAAGGAAGAAAGAAGGAAGCAATTCAACTACCACTATGAACCTCTCTTCGTCTTTCAGACTCGACACCACCACAAACCCTACTTTAGCTCCTAAAAAGCCCTTTAATCGCCGGAGCTTCACTCTCCACCACTACCACCGGAATAGCCTCGTCTGCTCTGCCAAGCCTGTCGCATCCTCCTCCTCATCCGTGGTGGCAAAAACGACTACTGACGTTCCCACTCGAATCGAAGCTCTGAGTCAGGTATCGGGGGTTTTGGGTTGTCAGTGGGGCGATGAAGGTAAAGGTAAGCTCGTTGATATCTTGGCCAAGCACTTCGATATCGTTGCTCGATGCCAGGTATTATTTAATTTATTTATCAATTTCATCTTTCTTCGTGAACTTGGGTTTATGTTTGCATATTATTATGTATATATTTGTGTCAGATTTATTTTTAGGCTCCGATTACTGAATTTTTAATGCTGAATGGGAGCTCTTATATATATATATATATATATCAATGACTTTGAAAAGAAGAAGAGCACCATTGAACTTTGTTTGATAACACCACTTAAATCAAATTATTTGTTATAAAAAAAAATTAGCGTCTTCTCCACTAAAAACTGAAAGTTTTAATCTAAAGTTTTAAGCGGTAAATTCTCCGCTTAAAATTGAAAACTTAATTTTAAAGAATGTAAAATATCTATTTTACCAAACAAACTCTTTCAGAATCATGTGATCCAAATAAACTAATAAGGGCAAATTTGTTATACTAAAAAAATTCAGTTGTTAGATGTGTTATATTCAAACAAACAACATTTTTTTCAGATATAGTTTTCAAAACTAAAATAAAATAAAATTTCAGTTTCAATTTTTAGTTTTTTTATCAGAGCCATTTCTACTTCTTATTATTCAAAGAGGTAAAAGCAAATACCACCTAAGAAAGTTATTTTGACACTGTTAAATAATAATTTCAATGTAGTCCACCGTGAAGATAGAGTACAATTACATTGTTAAGAATGGTCATGAGACTCCTAATTTTATACGCCCCAAAATAGAAAGTATTCAAAATGTATGTATTTGTATGTATATATAGGTATATAGATGTATTTATTGATGTACTAGACAAGATGAGCCTGAAAATTTTCACTTTAGTACTCCATGTCTCCATCAGTCTCAAACTAAGATAGCCATTTTGACACCTGCAAATAATACTTTCAGTGTAGTCAATGGTTAAGAGTACAAATTTTTACATTGATTATCTCCTAAAAGGGGATCAGACTTGTAATTTGACACGCCCCAAATCAGAAAGTGGGACTGTGAGACGGAGGGAGTATTATTTTTCCCCTCAGAAATCAAATGACTTTTCGTAGTAGGATGTTTCCCTGCTTTGATTGATGGAAGGCATTTATAGGAAACTGTTTGTTCCTGTCAGTTTCAATTGCTAAATATACTGGATTTCTATGTGGGAGGAATTGAAGGTTATGTGCCCATATTTTTGAAACGGAGAATTAACATATACATATGCTCTTTAAGAAGTGAAAAGGTAGTAATTGTGTTTACTTTGTCAGGGTGGGGCCAATGCTGGACACACTATATATAATGCTGAGGGGAAGAAGTTTGCGCTTCATCTTGTTCCCTCGGGGATTCTTAATGACGATACTATGTGTGTGATTGGAAATGGAGTTGTGGTGCACCTACCAGGATTATTTCAAGAAATTGATGGCCTTGAATCCAACGGAGTATCGTGCAAAGGAAGGATCTTGGTATCCGATCGTGCTCACTTATTATTTGATTTTCATCAAGAAGTGGACGGGCTTAGAGAAGCCGAGCTAGCTAAGTCATTCATCGGTACCACCAAGAGAGGGATTGGACCTTGCTACTCTAGTAAGGTTATTAGAAATGGCATTAGAGTAAGCGACTTGAGGCATATGGACACTTTTCCTCAGAAGCTTGATGTTTTATTATCGGATGCGGCTTCAAGATTTAAGGATTTTAAGTACCGCCCCGAGATGCTGAGGGAAAAAGTTGAAAAGTACAAGAGATTTTCCGAGAGGTTGGAGCCCTATATATCTGATACAGTGCATTTTATGCATGAATCCATCTCTCAAAAGAAGAAGATTTTGGTGGAAGGTGGTCAGGCAACAATGTTGGACATCGACTTTGGAACTTACCCCTTTGTAACTTCTTCTAGTCCCTCAGCTGGCGGAATCTGTACTGGTCTTGGTATTGCTCCTAGAGTCGTTGGCGATCTTGTAGGAGTGGTAAGTGGACAATTTCATTATTTATACTTTCTTTTGTCCCTTTTAGTGTGTTTGATTGCATCTTTCCCATGAAAAATGCCAAAAGTTCTTATTTTCCATCTTTAGAGGTGTTTGAACAACTTGATTATCCTTTCTTTCTTTTTTTTTTTCCACTTTTACTAAAAGACAATATCCGCTTTAAATGTTTTCAATAGAATAATTTTCCTTGTAAAACAAATCCAGGGTATTCGATGATTTTGATGCAAGTCAATCAAACGTACCCTTGAATTTTATCTTCAGTCGAGGGATTAATATCTACGTTTGCTGAAGACTTTATCATTTTTCTCACATAATGAAAATCATTATATTCTCATTTTCTTTTACTTAAAATGAGAGTGCTTGGTATTAAGAATTTGCAACTTGTCAAAATGAGACTTTGTCATATTTCTTTCGGGTCAGCATTTTAGAAAGTCAAGGGTGTGCATAATAACTCCTCTTTTCCATGTATAATATGTTCAAATTTTAGTGTTTTCCGTCTTTAATGCCGTCTGATTGCATAATTCTCCTTGGAATCAGTTTCTTTGCTAATTTTCTCCTTTTCCTGGTAAATTTAATCTCTCCCTTCCTCCAACTTTTTGTTCTCCATGGATGATGTTCAATGTAAAAATTCCATGGAATTCAATTATTTTCCATGTAACCCGCATAACGCACTTTTAATAATGACTACCTTTTATTTTAGCATATTAAGTTTGGGTGTTGTACTTTTCTAAATGCAGGTTAAAGCATACACCACAAGAGTTGGTTCGGGTCCTTTCCCAACAGAAATGTTGGGTAAAAATGGGGATGTTCTTAGGTTTGCTGGGCAGGAGTTTGGCACTACCACTGGTCGTCCTCGCCGTTGTGGCTGGCTTGATGTTGTGGCGCTTAAATATGTCTGTCAGATTAATGGCTTCTCTTCTTTGAATCTCACCAAACTTGATGTTTTGTCGGATCTAACTGAAATTCAGCTTGGTGTTTCCTACAAACATATTGATGGTACATCAATCCAATCATTCCCTGCCGATCTCCGCGTTCTTGAGCAATCAAAGGTACTTCCTTTATTTTCCTCTCTCTGGAAGGTGGGGTCCATGGAATTTGAAACACTATACTCGCTGTTAGAACTTTAAACTTTCGAATGGATGAGCTAATACTGCAATAAATTAATTTTTGAAATCCTTACAATGATTAAAAAAAAAAACGACGTACTGAATAGACTTGTTCTTAACTGCATTGATCTAGTTACATAGATGCAATTGCTTAGATTTTAGACGTCCTTTAATTCTTTTAGATAATTATCTCTGCATGCTTATTTCAAATTCTTCACGGGTTGAGTATGGATCTTTAAATTTTTTGTGTGCTTAATTTCTGCCTATGGGCTGTAAAAAGGACACTTGGATGGACTTATTTATGTAATTTAACTTGGGTCTTCTTTTTTTTTGGCATGTGTGTATATTAGATCCAAACAAAGCCAAAATCTGTGGTGACCATATTATTACGTTACTCCCTACATCCCAAATTAAGATTCCACTTAATCTGTCTCTTTGTGGTGACCAGGAACTGGGCCTATCACAATATTCATTTTTTTTTATTGGGGGAGTACCAAATAAAAAAGTACCTGCCACAATAATTTTGTAAAGCAAAGAACGCTTGTTATGTGTTCCTCTCCGGGGCCTCCCAAATCAGTTTACCAGATTTCATGTTAGTAAACAAGTTATGTTCAATCTGGTATATCCTTAAAAAAGTGTGAAAGTCATACACAGACTTTTAATTTGGGACGGAGGGAGTAGTATTATTACTAGAAATCAACTGAAGAAATCATTCCATTACGATTCCAAGTATTTCTTTTAAGGCAATACCACCTTAGCTATGTCTCATGTGGCACGCTATTAATAGTGCTGAAAACTCCAAATTTTCCTGCATCAAGGGTTCATTATGTTACTGTTGCATTTATATACATATATATATATATATAAAGTTATGCTGTGGAAATGCCATCTATGCTTGATTGCTATTTACAGTTGGTCTGATTGATTTATATATCCTATTTCTCGAATCTTGCATGTGTATAGGTGGAATACGAAACCATGCCCGGATGGCAGACTGATATTTCAAAGGTGAGAGACTACTCGGATCTGCCAAAGGCTGCACAAGAATACGTGGAAAGGATAGAAGAACTTGTCGGCATACCCGTCCATTACATTGGCGTTGGGCCAGGACGTGATGCCCTTATATACAAATAATTGATTTACTTTCTTCCAGTCAACTTCTCCCTAAACGCGGTGAGATGAATACTCTGATGCTCGAGGAATTGATAATTCCTCTCCATGGCTGGGATTGATATTTTTGCACTAATTATGAATTTGGCGACATGCAATTTAGTGTGATGACAAATTACATTCTTCTTGTTTTGGGTTTTTAGCAAATTTGAATATTGTTAACTGTATTTGAGATTTTGATAGAATTCTAATTAGGTCCCAACACTGGTTTATTTGAGATGCACACATGCTTGCAAATGGAACGCTTTCTGCTACAGCAACAACTCCATGTAAGTTTTGGTCTACCCATTTCTTATTGAGTTTTGAGTAAGCCATTTTTGGTTAATACTGTGGTTATTTTGTGTGATTTTTAAGGCTAATTAGGGTTATACTCATCAACTTTCTCGTTAGGTTTTTCACTTATTGCAAATATTTTGTGACACCTCAAGTATAATAAACGTTTTTTGACATGATAATCATAGCAGTTTCATCACTTAGAAGCGAAAATTTGTTTGTCTTTTCTTGTTTGTCTTTCCAGTATGAACCACTAAATTAGACATTATGAAAGAGAGTCAAATGCAGAAACTAGAAAAGCAAGGCCTGAAACATTGAAAGTAAAACATTAAAAAACATGTCCGTTTTGCATATGCTGACTATCGCAATCCTATCCCCTTTCTCCTTCTCTCTCACACATCTAGAGCCACAGAGCCACTACAACCACGACAATACTTCTCTCTCTACATATATATATATGATCGAACTGAGCTAATTTTGTTTTTATGATAGATTTGGAGAGTGCCACCACCTCTTTATCTGAATTCAACTCCATGACATGCTAAGGGCCTGTTTGGTTCAAGATGATTGAAATATTTTTCACTTGGGTAAAATTGAAATATTTTTTTAACTTGAGGGAGTTCAAAAAATTGAACTTCCACACGCGAGAAAAACCATCTCACTCCAAACCAAACCAGTCCTAATGAGTTAGGATACCGAGCTTTAGAAATTCCAAATCGAAGCAGGGAACCCCAGCTCCTCATGTATATCATAAACATGAAAGCTGTTGCTCTCTTCTACTTGATGATTTTCTATTCCATGGATTTCACTGAGTGTGTCCCAATCAAAACTCTTCTCTGCAAACACTGCAAGGCCATTATCATCGTCTTTTAGTGAAGATTCTATCTCCGTAAGACCACTGGAGACCTCACTTGTATCTATAATAGGATCATCATCTTTCTTCATTACCCCCAATTGTTGAAGAAACTCATTCAAATCAATCTGAGGCTTTTCTTCACAAACCCCCAATACATTTCTTGACGAAAATTCTGCCTCCCTCTCTTCACCTTCGCAATGTACAATGCTGGGTCCACCCCATGTGACTGGCACCCCACTTTTAGGGTCACCCGACGTTGAACTCGATGAAGACGACAGACAAATCGCTTGCGCATTCTTAATCTCCTCGAGTCTTTGGTGAATGACATGAACGCTCGGTTGAGCGTTCAAATTAAGTAAACTGCAATTGGGGAACATCGAAGCAAATCCCTTGGAAGGGAACCATTTGAACTTCTGGGATTTGTATAGCGGGTTGAAATTTGACCGGAGGTGGGGTAGGTTGAGGTAGGCATCGGGCCCGTAGAGTCTCCGTGCAGCCTCGTCGTATGCCATGGCAGCTTCTTCGGCTGTGGCGAAGGAGCCGAGCCAGAGCCGACTTCTTTTCTTGGGCTCGCGGATCTCGGCCACCCATTTGCCCCATGTCCTTTGGCGGACGCCTCGGTACTCGCATGAGGCGTTTTGGGGTCCTCCTTTGCCTCGGGTTGGCCCCTTCTTCCAAGGCTTTAGTTGGAGTTTTCTATCCATGGCTTGGTAGGGTTTTGGGAGGGTGATGAAGAGGAGCAGAAAGGGCTTCAGTGGAGAGTGTGTATTGGTGAAGTGAGGGAGTGCAAGAAGAGAGTGAAAGGGCGCGGGATATGTATAGAATGAGAATGGAGTTTAGTTTTAAATGGAGTCACGTTTGAAGGTAATTTTTCTTTTTGAAGGCATGTGACCGTTGGGTATTTTAAAAAGTTCCCTTTTATTTATTTATTTTACTTTTTTATTGACTATATTTTTCATGGAATGCATGTAACCCAAGCATGCATGCATAATCATCTTTGGTGGTGTTTGATTACAAAAGTTTATATACTATTGCATCTGTAATTTGGACATCACTAATTTAATAAAAGGTTGAAAACATGTACTCTCTCAGTACAAACAAGATAGTCTCATTTTAACTTTCGTACTTTTTAAAATAGTACTAATTTTAACTTAATTTATTGTCAAAAATTTAACTTATTGCCAAAAATTTAACTTATTGCCTTTAAAGAGATTTTGTACATTTATTTTATCTTAAAAAAATGAGACTTTCACTTCGAAACTGTGGGATTAAGTGGTTCAGTGATTCGAACTACCACTCTATCCTTAATTACACAAGTTAAAACTTGGTATAATAATTTTAGTGATTTTTTAAAAAAATTGGGGGGAAGGGAGAGAAACTAATAAGAAATAATGTTGTTTCAATAGAGGCAAAGTTCGTAGCACTGCTTTTAGGAGAATATATGCAGGCCGTGTTCAAATTTTATTTTATTTTATTTTTGGGGGTTTCTAAACCACGTCATTATTTTTTTAAAAAAATAAATAAAATTACACACGTATTTGGTGTGCTTACAAGTTCAATGAAGATAGAATCAAGTATATGGTACCTTACTTTAGCCTAAATTTTAATTTCCTATGGGATGCAAAAAACCTTGGACTCTTATGTCTCATTTAGTACAAATTTTACAGTATTTTTGGAATGTTACATTCCAATTTAAAAAGATTTTTATGTTTGATTCAACTTTTGAACTAGGAGCCTAGGACTAATGCATTCCATTGAGGCGCGCTCTTTTTAATTTTTTCTTTAAAACTAAAATATCATTATAACTTACGTAGGCAAACTTTTTTTCATCCATGTTGTTTTTATTCCGAGTAAGACTAAAAAGGAATATTGTTTGAATTTTCTTTTTCCTCTTTTATAGTTTACGTTGTTACATAAAAAAAATTAACAATTTTTTATTTTTTATTATTAAAATTGTTCCTTACAAATAATTTAACAATAAAAGCTAAATTTAAACTGTACGTAAAATTATTAGAACTTGTCTTCCATTTTATAAAAATAAGAGCATTTTTTCAATTGGCACTTATTTCATTCTTATTCTCTTTCAAACTAAACATAGTAAAAGTAATTTAATGTTCCAGGAAAGAACATACATGTCTGAACTAAACATTGACAACGCATTCTCGATATCAGGAAAGAAACTATTCAAGAATTAAAGATACACATTTGATTCCCAAACCTTGAATCAAACGAATACTTAACTTTTGGTTTATAGAAAATTTATTCATGTAAAACAATTCTAAAGAATTATATTCCTTTTCTATGAAGACAAATCAAATATATCTCTCTCAAGTTTATATTTGGAATGTGTATTAACTTTTCAAACAGTGAATTTTATTGGAGAAATTGTTTTACAAGTCACTTGGAAGAGAAAAAAGAGTGTGTACATTAAATATTTGAGGTGGTGAACATGAAATTTTCAGTACATATGTGCCTTTTTTGACTTGAATCATCATCATACAAGTATGTACAATATAATAGAGTGAACAAGTGATGGCTTTGAATGGACACTCATACTCACTCCCCCTCCTCGGATGCTCTACTAGTGGCCTTGTGCTCTCTACAAATCTCTCTCTCTCTCGTCACATGAACACCATCTCTCTGTCTCACTTTCACGGAGAGAGGGGGGTTAAGTGAGCTGAATATAGTAGGAAAAATAGTGATAATTAAAGTAGTTGGTATTTGGTTAATTTAGTAGTACGTAGTAAATATTAAGGGAGGAGAGCCCACCAACCACCTCACATACATTTTTCATATTCACGAGCCCCCATTTCTCTCTCTCTCTCTCTAAATCACATGTTCTCCTGACATTTTACCCACCTCATTCCCGGGACTCCCCTTTTATCACTTTCATCCTAGCGCATCCATCCATCCATCCATTTTCTTTGTATGTATATTTCACTTGTAAGTGTTAAGTTTGATTCTTACTAAAGGGAATTTAGTACATACAAAAGGACCATGTTTACGAGAAAATGTTATATCCTCAAGGACTAGGATTTGATTCACTCCACCCTATTCTTGCCCCCATCGAACACGGATGGTCGACAAAATTACCAAGTTATTCTTATTGCACCAAAAATTATCATAAAGTAATGTTGAAGGAAAAAATTGAACTCATGACCATATGTTTGAACTTTGAAGATTGTACGTATTAAATTACCACCCGAGCAAATATTATTACTTCTTTTAATGTGAAAAATTATTAAGTTTATTGTGCACACGTAAAATGTGCCCTTAAGTTGGTGATTTATATAGATATACAAAGCCACTAAGGAAGAACAATCATCTTCTAAGCCACTGCATCAGATAGCAAAATAGGTGCGTTCGATGCGTTTCTCATTCGATAACGCAATGGTTTTGAACAAGTAAATATGCTCTTACTATTCATGGGGTAAAACTTGTTGGTGCTTATTTTCCAGCCTCGGTCCCAACAAGATTTGGGTCCAAAATTACTCAGCACTAATTTGTTTCAAAGCATTTTCCTTTGGTTTCTAGCTAGGCAAACAAATTTGTCACCATGCCATCAAAACAATTTTTCCTACTTTATAGTTTTTATGTCCACCAAAAAACCCATATGGCACTTAAACTATGCATTTTGTTCTACTTTAATTTGGCCCTTAATTTTTTTTTTGGGTGTTTTATTGGCCCTTATATGCAAACCTTACTCCAGTGCCCCTTTTGTGTTAAAGGCGACTAATGCTAGCTTTGGCGACGAAATGATGCTTGTTGTTAAAGCACAGTGGGGAGCCAAAACTTAATGGCGAGAGGACAAAAAATTAACTATGACATGTGTAATCTTTTAATACTCTAGTATCCAAGAAATGACACTAAAAGTGTCAAAAGTATCAAGAAAAAAGAGTATGAAAATAGAGGACTTTGAGCAATACCTTTATAAGTTCGTGATAATGTACAGGGCCGGGGCAATGTACAACTTTTTGCAAAAATTATGGCTGGCAAAAGTTTATTTTATTACTTACTAGATTTAATTTAATTTTTATTTTATTTATGAATTACTAGTAAAAATAAATACATTTCAAAATTTAAGGTGGGCACTTGTTCACCTTTTCTTCCACTTATCTCCACCAGTGCTAAAGCCTACTTTAGGTGACGAATTGTAAGTTTTGTCCGCAATATATTTTTTTAAGAATGGCTGTTTAGTGACGAACTATGTCTCGTTGTCTAAGGACTGTTAGTAATGAATCTGGTCTCGTAAATGTTCCGTTTTGTAACCGTCAGTTAACACAGCAGGGTTATTAAAAAAAATAGTAAATTAGGATTTGACTCGAGATTCCAAAAATCTCTTGCCAATTACGCTTAAGAAATCAGTGGATAACCTAACTTTTAAGATTTAATCTATTTGTTTTGTATTTACCTAAAGGGTGATTTTATTTTTATCCATCAAATTTTGTAGTTAATCCACCCATAAATTATGAAAATTTTGAACCAAGTTTCACAATATTATCCTTTTTTAAATTGATAAGTATATCCACCAATTATAATTAAATTATAATTGTATAAATTTATATTCTATTTTTATTAACATTCCTAATCTAAATATAATTCCTATGAATTAGCTTCATATTTACGTTTAAAAAAGTTTCAACGGTTTAGGGTTAGTTCTGCGCTTGTATTGATCGAATAGAATATCTTAAAACGTATTTTTTCAAAGAAAAATACAAACCCTAATATCATTACATGGTTTAAGTATACAACAATAAAAAATCTTTTTCTAATGAGAGAATCAAATAATACTTTACAACATGAAGAAGAGCCCGCAGTAGAATGGATTAAGTAGGCATTGGAAGTTGAGAAATAATTAGGTATTAGTGTTGAAGATGGTTTATTTCCATCGCAATCAACAGAGACTGCACATTCAATGGTGTGCTCATTTTAATTTTTTTACTTATGAATTTGTACTTTAGATTATATTCTAAAATATGATAAAAGAACATAATTTCGGATACAATATTATAGACTTTTGGAGAACCTGAGTTAATATCTAATGTCGAATCCAAAACTAATTTGTTTTGCAAAATAATAATTGTATTATTATTTTTAAATTCTTTTAAACTTACAAAACTCTATTATAATTTTTTCTGGATCCTAAGGTATCCAATCTGAAGGAATTGATTATTCCAGAAGCTTTATTGGTGTTACAATCAATTAAAAGTGACGTCAATGATGTGCCAGTGCAAGAAGTGGAAAACAGTCGACCTATGAGATAGGATTGTACTAAATTTTTTGTTACAGAAGATGTAACTACATGTCAAATCAAATGTTAAATTATAACTTGTATTCTCAACATGATTGCATGAGATTTATTATATTGTAACTAATGCAGATTTTTTGCTCACGAGATAATCTAACGTTGTGGTGTAAAGATGTTGGTAGGACTTGTGGGTGGTCGATAGCATAAAAAAATTGGAGTTTCCAAGGTTTGGTCGTAGAGGGAGAACAATTTATTGGTGCGAAAGAAGTGTGTCTTATAAAGAAAAACCCAAAAAAGGTTCTAGCAACCTTAAGAAGCAACAAAAAATTACAAGAATAAAGAGATGTGGATGTCCATTCCCGCTGAAAGGGGAAAAACTTGAAGATGCCGAAAATTGAAAGTTAAAAGTTATATGTGGTAGGTATAACCACCCTATAGATGATCAAACGACCTTTGAAAGGCATTCATATGTCGGTAAACTCTCAAAAAGTGAGGAGCAGCTTGGTGCGGACATGTGCGTATGTGGAGTTAAACCTAGAGAGGTATTTCCTATACTAAAACAACAAAAGCCCAATAATGCTTCTACTATTACAACAATTTACTATTTCAAAGTGAAGTATTGAATACTCGAAATCCAAGGAAGAACACAAATGCAACAGTTGATGCATATTTTAGATCAAAAAAAGTATGCAGAGTTTTATAGAAGGGATGAGAACACAAATGAGATTATGGATATCTTCTTCGATCATCCATATTATATGACACTTGTTAAGTGCTTCCCCTATATGCTGATAATGGATTGTACCTATAAGATAAACCGGTACGGCTTACCTCTACTAGAGATTGTTGGTGTTACGTCGATTGCAAAAATATTTATTGTTGCACATTCATACCTTCATAAGGAAATATAAAGTAATTATAAATGGGCTTTAAAATGCTTAAGAGATATTCTTCCACCATGTAATCCTATGGTTATTGTGACATGACATTGATGAATGCAATTAAAATCATATTCCCTAATACTTCTCGTATAATATGTACCTTTCATATCTCAAGAAATGTTGAACAACACGGGAAGGGAAACTTTACAACTAAATCGTGGGACCTATTCATTCAAGATTTTCACAATATGATAAAGTCTTATACTGAAAAGGAGTACAATGAGAATGTTGACAAATTCGAGAAAAAATATAAAAAGTATAAAGATTTTCTAAGTTATATTGATCGCACTTTGTTGAAGTACAAAGAGAGGTTCGTTGATACGTGGACAAATAAGATTTTACATTTTGGCAATGTTACAACAAATAGGGTCGAATCACAGCACACAAGTTTAAAAAGGTATTTGGGTTCATCACGAGGAGACCATGTTTGCAATCCTCATATTATGCGAGAATTCTATTTTCGAGGTTCAATTCAACCAATCTTTAACCCTAGAGCTCAAAGGATTATTAGTTGGGTGAGGGGTCAAGAAGTGTTTATCTCTGCCTATACTAGACTCGAGTTCTTCTTTCTTCCCCATATTGAGAATCCTCAATTCCTATTTCACCCATCTATCAAAATCAATACATATAATATTTTGTCTGTTTTAATGGGTGCTGCACATAAATGGGACCATCTTCCAAAAATCAATACCGATTTTTTTTTCCTGACTATGGAGTTCTCTATGCTATCTACCATGTAACACCCTTACCTTAATCTACAGGACAACACCCGTAGCTAAGGCCTGGAGTGTTACTAACCCATCTTAGATTGACTAAAATGGGTACATACGTAATTTACAAAGAAATTCAAACAGTAAATGTCATGTGTCATCCCACAAGATATAAGGTGATATTTCTGTGCAAAAACATACATGCGTACATATAACTGTTATATACAAAACCAAGTAAGTAAGTTCACTAATAATATACGACGTTCCGGGCTAGCCGTGGCTTCCCGAGATAACATATTCACAACAAAAATGTATCTGTATCAGAGCTTTCTATTACGTCGAATCACCATAACAGAATGTGGGCCACATTTTCATGAAAAATGCCAAAGCTAAACCGAACCATAATAATCATAACGATGGGCCTGACCACCCTCAAGAGATACCAAAGCTGAACAACTTCATAATCATAATGACAATGGGCCTAACCGCCTTCAAGAGAAAAAGTATCAAGATCATAACATATATAACCAAAATATGACCTCTCCGTCTCAGGTGAAAACCAACAAATAATTACCAATTGGACCACAGTTCGCAATATCACATCAACTGATCATTTTCATACCGATTTTCTCAATAATTATCTAGATCTTCGGACTATTCACCATGGGCTCTAAACAGCCGATGACTCACTATTGTCTTGCCGTTGTCTAGATTTTTGAACTATTCACCGCAGGCTCTAGACAACCGACGACTAAAGGACCCCCCCGGATATTTAGGATTTTTCAACCCAAGGGCACCAGGCCCTGCCTATTTTCCCGCCCCGGCAAGCACTAACCATAATCATTCCCCTTCACCGACGGAGGTCAAGCAGATACAGATAATTGTGGGCAACGTCCCACCATATAACATAACCAAGAATATATCCACATACGAATGAAGAACTCCTGAAGATAGATATTCACTTATTTAAGAATACCACAAGAGCATAAGAAGCCATCTACAACACGGATATAAGATACAATTCTTCTAAAAAGCATATAATACTCCATACGCCATGAGAGTACTATAAACTTGTCCAGAATATCGTCAAGAATGCCGGGTTGACACAATAATTATGCATAGCGTGCAATTCATGCTCTAAATATAAACTAGAAACAACCCATACCACTTAAACTTCATTCATTATATATCCATGTTCCTTAGCGCATACATAATCGATTTACTAATCCACTTGGATTCAACCAAGCGTATATGTCCAAGGAACATCACTTGCAAGTCTATGTTACATAGATGTCAAGTTCAAGTGGCATATCTTGTTTCAACTCGTGCATCATAGATACAATAGAAACCACATATGCCATATAAACTCTAACCAATTCACGTCCATGTTCTTTGGTGTATACGAAACCATTTACTAATCATTTTCTTGTCAAACCAACATATATACATCCAAAGAACATCCGTATGAATCAATAACATGTAATTATGGAGCTTAAATGGAATATCTTACTTTATATCGTAAAATCATAACTCAATCATTCAAAACTTATGTATATCCAATAATATGATCAACATATTAACATATATGTATAAAATTATTCTTGTATAATCAATAACAAGGAAGTATGTGCTTCATATCGAACATATATGTATAAAATCACTCATCTTTAGATAAATAAAATCATATCATCAAGTTTGAAAAATATATAACCCCTACCTCAAGTGTATAGACCAAAAAAAGGAAGAAAGTTGTAAACCGAAGCCCCGTTCGGTAAAATCCTCAAGCTCTTGCGTCACCACGTTCTTAGAATAACAAAATCCCCTAATCAATAATGTATAAACCCCAACTCATATAGCCAAAGCTCATGCTTGAGCTTTTCTAAAAGAAAACCAAGGTAGAAGATGATGAATAGTGAAGAAGAATGATGTTTGATTGATTTGAAGCTTTGATTCTTCGATCGGGGATGAGAAATGCGTAGAAATCTTTCTCTTTCTCTCTCTAGAGCCCTCTAGAACTCTCTAGAGGAGTATGAAAATGTTTGGCACGAAGTTGGGGTAGAAAATGACCAAAAATGGCTTAAAAACGTGCTTAAGTCGGTGAGAATAGTTAACTGGCGGACCAATATTCAAAATATCCAATACCAGTCCGCGGGGGTCAATTTTCCCAAAATTTTGGTGCCGGACCGGTATGCCAAAATCCCCATACCGGTCCGCGCTATAACTTTGGGGCTCTGATACACTGTTTTTGTTTTGGTCATAACTTTTTGCTCGGAACTCCGATTGAGGCTTTCTTTATGTTCACGGAAAAGTATTTCAAATATTTACAACTTTCTAAGAGGAAGTTTTCCCAATTTATGGACATATTTTTCCCAAAAATTCACCGAAGATTACGCTCTACTGAAACGCTACCGAATGACCAAAATTTTGCAATGGGCCTACTTTGCGCCCTATTTTCACCCACGAGGAGTATGAATTGGATTTCAGTCAAAACATGAAAGTTGTAGAATGATACAAATAATAGACACCATCATGAACGGAATCTTATTTCGATAAATAGAGAAGAAATTACTATAACTCAAAGATAGCTAGAAATAACAAATCGCAAAAGACCAAAACTTCTTATTTATCGACCAAAATTGATTCGGACCACCCGAATCATCAAACGATCACTCACATGAGTATAAATAAGCTAATATAATTCAATCTAAAATAATTTAAAGTACGGGATATTACATACCATAATTGTATACGTCATGATACACATCATTCGGAGTTTAATGTATTTGACTTTTTGCAGTTGTATGTCATTGGTATCGGTTTGTCTATTGATTTAGGCGACTTAATTTTTAGGGTATTATTGCTTGTTTGGTCTCTCATCATGATGGGAAGGTTTCATATAACGTGCTTGTCATAGGTTCTTTGATCACGCATATTCTTGTCCAGTTTTTTAAGGTTCCCCATTATAAGAAAGAAATCGCGGTTAAGCCTTTAAAAGGAACGTACAATATTGGAAGTTGGCACCGTTCTCTCTTTTTCAAGCTCCTATATACTTGCGGGCTGAAAATGATATCGATGATCGCTTCCTTCAAATAAAGGCTCGAGAACTCATTTGAAGCAAATGAAGGATCATCCAAGGCTCTTCTCGTCGAACCGCGCCACCACCGATTCTCTCGGAAGATGTACAAGGCGTGTTTGCATTTATGAAGAAGATTATGAAGAAGGTTGACAAAATCGGCAAACATTTGAACATTCCTCACTTCGATTCAGATGATGATATTGAGGCTCCCGCTCCCCGATTAACCGCACCCATTGTCGAAGACGAAAAATAAGAAGAGGAAGTGGAGGACAGTGAAAGTGAAAGCGATGAAGACATGTCCTCCAGCGTTAGCCAGCAATTTTAAATGTTCTATAACTGTTAAACTTCTTAAACTTTTTGGATATTTAGTTTTTTGTTTTTTTAAAAAACTTTGATGGTTGATGAAATTTTTGGTTTATATATATATATATGTATTATTCATCAAATATAGGTTTGGATATTGACTATGCTTGTTAAAGCTTTACATCACCTTTTGCTTCTATTTGTTCATCTCCTGCTTATTCGTATACTTGTATTATGCTTGGTTTTTTCGCTATTCCTCACAAAGATGGGGAGTAGTAGTGCATACAATAAAGGATAAAATAGTTTGATTTGTTTTAAAGTTTGAAAAGTTTGAATTATTTTAAGATTAAATTGTGTTTCGTGTGGTTGAGTTAATGATTGGAAAATTTTTAACACTGTTTGAGCTTTGAGGCAATGGCCTCACTTTAACACTGTCAAACAAACATTAACACATATTGCTGTCCAAATAAAATACTGGTGCCAAATACCCACTATTCTGAAATCTGAATATTCCCCAAGAAATAACAAATAAGAAAGAAAATTATCAAGAACAAACAAGTGCTTTGGATGACCAGTGACATGCTGCCACAACCTATGAATATATTTACTTCATAATGAAACAAACTGTAAGGTATACGATAAATGTGGGAACAAAGCAAGCTAAAAACTCCAATATAAAGAGCACTTGTAACAATCTCCTTTATTGTTTCACATACCAAGCAATAACCTAATATGCATCAGTTTATATTTTATATCACAAATTACGCGTACAAGAAATTTCCTTCTTAGCATCCCCGCCTTTATTGTCTACTGACTCTATTCAAAGAAAATTTCACTCCTAGCCCACCTTATTTTATATATAAAAAAATGTTATTTGCCCCCTTATTACGGATTATCAGCTAGTGAGTAAAGGAATAAACTTTTTCATGAAATTTGATGGAGTTGATTTTTATAAATAAGGCGGCATGTTATTTTGATCCTTTCAGTATAGTTTTAGATCACAAAATTCCAACAAGAGAATTAGATCAAATAAACTTAATCATTGCTTGAAATAATCCTCAAAATCAAGCTGCTAGGCCTTGTCTAGGTTTAGTACTTCTCTAATTTATTCTTAATAGAGGATAATTAGTGATTGCAACATTGTTCATTATCTTGCTTCTTTGACATTCTCCATCTACTTTTTGGGAAAATTCTCAAGTTCATTTTGATATTATTGTTATGTATTTTTTGTTGAAATGTTTTTGTAATTACAAGTTCTACACACGATTGGTCCCCACGGTTCAATAAAATTATTGGCATTTTCAGTTTTCATTCATTTCTTTGGTTTCCAAATGCGTGAAACAGGAAATTAAACAAGATAACCTTATATTACTTACTTTCTAGTAAGTAAGTAAAACAAAAAACAGATTTGGAAATCCTTATATTACATAGTACAAAAAATATATTACTTCAACATTTTCGAAATTGTGGGTGTGGGTTTCTAAGGTTGGAATACAGATTTGCTGGTGTAAAGAATATGAAACTAAAGTTCTAGGGTTTGTGATAGAATAAAAAATATGAAGATATTGTGCCTAATTTGTGTAGAATGATGGGATAGTAGGGAAGAATGAGATGGTGAGGAAAGAGTGAAGAAGAAAAAGGCTGAAGGAAAGAGGGATAGTGGGAAGAAAAAGAAGAATAAGAAGAAGAGACGGTGGGAGAAAGAATACACCGTTAAAACCGTAAGGGGAAATGGGTTAAATTTTGTTATTGATATTTTACTTCAAAGTTAATTAAGATTTACCCCTTAATAATATTAAAATCTAAATTTTTAAAGTGGTTATACTTATTAATTTAGTGGATATTTTAATATAAATTATTATTAAAAATAATATTTATAAAATTAAATTCATAATATTTTTTGGTCAATTTAGCCACGATTGATGAGTAACTTAATATGTAATGCGGATTACATCATGTGTACACTTAACCATGCAAACATGGATGCAATACCCCATGAAGTCCTTTATGGTACTCGACTATGGGACTCTGACCACCCGATCACAAACAAGCTTGTAGAACGTCTCCTAAGTTGGAATGAAAGAATGAATTTCCCATGCCAGTTAATCAAGGATTGTTTAGCTTAGACACAGACTCATACTTTGAACTCAACGATTCAAACTCAAATTGGTAACTCAGTGTCGATAAAAAGAAAAAAAAAACCTCGAGATTAAAGATTCCCATGTGTAAAATAGTGTGTAATGACCGACAAGCTTGTATAATTATTTCTCTTTATATGGTTTGTTTTGTTTAAAATTGTAACTTTTGTAAAAGATACATGTACCTTTTGCCGGTTTATATTCTAAAGTGGTGTTTGGTTGAGATTTTAAAACATGTTTTTTAGATAAATTTTTGAGAAGTGTGAAAGTAAGTTGAAAAGTAAATTTAATTTTTGTTAGAGTTTTTTTCAACTAATTCATAAAAACTCATAAAAAAATTCAAAAAATAGTTGCAATTGATCTTATTTTATAGATCTCGATGAGTAAGTTTTAAATATATATATATATATATATATATTATCTAATTCCGATTTTTGAATTTAAAGTTATGGTGTTTTAAAAAATTTATGAGAGAGAAAGTAAAGTGAAGTGAATTTTGAGAAGTGTAAAGTAAAGTTGACTTTTTGGTATAAATTTTAAAATTTTGATTTTAAAATTTCAACCAAACACCACTTAAGTGTGTTGCCTATTTGTAAAAGCTCCCTTTATATAAGGAGCATTAGATCATTTGTTTAGGCATAAAGTTTGGAAGTCTCTCTCTGTAATATTTGGTGTGATCAATAAATATTAGTTTGCTCTTATCCCTCATTCTCTTCATTCTTTTATGTTTTATTGCTTTATGTAAGTTTTATTTTAGCTACTCCTACGTCCTCCTTAACCCTCCACTTTTTGGCCCCCTTTCTTAGTAAGATGCGATTGTGTTATCCAGTTCCTTGAGGGTTAAGGATGAAGTATGGATTAATAATCACCTAACATATCTCATCCAGTAAAGGACCAAACAAAGGATTGGATTATTTAATCATATCCCATCTCTTAATCCGACCAATTAAACACACCCAAAAGGTTAACTCAAAGCAAGTGGAAGGAATAAATATAAATTAAACCTAATGTTATATTCGCCTTTCGATTGAACTATACACTTTAAATTAAACCCTCAAAGATCAATGTCATTCATCTAAAAAGGCAATCTAAAACTAACTTTCAACCATGCTTTATTATTTAGAGATAATGGGTTATAGGGCCTTGCTCCGTAATGTTTTATAACTCTAAGGACGGACTCATGTTTAATAAAGAGAAGTAGTACCAATTTCATAATTTGGTTTTATAGTAAGAACACTTTTCATAATATTAATTTATTTTAAGGAAAATGATAAATGTTGATGGACAAATATACCCTTAATATAATGTGTGGATAAAATTTGTCCAATCTCTTTCACCTGTTTTCTACTCCCGCACATCGCGCTCTCTCTCTCTAAAATCGACCTACCATGCTTAACTCCGACCAAGGTCCGACCAACGATCTCACCTCCTCCACCACTACCTCCACTTGATTCTCTGATCGTATCGCCAAGAGGAGCACCGTTCTCATCTTCTTCTTCTTTTTTCTGCTGGGACAATTATAAAATAGATATAACTTTTGATTGAACTGTTGGATTTGGCTGATTTTTGGATATGTTGTTCGAAAGACAAAATTACTATACTTTCTCAAAAATCAAGACGATCAGAGGTTGTTTTACTATCAAAATCGACCAATTTCGACAGCCAGGCAGGATTTTAAAAAAAAAATTCTGATCGTTACTCCTTTTTTTTTATGAACCCTACGTCGATCCATATATATAAATAGAGTGGATGTTGATCTCATCAATTTTCTTATTCTATGTTTTGTAATGTTTTAGCACTTTATGGTTGTTGTCCAAGTGGTGCTACCTTTCGGTTGTGGTGCTAAATTCATTTAGCACCTTCTGGTTGTTGTCCAGGTGGTGCTAAATGCATTTAGTACCTTCTGGTTGTTGTTAGTATCATAATGAGACATGAGATGTTGTAAGGAAGGGGTATTAATGTCTTTTTGGTACAGCGTCCTTAATTTACACGGCTAATTTTTAAGTATCCTTTATAATTATGTTATTATTAAAAAAATTCATTATGCCCAATTGCCCCTATTATTTATCACTTTTTCAACGTGTGGTCGAAATTTATTGTGCTATAATTTTTTTTCTATTAATATTTTTAAATTCCAATTTTATCCCAATAAATTTTATTTTTGGAAAAATGGATTAAGATTCAAACATTTACTATTTAAGAATGTATGAAATAATGCACATTCGACAATCGGCAGGATGTCAATGCTTCATCCTTCTAAGAGTAAGGTTTTAAGTTTGAACCACATTGTCTCCTTTTATGTTCAGATGTATCAACGTACCGCTTGTATAAAAAAATAAAAATTACTTATCCACTCCGCCACTGAAATCTTATTAGTTTTTATATATTGTATTTAAATTATATATATCCAAATGGAACACAAAACTTTAGTAATTGCAATTGGTTGCGTGGGTTCACGAGGGGAGAGATTTTGAAACAAAAGCACGTGTAGAAGCTGTTGTATAGGTCCTCAAATAAGCTTTTATCAAAGCTGCTAAAAAGGGCCCAGCTGGTGACCAGACGAAGACGATCATGGCTATTTTTTCACTGAAATCATTCGTCCCCATAAAATTGATTCATAGACAGATGTGACACCACTAATTTAATTATACAGGATATTCAAAATTTTTGAGGAAAAAACATACACAACGATAACGATGTAATTTTCTTTTATAACACGATTATTACATTTTATTTAAACACAATTTGATATAGACTTTGCTTCTGAGTTTGATACATATTATTCTTACCCCTTCTTTTGTTTCCAAGATCGAACATCAGGTTAAACTGTGATTTTTTAGGCTCAAAGCAAAAAAATACAACCATACACACAGACATAACTCATATAATATTCTTTTAATTGTGTGTCAATTTCATTGTAAAATTCTAACATATATAAACAAGACGTACATAAAATGTCATATACATTTGTATATGAAATCCATAAATGAAAAACTTATCTTGTGTCAATGAAATAAATTTATTTTATTTCATTTTGCATTGCGTTATCGGGTGGGATCTAAAATTAACACCCTTTCCACTAACCACCAGCTGTCTCTCTATCCAACTCCCAACGCCCACATTCAATCACCTACATCAGCCTTCTATTTTTTTTTTTATTATTATTATTATATATAATAATAATAATAATAACAAGTGATGAAAGAAGCCAATCCCACTTTTGCCTCACACATGTGCATTTTCAAGGCAATTGAGGAAAATGTTTTCTTTGGGAGAGGTGGTTTTTGTTTTCCATGCTTGGGCACGATTCATGAGACAAGATTTTTACAATTTTCTATATTAAAAATGCCATAACTTAAAATATAAAATTCAAAATAATATAAAATTTTAATATTTAAAATCTACTAATCAAGATCAATTAAACAAGATCCGTCTTGACTACATAATTATGTAAAAAAAATACCAATAATTTTTTCTACATTAAAAATGCCATAATACAACAAATATTTTCGGGTAGAAAACTAAAGCAATCAAACACACTGCACTACATTTTTCATGCAACTCAATTCTAGGCAATTCAATTGCCCGTAACTTATTTTCTTTCCATGCTTGCAATCAAACGCACCCTAAGTAAAAAGAAATTATATAACTTCAAAAGGTTCCAATTCACCATGCTCAATCTCAAAATCATACATGTACCAATTTAAGAGCCAATGTTTCAAATGATTTCACACACCGACAAATTATGGGTATTCGGATAAATGAAAAACCCTAATTTCTAGTTTCTGCATTCTTTTAACGAAAAGATCAAGTTCGTCTTCACATCATTTACATATATCACACAACAAAATTAACCAACGAAAATATCATACAAACAACCGCATAAAAGACAAGCAAAATATCAGGAGAAAAAAAAAAACTGACGGGATTGTAAATGTAATTATACAAATGAAATCAGATCAGATCAGATCAGAAAAGAAAAGAAAATTTTAATTGTTTTTGTTTTAATCTGAAGTAGAAGTTATATATCTACCTTGGAGAACGGAAGATAGAGGCGAAGAGTCTAGAGAAAGCCAGGCGAAGGCGAGGGTTAACTCTGACGGAGTAAACGGAGGTCCGGCGGAGGAATTGTTCGAGGGATTGGACGAAGAGATTTAGGCTGCGGATCGGAGGTACGTACAGAGTTAGTGGCACTGCCGAGAAGGCCATGGCGATGAACATTTGCAGCATTATTATTATTATTATTATTATTATTAGATTTTGGTTGATTAGAGACTTTAAAAAAAAAGTGATCGATTGTGTCTTCTAGAGAGAGATGGAGATAATTGGTGGTATTTTGTTATGGATTTATCGGATGTGTGGTAGTGAGTGATGTGTTTGCATAAGCCTCTTGCATTTTTTATTTACTTTTTCTTCCGGACAAATTAAGTCGACCTACTTATTATTATTACGAATTACGAATTAAAGAAAGAAGTTGGTCGTAAACAATTTTTTTTAACTTTTTAAGGTATCAATAAAAAGAATAAGTGGGCTACACTGTGAGCGTCAATCACTATCAAATTCTAAACACAATATACTTATGTCACTAAATGTTTAATTTTTGATCGCGGGTAATTTTTCAATAAAAGAAAGTATTAAAGTAAAAAAAAAATTAGATCTTGGGAAAAAAAAAAGACAAGTAATTTAAGGGCTCTGTTCAAAGTTTACTAGTAACTTTTTTAAAAAAAAATAAAAGAAAAAAAGAAGAAAATGGTGATATGCTAAGTTTAGCATATAAGCAGGAGTTAAAAGTTAATATATTGTTAAAATGGTAATTGTACGCTAAGTTTATAATCTGAAGAATATTTTAGCTGGACAACAAAATGGCTACTCCTTGTCAATTTATTTTTTGGCTTTAGTGAAAAATGTTTTAGTCCAACCAAATGTGTCCTTACAAATAAATAACAAATTGCACTCTTTCATTTATAATTAAAACTCCTTTGTAGTACAATGGTTAAAATTCTAGGTTCAAAAGGAAGAGGTGCAAAGTTCGAAATTTCCTCATCATCCACCTCTTTATAACTTTGCGTTAATCTACTGTTTGTATGGGTAAAAATATTCTTGCAGTTAGTCATTGTTTTGTGAGCGAGGATTAATATTCTGAATCAAGATTTTTAGATTATGTTTCGGAAATAATTAATATGTTGGAATTAATATTTTAGAGAAACAAGTTTTATCTTTGAAGTATTGATTATTTAATATTTGTATTTCTCTTTTATACGAGTGTGAAAGTGTATTATTGATTTGGGAAGTATCTTTTGGAGTGGGCTGAAAATATGGACCCATCTAGATACTACTTTTATCCCAAGTCGAGCCCACTAGGGCTTATGATTGTTTAAGGGAGACCAATCCAACATCGATGAACCCAACTTTACTTAGACTTGTCAATTTCGCACCAAGATAATGGAAATACAAACCTGCAACATATCTCTTGAACTTTTCGTTACTTCCATTTTTCATTAAAAAAAAAAAAGAAAAAGAAAATTGGTTTAGCAAAACGAAAGAAAAAAAAAAACTACGTTCCTCTCTCAGAGCCGACTCTTTGCATGTGATCTTTGAGTTCTTCGATAAGGTCATTTAGAGGCACCAGCATACAAATAACCTGTTCACCCTAGATTCCTCTAATCTTTGTAAGCTTATCGGTAAATCTATTGGCCTCTCTCGAGATGTACACTATTAGATTTCGGTTGATAACAATATAAAAAAAAAATAATAATAACACTTGATTTAGATAAGAAGGTAGAAAATAAATTGAAGTGTGTAATGGGAAGTAATTCATCTCAAGTTTAATTTTTTGAGTAGATGTCATTCATCTTTCCTTTTATATAGTGAAAAAACTTTCTTCCTCAACCACCAAAGAAAATTTCTTCATGAAAAAGTCACAAAGTAAGAAGATATCTCATCACATTTCTCAACTTTTTTTCCAAATTCTCACAAAAACCAACTATTATAATTTTCTTTTTCCATGTTGCTATTAAACTGACCCTTATTCTATAACATATTTAGAAAGGTGATTTTTTTTCTTTTTTATAAAAAGCGATTGACACCCAATGTTCGGCCATATAAAAGGAGAGGAGAGGGGACTGGAGTTCCTAAGTGTCCCGGGACTACTATTGATGAGGTTCCACCAATCTTTGCAAGCTTCTCAGCACATTTGTTACCCTCTGTGTAAATGTGCACCATTATTCTATAAAATTTACTATATATAATTTAGCAAGGTGATTTTTTTTCTTTTTCCCTTTTTGTAGAAAGCGATTGAGAGTAAACCCAATATTCGACCATAGAAAGGGAGGGGGAACCTGAGTTCCCAAGTGTCCCGAAGACTATTGTTGATGATGCATAGCCCATGACCAAAGTGCAAATCCCTGAGGCGTTCCCCCAAAACACGCTGTTATCGGAACCTAGTGAGGTTAATGTGTATTGTCTCCATACTGCCGCCAGTTAAGAATTTTTTTTTTTTTTTTGGTATGGTTATATAGGGGGGAATGATGGTGATCAAGCTAGAGATGAAGCTCCACCACCCCTAGTACCATATAAGGCATTAAGTGAGTTAATTCCCTATTAAATCCTTAGGGGTCGGGCTCGATGATGACACTACGTGATGTATATAGAGTTTCCACATGGAAATCCTTTCCTTGTTAGCATTGTTTGGCTCAATCAATGCGGTTTCATTCTATCGTGGAGGCTCAAGTGTGGGATTGTTACGCTTTTCCCGTCGTGTCATGTGTTTAGGTGGAATAACTTGATTGTTGCGTGTGGCCAAGTTATGGGACTTTGTTGAATATGAGAACTTTGTATTGTGTAGGCTTTTTCAGTTATATTGTACTTCGTGCCTCGTCGAATGTTATGTTTGTTGGATATATATTAGGTTGCTCATAGTTATTGACTACTTCGGGACTACCAAATTTAATTGTTGATCAAGATGTTCATTTTATTAAAATGAGGTTCGTCAATTGTGAAAAATAATTATATATAAATAAGATATGATTATTAGTATATTTTTATATAAAAAAAATAAACTCTAGTCAAGCAAAAATTTATTAATAAATCATAATGAGCTACATAAATTAGGGTAGCCATCCCCGATTAAATTGTTCCAAAGAGATTTAAACTACTTTTAATGGGATCGGAGTCTGCGTACATGTATCACCAAATCAACTACTCTGTCAAATTATTAATGACGGAATTCGAACTCTACTCACTAATAACTTATAAGAAGAGTGAATAATCATACTATTTAAATTAATATTTTAAAGTAATAATTTAATACTTTGATATTATCTTTTAAGAGATGTACTATACCCTCTAAAAAAACTTATATGGTATAATAAATTTCTCACGATATTACTATGCTTATGTGTTCAAAGAACACATAAAAATTAACACAGTAGCTATTGAATTAGTTAATAGTTAATTAATTTTAACTATTTTCTAGCAACCTCAGTTTTTAACCAGATAAATATAAGTTTACGTACAATTTTTATCTGGGTAATTGTGTGTGTATTATTTATGTTACTTCCACTATCTAATTTTTCAATTATTGTATGTAGCATCGGGTTGTCAAATGGGGTCCAATGGCAATTTAGAATAATATAATAAGTGAAAGAGTAGATAGGAATAAAAAAGCTACCTGCTACTTTATATATGGGATTGCATGCAAGGCATGGGCTTTTTGTCAGTTTGTTTCTTTCTCTATTTTGATCTTTTGTATGATTATCCCTAGGAAAATTTAAGTAGTGAAATCGAGGGAATCTCTTTTTCCCTCTTTTAGTCTTTTCCTAATTATATAACCCCATGCATGTTTATCATACTTTTTTCCATTGCTTTTCATCCATTTGTTTATTTTTATTTTTTTGGTTACATTGTTTATTTTTATTAAGTGTCTAGTTATTGACATTCTTTTTGTATTTTAAAATATTTTAAAATTGTGTGAATGATTTTAAAATCTACCAAATCTTTGATATCTTTACACATTTTAAAATTGAGTAACTTAACTTGATAGAAATTTTCCAGAAATTTCTATCTATTTTTAAGAAATAGAGAATATTAAGAAATTAAATGCCAAAAATTGTACCTTTCACTAATCATTTAAGGTAATGGCTTTCACGAGTGACAGCTTTCATTTTAACTTTTTGATATATATGTCACCTCTCGAGGGAATCTGCCTTGGATCCTAATAGCAAATGATTATTATTTGAATTCACGAGTTTTAAATTTCGATCTCTTTAATATTTAGGATAATATTATTGTTAAAATAATTATAATTATTTTTAAAATAATGTTTACAATTTTTAAAATATATAGTATAATTTTTAAAAATAATATTTTACTCTGATAAAATTATAATTATTTTGATAATGGATAAAACTCAATATTTAGTATGTTAACTGTTTTATTGTAATAATATAATTGGCAAAAGAAATAAAGAATTAGAGCAAGACCAAGGTGTCGCTTTAAGCTATTTTTTTTAATTACTTAGCCATAGGTAGGACGGATTCCCACCTTATCAATTTTTTATATTTGAAATGTACTCTTCATCAATTACTTTTTATTTTTGTGATGTTTGATGCTAACGTTTTTCATAATTAAAAATAGCTCTCATTTGATGACATTTTTTTTCCTTAAACGATAGGATTACCATATGGGACAATTAATTCATAAAAGTTATTAGCAACATTTTCATACTAAAGTCAATGCAATAATTTTTTTGTAAATCAAAGGATCTTTTTTTTTTTGGATTAATAATATGACAATTAGTTTTTTTTTCATAAAAATGATATCTCAACCCTTAAAATAAACTAAAAAATACAATATGCATTAAAAGGAATTGCAATATAAACTTTACAGTTTATATTTCACGTGCAATATGAACTTTGCAGTCCATTTTTTACTGGACACTATATGCACTTTGCAGTTCAAATTTTACTGACAATATGATACTTTGCAGTCCATTCCTTATTGGTGGAAAATCTCATATTGCAGTCCATATTTTACTGCACATGTAAACTTTGCAGTCCATATTTCTAGGTGCAAAGTTCATATTGCAGTCCATATTTCATTGCACCTCCTATTTTTTGTGACAAATTTCATACCGGAATAGGGGGTAATTTAGGTAAATATATAACATGTTTTTATTAATATAATGATATTTAAATTTATTCCAAATACCTTCATTTAAAATATACAAATAGAATAGGCCTGCTTACACTAATTACCAATTAAAAATAGCCCTTCATTCAAAAAAAGATTATTCATTGGAGTTTTGGTAAAAATCAATGTGTAGTAAGACCTTCTACCTAATTTCTAATATTCAATTCATATGAAAGTTAATTAGCAACAGTTTCAAGTCGCATTTCCAAATCAAAATCTTTTTTTTTTAGATTTAATATGGGACAATTAGGCATAAGGGCTCATTCTAATATTAACATAATTATAAAGGACAATTAAAAATTAGGCATGTAAATTAAGGACACTATACAAAAAAAAAATACTAATATTCCTTGTAACATCTTACGTCTCATTATAACACTAACAGCAACCAGAGAGTTCGAAATGCACCTTCTAGACAGCAACCAGAAAGTGCTAAATGCATTTAGCATTACCTAGACAACAACCAGAATGTGCTAAATGTATTTAGCACTACTTGGATAACAACCAGAAGATAGCAACACTTGGACAACAACCAGAAGGTGATAAAAAAGAGGATCGATTAGATTTTTTTTTAAAATCCCGCTGGACTGTCAAAATTGATAGATTTCGATAGCAAAACGACCTCTGATCGTCTTGATTATCGCGTTAATAATGTAACTTTGTCTTCCGAATAACATATGCGAAAATCAGCTAAATCCAACGGTTTAATCAAAAGTTATATCTGTTTTATGATTGTCCCTGCAAAAAAAGAAAAAAAGAAGAAGATGAGAACGGCACTCCTCCCGGTGATACAATCGAAGAATCAAGTGGTGGTGGTGGTGGTGGTGGAGGAGGTGAGGTCGTTGGTGAGACAGAGGGGAGTATTTGATGGTTGAATGAAATCTAGAGAGAGGGAGATGAGGTATTGAAAGTTTAGGTGGGGGAGGATGGGCTAAGAGATGTTTATATTACGGGTATTTTTGTCCATCAACATTTATCACTTTCTTTAAAATAAATTAATATTATGAAAAGTGTCCTTATTGCAAAATCAAATTATGAAATTAGTATTATTTCTCTTTATTAAACATGAGTTCGTCCTTAGTGTTATAAAACATTACAGAGCGAGACCTTATAATCTATTATTTCATTTAATATTCCCATCAAATTGAGATCTAATAAAATATTGGACAAATGGGAGTACGAGTTTACAATTTTTGACTTTTTGTAATTTTTTTGAGTTTCAACTCACGCCAAAGCAAAATTGTAGTATATAACAACACTATCATTTATTAAATTTAACAAGTTGATATAATAATTGTTAAAAATGCTCTAAAAATTGGTTTCCATAATAAATATATGTTTAAAATGATTTTATGCCATTTTAAATATATATATATATATATATATATAGCTCTTATTGTACTAGAGAACAAATTTCTAATATCCTTAGCACCACTAGTTGAAATGTGAAATTTTATCTCGCAAATTTATTTTCTAGAAGGTTTCAACCTTTTACATTTTTTTTAATAATCTTTGGCATTGTAGAATGAAGTGCAATGTCTAAAAAGTTCCTATTAGGCTAAGCCACCAAATTTCGAAGTGCACAATGATATAAAAGGAGTGAAAAAGCTTTTAAGTCTTTTCACTTAGAGCGCATTAAAATAAGAAGTGAAATAATTTACATTTTCTAAAATGAGCGATCATACAAGTACCCCCCAAAATATAACTTCATCACCATATATACTACTATTTAAATATAATATATAATTATTACAATACATACATATAATAATGAGACTACAATTTAATAATACTTTTATCCTAACTATTCTAGAATTGATATATCCCATAATTATTTATGTCGGGTAGCGTTTATAATAAATAGTGGTACACATGTGGTGCGAAGTTTGTAAACATGTTTTCCCGACATTCTTTACCCAACCCCAAAGTGTAGTCCAACCTCACATGGCTGACCTTTGAAAATTCAGAAGCCCAATTTTGAGTTTCAAAATAATCTAAAAAGAAAATTATATTAAAAGCAAGAATAAAAAAGTGAACATATTATTTTATTCCATTTACCAAATTGCAAATAAATAAATAAATGGTGTCACAAAAGTCTACAAATCCTGTTCTGACCGAGGACCAGTGGTCCAGCACTCTATTTTTCAGTCGCCCTCTCTCTCTCTCGCTCTCTACTTTCTCTCTCTATAAAATCATAAACACAGGGAGATACTCGCCGGAAAGAGAATCTTTCTATATCCGGCGAATCCCCTTAAAGTTCACCGGTAGCAATGCAATCAAATCCACAATGTCATCAAGTTGAGCCAAATTTCTTTTCTGGTACGGTGAGCATAATTAGCTTTTCAACTTTCTACTACTTTTTCACTTCCTTCATCTTTGAAAAATGCCCCTTTTCTCACTGCATCTCGTTACTTCTCCAATCTCATTCTCTCCTCTTTAAGCTCATTTCTATCTACAATTTACGCTCCAATTGCATCAATACACGCACGCATATAGATATACAGAAAAAATTAGGATTTAGTCCCTGAGTTCGGACATTTTCTCAGTGCAGTCCATGACTTTATTTTTTCTTCCAAGGGGTACGGTTTACAGATATGATGTGTAATATCATAATAATACTGCATAACATGAGATAGATACTATCACAATAATTGAGTACTCGTCAGAAGACATGTATTGCAGTAACCGCATTCCTTAAGAAAAAAAAAAAAAGTGAGAGATTAAAACATCCATTCGGCGGGTCGAATCCTAAAAGCATCATTTAGCATTGGAGGATTTGTTGTCTGTAGAGTGTAAACCACTGCCTAACACTTCCACTATTGGGCTTTGAATGTGACTGTATTTGCTCTAATGCTCATCATTTTTGGCTTAATTTGGGTCCCTCTTTGTGCCAAATTTTCGATTCATGACCCCATCAACACACTAACACATATCTATTTCTATAGTGGATGTGACCTTTTTTTAAACAATCTAAAGGCCTTAATCTTTGTTTTTGGATCTATCATCGACATAAATTTTAATTAATCAACCAATCTCAAATCCCTCTATGTAATGCTTGCAAATAGTTGAAAGTTATTGTCGAAAGCATTGGTAGTGCCATAGGCATGAGTAATACGCCGGGACGTAGATAGTGTCGTACGCACAGGTTATCTTTGGCGTGTGTATTAATATAATATTATTTTGCTTCTTTTATTTTGTTAGAATAAACTTATGGTGGTCCAGCCTTGAATTTGTTGGCATATGCTTTTTGATTCAGTAGTCATGTTTGACTCTTGGTTGGCTCACATTTCAATTTTTCTCTTAATAGGCCAAGAGGATGAGCAAATCTACTTCCGGGCATTGGCCTTAGCTACTCTTGGTGGTTGTAATCAACGTAAGCATCATGAATTTGCTGGGCTTTGATTGTCTTTTCAGGTACCAAACTCTGAATTTTATAGAAACATTGGATTGTATCTAAATGTCTACATTTGCACACACGAATATATATGATTTAACCCATGAAACTGTGGGCTGCTAATTTGTATATATTTGAAGGAGTCATTGTCTTCTATTTTCTTGTTATTGATACTTCTAAAGCCTATATCTAATTGCTTCATCTTCAAAAACGTTGACAATTACCAACTTAGTCAACAAGATTTCACCTAATTCTAATGAAATTTGATTGATTTAATGTTGGAATTTACCATTCAAATCAGCAGGCTAGAAGTGGCGACGGTTCTTATTTGTTGTGGTCTGCATCTCTAAGCATAAACAGACATGCTTGGTGGACAAGGGATATCACTCGCCAATTCGCCTTTCGTGTTCTTTCTCTTTCTCGAGTTCTTGCTTTTTCCAGTTTTCAGCTCACAAATTTCATTGGGTTCGAAACTTTCAATAGAAGAAAAGAACTTTTGGGTCTCTTCCAATGGGGATTTCGCAGTTGGGTTCTTTAACCGTTCGAATCAGTACAGTCTTGGGATCCGTTTCAATTCGCGTTCCATCCCAACCCATAAACAGATGGTGGTTTGGGTTGCTGGTGCTGATCTTACTGTTGGAGGGAAATCTTATTTTCAGCTGACACAAAATGGAGAACTAATTGTCTTCGATTCTACAAGGGGATCTGTTGCTTGGACAAGCAACACTACCAATTCAGCTGTGGCTTCAGCAGTTCTTGGTGACGATGGAAATCTTTTCCTCTTGAGCAAAAACAAAGGTATTGTTTGGCAAAGCTTCGATACTCCATCAGACACGCTTCTCCCAGGCCAGAATTTATCCGGGTCCCAATCGCTTCGAGCTGCTAGCAGGAACTCTCTCTCGAGTTATTACAGTCTTCATGTATTGGACCAACTGCAACTCAAGTGGGAAAGCAATGTCATATATTGGTCGAGTGGGAGTACTCAATCAATTCTGCGCACTATACTCGGCTCAGATGGATCCCTTCAGCTTCTTGACCAAAGATCTAAATCCGTTTGGTCAGTTTTCGGAGAAGATCACAGTGACCCAGATGTGAAATTCCGGTTTTTGAGGCTAGACGTTGATGGGAATCTTCGGTTGTACTCCTGGGTACAAGCTTCAAGCTCGTGGAGATCTGTTTGGCAAGCTGTTGAAAATCAGTGCAATGTGTTTGATACCTGTGGACTCTCTGGCATTTGTATCTTCAATGCATCGGGTTCCCCTGTTTGTAAATGCCCGTTTACGCCTACAAGTGAGTCTAATTCGAAATGCTTAGTTCCTTATAGACAGGATTGTAGATCTGGTTCCTCCATGGATACACTTGAACACACTTCGCTATATGCAGTTTATCCACTTAATGAAACAATTACACAAACTAGTTTGAAGCAATGTAAAAGCTTGTGTCAGCGAGATCCGCTTTGCTTTGCATCGACATTTACAAATGATGGGACTGCACAATGCCGTATGAAGAAAACTCAATACATAAGTGGTCACATGGACCCCTCTTTGAGTAATATATCTTTTGTTAAGAGGTGTTTGGATCCCATTGCTGTTTTCCCTGTAGCAAACACTACACAGTCCCCCTTACAAAACACTTTGCCAAAACGGGCCCAAAAGTTCTGTATTACTTGTCTAATAGGAGTGGCCGGGGGAGCATTTATTTTGTTTGTTCTAATTCAGTTCGGAATTGGCTTCTGGATATACAAGAGAAGAAAATCTCTAGGCCTGAAAGCTTCATCGGCATTTGTGGGTTCAAATCCAAACAGTTTTCTCGTACTATCATACGCAGAGATCAAGGACCTTACGGAGAATTTCAAACACCAAATTGGGTCGAAGATGTTTAAAGGCATTCTTGAAAACGAAAGGCCAGTCGCGGTCAAAGAACTGAATGCAACTATCGAAGAAAGAAAGTTCAGGTGCGCGGTTTTGAAAATAGGAAGCATTTCTCACAAAAGCCTTGTGAAGCTTGAGGGTTATTGTTGTGAGCCGGGTCATAGGATTTTGGTCTACGAGTTCGCCAAGAATGGATCCATAGCCGAGTGCTTAGAAGATCCCAAGATGTGCAAGAGGCTTACATGGAGAAAGAGAATGGAGATATGCTTAACTGTGGCAAGGGCCATTTCGTACTTGCATAATGATTGTAGAGAGTTTGTAAGCCACGGAAACTTAAAGTGCGAGAACGTTGTTTTGGACGAAAAAATGGAAGCCAAGGTGAGTGAATTTGGGTTATGCAGTGTTCTTGGTGACACCTCTGCTGAGTGGGATATACTAGATTTTGGCAAAATGGTGTTAAAATTAGTCACCGGACACAACAATGATGGTGATGTTGAGTGGGTGTATGAGAAATGGTCGGAAGGTGAGGCCAAGAGGGTAGCTGATGAAAGAATAGAAGACACGTTGGATTTAGATTCATTCGAACGCGTATTGAGAATTGCATTGTGGTGTTTGCAAAACGATGAGCGAATGAGGCCTTCGATGGGGGAGGTAGTGAAGGTATTAGAGGGAACACTGGCTGTTGATCCGCCGCCACCACCTTTTAGCCGGAGGCCGCTAGAGGAAGAAGAGCCAGAACCATCCGGGCCGGGTTCTGAATAGTAGGTTCCATGTAAGATAATGAAGAGTTCTTTCATTTTTTATTTTTTTTTTTGTTGTTGTTGTTAGTCCTTGATCTCTTGCTTGTAGTGAGGCTTAACTGTGATGTTAACAAAAAGGGGTTTTTAATGGCTTTGTGGGAAGTAGCAATGTGTTGGTTTATGACATTTTTTCCCATTTTGTGAAATGGGTAGTTGCCATTTCCCCCCTCCCTGCAAATATGGATATGGTGTTTTAGCATTGCTGATTAAAAAGACTTGTTTTTGACCTTTTTTAATCGGCGGACTTGATTTTTTTTCTGGAAATACGCATGACTTTTTGAGTGGTTGTAGTTTGTGCATTTTGCCATGGTCGAGAAAATTTAAGGGTAAAGCTCAATAAACTCCACTATACTTCTCTTTTCACAAGCTTTGAAACAAGCGATTCTCATTATTTATTTTTTGGTACAGAAACAATTCTAATTTGAAAAATAATATTGACCATCCATTTCAACTAGTATATAGATCCCAAAATTATATTGCAAACTTAAAATTTCAATTTTAAAATGACGCACTTGGCATTATATTGCAAGAATAATTATTTTTTGAAACTTTTGATCGTTACTTAATTGTTGCTAAGAAAATTGGCAAGATTTTTTACGATGGTGATAAATATATTTGAACTATAATAGTAATACCCTCCACACATTTTTAATTTTTTGAAAAAAACAAATAAAAAGAACAGCCAGTGAAAACAATAATAATACTGTTTCTTTCATTACTCATAAAATAGTTACAATAGATCTATATAACAAGAGGCAATGGTTTTTGAATCTTGAAAATGTATGAATGATATAATTTATCCGGTTAAAATTGCGAGATGCATTTTCAAAGTAGTATAATACATTTGACACGAATTACGATTATTATAATAAGTGACCCATAAATACTAGTTTGTCGATATATATATATATATGTAAGCCAAAATGTATCTAAAATTGAAAATTTTGAACTATGAAAACTTTAGGGACCAGCCCAACTTTAGGGAAAGTCTTCACGTATATATGGCCCTATAACAGTAGGTTTTTTATCTGGCTAAATCGATACGAAGAAATTTTTTTTTGACATATATATTTAAGTACTGAAATATCTAAATCAAAAATACCAAATAAATTTGGTTTATTTTTAGTATTATGCCACACAGGGCCAGACATGAGAATTCGGGGGGCTTGAAGCGAAATTTATGAATAGGGCCCTCCATCCTCAAATTATTAGATCTTTTTTTTTTCTAAGCATCCAAATTCAATGAAAATAAATAAAATTAAATTAATCTGCATAGATGATCACTACTTATTTTTTGATCAATGAACTTCTCCATTAAAGGCCAGTAACTAGCACGGCAAATAAGCAAAAAATTGCATTATGAACAAAAACAACTACTTGAGCAATAACAAAAGCATCATTTAAATATTACCCGGCTTGCAGTTTTAGAGGCAAAAGTATCAATCAAACTTTCGTCGTCAAGTAGTTCGACTACTTTTTTCTCGATGGATAACATAGCCAAGTCATTCAACCTCTCTTGTGACATTGTTGACCAGAGATAAGTTTTGAGCAACTTCAACTTGGAAAAACTTCTCTCAGCAGTTGCAACTGTAACCAGTATGATCAATAAAATTATGTAAGCAATATATATATTCAGGTAACAGCCTTCCATAATCTTCAAATAATTCAAGACAACAATTGCTCGTTTTGCTTCTTTTGGTAGTGTTGATCTTAAAAGTGTTAACTCCAAATATAAATCATATGCTATAATATCAGAGAGTCCATTATGTTGCCTCAAAGAATTTTTAAGTTTGACACAAGAAGTGTGCAAGCTCTCATCATCAACGAACTTCTCCAAATTAAACAAAAATACAAAAATTTCTCCATATTTTTTAAATTGCTCAAACCGAGTTTTAATTGAAGAAAGAGATTGATCAACGATGAAAAGAAAGTAATTAACTCTAAAAGATTCTTGAGCGAATTGTGTTACCTCATCACTATTAACTTCATCAAACTGCCTTTTTCTTCGAACAACGCGTTTCTCTCGAAATAGAGCTTCAACTCCCAATTCATTTGCCATTTGCTTAGTTTCAACCATGCATAATCAAATCCAGATTCTCTATAATTTTGAAAGAAAGAAACAATTCCTCCTAATTGTTTAACAACAACATCAATATCCATGTCTTTGGCTTGAAGTAGTTGTTTTTTTTTTTATTAATCATTCATATCAAAGACAATTACATGGAGTCAGACATAGAATTTTGTCGCCCTAGCTAACTATGAACTACATAATTCGCTAACCAAAAAGATGAATAAGTAAGCTTTGCTTCGCGTTACCCTCATGAGAGTCTCCCAACTGAATCGAACCGAGAGAGCAGCTTCAGCTTTCTTCTGCGTCACCAACCACACGAACTACACGAACCAAACCATATGCATCAACAACCAGTGTTTCAAGAGGCGTCTGAGGCGTGTGCCTCGAGGTGAGGCGAAGGAAAAACGCCCCTGAGGCGTGATTATTTGACAATTTTTGAGGCTTACGCCTCTTCACTGTGAGGCGTCATTGAGGCGTAGGCCTCAAGGCGTTTGAGGCGCAACTAATCGAAACTACGTAGTTTTGCACTATTTTTTTTAATATACTTACAATTAAACCCTAGCCCCACAACGGTTTGCAAAAATGATCGACAGAAGCAGAGCTGTGCCTCAAACGATCGACGAGATGGAGAGAGTTCAGCATCGTATACACCATCATCCTAAACCCTAAAATCTGAAATACTTCATTCTTCTTCACTCTTTGTAAGTTCTTTTCACATTTATTCTCTATATACTTCTACTTCTTCTACTTCTTCTTCTTCTTCTTCTACTTCTACTTCTTCTTCTACTACTTCTTCTTCTTCCTCTTCTATATATATAATAGTTATATATATACATATATGTACATGTATTCAATACCATGATCATCAAAAAGAGTTGTGGACAGCATGTATTTTCTGGAAACACTAGACGGAATTTTCACCTCACTGCCCCACGGAATTTTCACCTCACTACCCCACGATTTGATGAACACTCACTGCCCTACGAAATTTTCACTGCCCCACGAAATTTTCACCTCACTGCCCCCATAGAATTGTTCTATTATTATTTGCCTTATATTGATATGTGATAAATATTAATAATTTAATATATATGAGTATTGTTTGATTTTTATTTATGATTAAATTTTATCGTAGTGAATTATTCCGATGAGTAGTAGAAAGGATCTGGCATGCAAATATTGTGTTGAAATGACCGAAGGGATGGACAGAAAGTCATACAAATATGTTATTTGTAACTTTTGTCAAAAACAAATTAAAGGGGGGGTAATTAGAATGAAAAATCACCTTTCGGCCAACCATAAAGGTGTAGCCCCTTGTGCCAAGGTGCCGGATGAAGTGAAATATGAAATCAAAGAGTATTTAAAGAAGGGAGAAAAATCAAGAAATGATGTACAAAGAAATCGGGAAGAAATTATTGATAGTGGTTCATACTATCAAAGACAAAATCTGTCGATTGGAGGTTCAAGTGGCGGTAGTGTTTCTCAAAGAGGAATTAGGGGACCTATGGATAGGTTTGTGGTGGATGTGGATGGTGATGGTGGAAGTGAACCAAACTCAAATCCGAGAAGTGAGAAGGAAGCTATTAATCAAACCAAGTTGGATGTGGGTAGATTTTTCTTTGAGAATGGCATTCCTTTTAACGTGGCAAATAGTCCATCATTTATTAGTATGTGTCGCTCGATTGGAAACTTTGGCCGCGGTTTTAAACCTCCTACATCTCATGAACTAAGCAAGTGGATATTAGACGAAGAGGTGAAGACCACACAAGCTATTGTTGATGAAGTAAAGAAAACATGGTCACAAACGGGGGTATCAATATTATCGGATGGGTGGAAGGATATGCGAGGGAGACAATTGATAAATTTTCTTGTTAACAATCCACATGGCACAGTTTTTTTGAGATCGGTTGATGCATCTGACGCAATTAAAGATGCAAAGATGTTGTGTAAACTTCTTGACGATGTTGTGATGGAGGTTGAAGAGGATCTTGTAATCCAAGTAATGACGGATAATGCCTCAAATTATAAGGCGGCCGGAAAGTAAACATATACAAAGTAATTTATTAATAATTAATTAATGTTGTCTAGATACATACGAAGAAAAGGAACCGTTTGTCTACCATGAAGCTCAATAAGTTGGTTTATATATTGTATAACAAAAGATTGAAGTTGAGGTGGACGAAAAAAATGGCACTTAAAGAAGATGAGGATCCATTGATTCTTGATGATTTGCCATCCGATGATGAATGGATTGTTGATGAAGATGCATCCAATAATAGCGGAATATCGGGGTTGACTACAATAGATTTAGATGGTGGAGATGATGGTGGAAATGATGGAGACGGTGGTGGAGACGGTGGTGGAAATGGTGGAGACGGTGGAGGAGATGGTGGTCGTGGCCGTGGCCGTGGAGGACAAAAGAGAAAGAGAGATGCATTAGGTTAGTGTCGTTATTTATTATTTATATAATAGTTTATATTCCTTTATAATTATTTACTAATCTATGCCTACCATATATTAATTTTAGAAAAAGGAAAGGGAATGCAATTGTTGGATGAAGAATTGGATGAAGAAGATGGCGGTGAAGAGGAAGATCTACAATTTAATAGTGATTTAATTCGAAGTGACAATGATGGAGATGGTGATGATGGAACTGCGACTGGATATGATCCCTACTTCAAGCCACTAGATACAGATGATCCTTTATGGCTTTGATACATTAGCATAATAATAATACTAGTGTCCTTATTTAATGTTTTTATGGTGCATGGTGATACACTAGTTTAAGACTTTAAGTGTTTAACTATTTGTTTTTTGATGACTTTATGGTTATGTATGACTTTAATTATGTGGTGACATTGTTATTTGTTATTTTGGTGTGATGATTTGAGATTGTTATTGTATTTGTGATATTATTTGCACTTTTAGTATAGATTATCAATATTATGGTAGTTTTGTAATTTTTTATGCATTTTTTTTAAAAAAAAAGTGAGGCTTATGCCTCAATGCGCCTTGAGGCCTACGCCTCGCCTCGCCCCGCCCGGGCTAAACGCCTCAAACCCGCCTCGCGCCTTTTAAAACATTGTCAACAACCACCCACATAAGAGGTGGACATATCCAACCACCCACAAAGGGTGGACAAACCACTTTATTAAGTTCGAATACCGCATCCATGGGTTTCGAACCTGTGAAAATAATCATTAAACTATAGAAGCCAATATTGAATATTAATTATAATTATAGATACTTAATATTCTCAAATGACTCAACCAATTTACAAATTACAACAAAATTAACTGGGCTAGAAACAATTAAGGAATTAATTGGGGCAAAAACAGTGCCTCCGTGGCTTAATCAATGCCTCAATAGACAATAGCTCAATAATATAATTAATGCAGTAGCATCAATGGCTCAAATAAATCACAAAATCAAGTATTGGACAAAAAAAAGGCAATAGAAAATTAGAAACTCATACACGGACTGAGAACTGAGAAGAAAGCTCGCACACGGACTGAAAAGAGACGAAGAGAGTTCGTGTATTCGAAGAGAAAGATGAGGCGTTGTTATCCGAAAAGAGCTCGCTAATTTGATGCTAATTGACCATCTCCTTCTCCAACGACCTACGAAGAGCTCATCCCTTTTTTCCTCCTTTGGTTTATGCAAAGAGTCAGAAGAGAAAGATGCGGCATAGTGCTTTAGTTTATGTTTTTTTTTTGTTCAACCTTTTACCTTTAACTTTAATTTTGAATAAACTTAAAAACATAATTACAATTTTACCCCCAAGATCTTGAAACTTTACTAGCCTAACCTTAAATTTTAAAAAATTATGGGCCCCCTACAAAATTTGGGGCCTGAGGCGAGTGTTTGTTCCGACTCACCTCAGGTCTGGTTCTGATGCCACACCGAAAATGCTAAAAGGTTTGACACTGAAACTACCAACCAACGATAATAAAAATACCGGTTTTGAAATTATCCAAAATTTGTGATACCAATATACATCTTAATTTAATTTTTTTCATTTTTCAAACAAAATAGTAATTTTAACCTTCTTTTTTTTCCTTTTTAAACTGTAGTTAATGTTTTATTAAGATGGATAACATATGGGCAATGGTTTTTAAATCCTAAAAATGTATAAAAGATAAAAAATTATCTATTTAAAATTGCAAGATTCATTTTCAAAATGGTATATACTTTTGACACGAATTACGACTAATATACAATATTATAACAAGTGGCCACAATTACTGGTTTGTCAAAAATAATACAAGGAGACTAACTTGGTTAATGGTGGTGTAATAGTTTTATTCCTCTTCTTTTATTAAACAAGAGGGTAACTTGGTAGCTCATTCATTAGCAAGATATGCTAGCAAAATCTTAGATGATGTTGTTGGCTCGAAAATCCCTCATTGTGGTTGGAAGAGTCTGAAATTTGATGTAATTGGTTATCTCGTTGATTGAATAGTAATTTATTTCTCAAAAAAAATAAAAAGAAAATTAAACCCCTCAACTTTATAAAGAATTTGAACTATGAAAACTTTATGGACCAGCCCAACTTCAGTCCGTTTACAAACACCTGGGCCCAAGCTTTATAGTTGCAAGATTCAATCTCTCAACAATCCAAAGTCCTCACAAATATGGCCCCTATAATGGTGGAGTTCTTTATTAGAAATGGCAAAAAAAAAAAAAACCCGATGGGTTTTCGACCCGACCCAACCCGGATGGAGAGGGGTCGGGTTTTTTTGTGCCCGGGTCGGATTCGGGGCGGGTTAGGGTTTTGGCAATTTAAAACCTGACCTGCATACTTATATAAAAAAAATGTTAATATTAAATATATATATATAGCCTTTTAAGAATCCCTAACCTCATCCAGATGGAATACATTTATATATAGATAATAGATCTGTTAGTGAATTTTGTAAATAGATAAAATAAAAACTATTTTTGTTTGTTTAAGAATAATCAAGATGGAATATATATATATATATATATATATGTGCTATTGTGCTTTTTTTTAAAAAAAAATAAATTGAAAAGCAGTGTGCCATGGGACAGTGCATAAACATATAATGATATAAAGGCATAAAGACTGATTTTTTTTTTATGAACTTACGAATTCGGGGCGGGGCGGGTTTTAAGGTATAAACGCGGAGCGGGTTTGGGTTCCAAAAAATAAACCCGCATCGGGTTCGGGGCGGAGTATTTTAGATGTGAGTCGGGTTTGGTATTGGCCAAACCCGACCCGTTGCCATCCCTATTCTTTATTTGGTTGAATTAATACCAAGAAAAATAATTTTGACATGTATTATTTAATTATTGAAATATCTAAATAAAAAAATACCAAATAAATTTGGTTTATTTTTGTGGGTGCCAAAATTTGAGCAGCCCCACTAGTTATGATTCAAGCACGAATTTGCAAGTTCTACTAATAAAAAATAAAAGAGACTATAATATGTCTTAAAAATGGTTTCTCTCACGAGTTTAGTTATTGGTCCGGCAGTACGTCTACTATATGCGTGTGAGAGTTTTATTAGTTTAAAGTAATGAAGGAAAGTTACAATGACATTGCTTGCGCTGCTTTCTCCCTCTAAAAGTGGTAAAACAAAAGATAAAATATGTAATACCAAAATACTAGCTTAAAGTTATTATCTATGTTGCTAAACTTAACATATACATCTTAATTTATATGTTAAACAAAATAATAATTTCAACCTATACTTCTTTTCTTTTTAAACTGTCGTTAATTTTTTTTATTAAGATTGAGAATAGTGGGATACGGAAATGGAGGTAACCTTGATCTATTTATTTATAGAATAAAAGTTGTCTTTTCAATTTTGAACCTTGTAAGCTCTTACTTACGAGAAAATTGCGCTTACCAGTAAAATAGAACATAATCTTATCTAGTATTGGTGAGATATGACACGTCCAAGAAAAGAATAACTCTCAACTGAAACAGAAAAATGAAAAGACGTACTTGTCATTTGGTGACCGAGCTAGCTAGGGAGTATTGAAACAGCACATGGGAGTGGGTTGGGGGGGTCCATTAATAACTGAAAAGTGACTTTGCAAAGACCTCACTAGGAAATTTGATGGAAGTTTCAACAAAAGACAACTTGCGCAAATCTTTCAATTAAAATCTGAAGATCGAGGGACCCTCCAAAGTATTCAGATAAGTGAAGCCCCATGCAGACAAATTGCCTGAGAGAAAGAGCGGTGGACGCGAACACAACTTTTGATACTTCACTAAATATTATTTCATATATTTATTTTATTTTGCAGATCTATTCTTAATGTGAAAAAATTATTAGGTATTATAGTGCCACCAAATGTAGTGTTTTTTTTTTTCAGAAAAATATTTGGTATTCTATAAACGCATAACGGCATAAGAGAGTATTGCATTTCTACTTAATAGTAATGGGTTGCTCTTTGTATTAAACTCAATGTAAGTGCAAATACGAGCCCAACAAATAACAATCAGCTCTATAACTATATATAAGTAGTGCCCAAATTTAGTATCACGTGAGAGTTTTATTTTTTTTAATGCTGTGTTAATTGGACTGAGCAAAATCTTAACATAAAGAGTAACTAGATGTTGTTTTCAACTAGTAGAGTCTATTTCTATCAACAGAAAGAAGAGAAAAAAAAATAGTCGAGTCTTATTTCTGATTGGGGTCCCAATGACAGCTAGGGATTATGGGTGGTTCAATTTGCAAGTTTTTTCTTTTCTCTTTTTTGAGCAGTTTCCATTTGCAAGTTGGTTAAGGTTTTACGGGTCTTGGTGGTGTGGGTGGTGGGCTCGCCAAAAACTAAATTAACGGCTACCAGTCAGTTTGAAGGGACTGTCTTGTGGGTTGAGAGTACTTAATTTTTGTCCTTGTTCAAAAATAAAGGCGTCCAGATCCATTTAAGCACACCTCTACTGATCTGATCTCCATAATTTATGAAAATATTTTTTTCTATCAAGCATTCTATTATTTATAACATCAACCTTTCTGTCCACGAGTTATTGCCACTTTATCGACACATAATTTTAGGAAAAATTACTCCATAAATAAATATTATTCCCATCTTTTTTTTAAACAAATATTCTTCCCATCTCAAATTAATAATCTCGCTTTTTTTTTCCCCATTTTTTGTATAAGTCTTATATTAATAATCACATTCTTTTTAAGAATGTAATCAATTTACTAAATATTACAATAGAATATAATGTATATTATTAACATTAGTTGGATTAATATTAGCCTTTTTTTATAAAGTAACAAAGTCAAAGTATGACAATCAATTTGGAGACCGAGAGAATAACAATTAGAATTAGAATTTATTTATATACCTTCGGTTTTAAATTAAAATTTCATATTTGCTTTCTCTCTTTTTTAAAGCATACTAATTTATAAAATAATTACTGTGAAATTTGATACATTTATTATGTTACAAAACAAATATTAATAATTTAGCTATTATTAAGACTTAAATTGAATTTGAAAAATAATATTGTGAAATCTCAGCCAGTCTATATTGCCACAAATGCTTAAATATAAAAGAAAGCAGGCACAATTAACGTTTAAGGTCAAACACTATAGTTATACAAATCTTCTAGATTTTCAATTTTACCCCTATAATTATTTCTTTCCCGAAATAAAAAAAATATTTAAATAAGTAAAAAAAATTGAACCATATTTACGGTGGTGCACGTAAACTAGCCAAAACAATTTTTATCGTTAAATTGAAAAAAAAAATATGAGGGAAAAGAAATGCACGAAATGGCGCTGTAGCAATATCTAGGATTGATTTTAAAATGATATACAACCTAGTACTTAGTAGACAATGATATTGATGGTAGATACCTTTTTTTCCAATCAAGCAAATCATTGTTAGATACCATATCTAAATCATACTTAGATTAGATTATATTAGATTACCATGTGGTTGCCATTTCAAATCAAACTCCCAAAAGCATATGTGGTTGCAATTTCAAATCAAAGCATGTGGTTGCTATTTCAAATCAAACTCCAAAAAGCATGTAGTTGCCATTTCAAATCAAACTCCACAAAGTAAAGGGCCTTTATTTTTTGCTTTTGAAAGCTACAAAGGTACAAACGTGTTGCCTCTTTTGTTTTTGTCTTAGCAAAACACAAGTCCTCCAAAAAGCATACCCCATAATCAATAGTTTTGATTCTTTTGGGAAAAAAAAAAAAAAAGAATGATTCAAATAACCATCTTACTTTAATAAATATATTTTTGAGTATATGATTGCAACAAATACTTCTTTTCAGTTCGCATAAATGACTCGTAACGTCAGAACCCAAGAACTCCGTGTTACGAGTACAAAGAGTATACCAACAAAAGGAAGATGTAACTAACAAATACACTAAAACTCCATCTAACCACCTCAATATGACGGAGAACTTATAAATCATATATCATTTCTTGTGTACAGGGGAAAATCAATTGTTCAAATGCAACTTCAAAGATTGTCTCGACATTAAACAGAAAACGTTCCGCCAAATCACATTTTAGCTTCACCCCAGTCTAGGTTTCTTTAATTAAAGAAAAAAGGGAACAAAAAGATTATATAGAATTGATAAACTACGTTAGTACCAATGGGGGTCTGCAGCAGTTAGCTAGAATTTTTTCGCCCCGTTCACGCCATCAGCAAAATGATCTGCGGAATATATGTGAAGCCCTCTTGTTCGCCCTGGTGCTCCTCCTTTAATTGAAGATATATCTAGCACGAATCTACACAAAATGTTCAAAAATTAAAAAATACGTCTGAGGATTAAATAGGCTATATATCTAGAATACTGCCACGTGGTACTCCTAGGCCAATGATGATGAATCACATAAGCTTCTCACATAGGCAAGCCCCTACTTCGATGATGCTCGAGTGGAGCTTCACTATTTGGCGATACCACATGGCACTAACCCAGTGCACCACAAATATTCCTCTAAAAAGTACTTACAGGTTTGAGGATTTATCTATTTCACATGTGTTGCAGTTTATGAGGATCTTCTGGTCAATTTTTGATATCGAATGGTCCATAGGAAGATCGAACATTTTTGTTGCTGAATTAGAAAAGAAAAAAAAATCAAAAGCTCCATCAAATTGATTTTCTTGCAAAAATAAATCAAAATCAAAGGCTCAATAGTTCTAAGTAGTCTAGTACAGAAAACTTACATGATTTGTTGGTAGTGTTGACGATTTCATTCAGACCCAATAGTTTCTACATCATATTAAAGCCAAATTATAAGTAATGGTAATTGAAATGAAGGAAATTTCAATCTTTGGATCAAGAATCTCACCTTAAGACTTTGGTAACAAGTTTCAAGGTCATCATTTACCAAAATATGATCAAAGAGGCCTGGCGAGTTTCTCTGTTCAAGCTCGGCCTTAGCATTACGAAGTCGTTTTTGGACCTGTTCCTCAGTTTCTGTGCCCCTGTTGAACAAAAAACCCAAAGGTCTCAGCCAAGAGGAACTGAAAGGGGGGGAAATGGTTTCTATTATGGCAAAGCTTTGCCTCACCTTGAACGAAGCCGCTCCTCAAGCTCCTCAAAAGAGGGAGGGCAGATAAAGATGAAAATCGCTTCAAGAGAACTAGCCCTCACGGACCTTGCCCCTTGAACATCGATGTCAAGGATGCATCTCTACATCAATCAAATCACACTAACTATTTTAAGTTTAAACATAAATGAAAAATCAATTTCAATATATGCACAAGAATCACTTGGCTGTGAGACTGCGCCTAAGTGACGCTTTAGGGCAGTTATTTTCCATGGGAAATGGACATTTTCCGCCCATTTTCCATCTCTAGTGGTGTTTGGATGCCAACACGGGGAAATGAATGGGATGGGCGTACAACCCACCCAATTCCTCAAAACGCTAGAATTTCAATTCACGCAACCAAGGCCTTGGAAAAGATTACACGTATTTCAAGAAAGAGTTGGCTTTTACTTCCACACGATCTTTATGGGCAATCTAAATCCTTCAAGTGACATTGGCCATAAAAAACCAATTGTTAGCAATTCAATTCTTTGCTAATCACCTTTTCCATGTTTACTATCAAATACACCCATAATTCATGCTATTATTAAAGAAACTGTCCAAAAGCAACCACATTTAGCTGCATAACCGAAATCCACTTTTTTCATCTTTATTTTTTCTTTTAATTGTTGGAGGGTATTTGGGGGGTGCTCCACGGGAAGAACATAACCTTCTTAGTTTTGGGTTCTATTCTGGTGTCACATATTATTAACTTTTCACAAACTTCGAGCATCTTAATTGCCCTGTTTGATACGTCCAAAAAAAAAGGCAAATTGGATCGTATGACCCAATAGATTCGCCTTGTGACCCATATTGACATAATCAAAGGATCCTTTTAAACCTTTCATTTCATTGTACTGCTATATATATATATATATAGAGAGAGAGAGAGAGAGCTAGAGATAATGTAAGATGTATATATACCTTTCCAGCATCAGCAACCACCTCAACAGCTTCAACGCTCGTTCCATAAAGATTTCCATGAACAGAAGCAAACTCGAGGAACTTCCCAGCCTTAATCTCTTTCTCCATAACATTCCGGTCTGTGAAATGGTAATGGAAACCATCCGTCTCCTTTTGCCTTGGAGCCCGTGTCGTGTGGCTTACAGAGAATCCAAACATGGCTGGGAATTCTTGCATTAGCTTATTTATTAAGGTGCCCTTACCAACTCCAGAAGGGCCACTTATAACAATCGGCTTCTCAGCGTCGCCTATAACTCCCTTACTCCAAGCCACCACATCGGCTCCGAAATTCTTTTTGTGGTCTCTTACAAACTGTGTATCCACCTTGCAATAGAAATAGCAAAATTTTACAGAAACCCAATAAAAATTAGATGTTAAGAATTTAAGGGTGTGTTTGACTGCACATCCTTAGATTCCCTCTGTCCCTATTTTAAGAGTCCACGTTTGACTTTCAATTTTTTTAACAATGCACTAACTTCATCACAATCAATGGTTTAGAGCAACTTGCTATCTGATAGTGAGTATTGGTACATTGATTATGCCAGAAAAGGAAAGTGGGCTCTTAGGACATCCCAAGGAGGATAGTCAGTGGACTTATTTCGGGATGGAGGGAATATTTGAATATTTGATTGCATCAAGGAATCATATTTCCATGGTCCAAGTTGCTCTAGCCTAAATATTCCCTTTTGCATGGATCCAGAAACCAGCTCCCTCCTAAGTGATCAAACAATACTAAAAGATGGAAAAAATGAGATGTTGGCATTTTCAAGGAAAATAAAGTGCAATCAAAATAAGTTCAGATGAACAAGGATGTAAACTACCACCATTTTCTAATTTAATTGAGAATGCGTATGATTTCTACTTCAATTAAACAACCATCAATATTCAATATCTGCCTCGAGTCAAATACTAATGAATTTGCCTAAAGTTTTCTTGATTTCATCCATAAAGACACCAACCTCAAGAAACCAGGTGCAGTCAACAGAGGTCGAATTCCCCTTAACGACGAGTATCCGGTCTTCATTCAAAAGAAGAGCCGAATGGCCTTTAAACGGCTTGGGCTTTGTTCCCAACACAGTAGGAATAATCCTACAAATATAACCAAAAACTCATAAAATCAGTTGCCAAACAGAAAGCTCAACGGAATCAACTCTAAGGCTACAATCTGAAACTCACCATTCACCTGTAGATCTGTCAAAAATATGAACTCCAACGGTTGACTCATCATGCGTCCCACCAATCACATACTAGTAAAACATAAACACATAAATGTTAGTTCTTCTAGTTACAACTGTATTTATTTATTTTAGCAGAAGATCAAATCAAAGAATTGATTATCTTACTGTTTTATCCCCAATAAAAGTAGCTGTTTTGTGACCCTTGGATTTCGGATTAAACCCATCCGAGAATTTCTCCTGCACATCATCTACAAAGAAAGCTGGTGCTTCCCCCTAATAACAAAAATCGAATAGATATTAGACTTCAAAAAGGAAACCAATTTGATTAATCTATTCCCCAATGCATTTTGTCTTAATATACTATGAAGTATGAACATACCATAGATATAAGTATTCCTCCAATTCAAGATTCAACCTGATCAAAGCACGTAAAATGACAAAGATTCAACAAAAATACATGGATCCAAAAGGCACTCGACTTAAACAATAAATCCCTTCATAAACTCCACAACTCCCTTGTTCACCCTTGAAATGCAAAAGATTGATCCAAATTCATTATCTTGCTCAAGTACTTATACGTGCTCTGTAATTTACCCTGCTCTATGTAAAAAAGAGACCCTTAACATATTCATGTACAAAGACATAAACCCAACTCACACTAAATGCTTTAGTTCCTATTTTTGAAATCCCAAGTCCTATTTTTACATAATTTTCTCTTCGATACTGTGTATACCTATTTTAGCAATAATTCCATTAATTCACATGACCCACAAAGCATTCACTCTATAGAAACAAATAACATGGAAAAATGTATGGTTCAAATAAAATCTAGCAAAAACAATTTAGACATATAGGCTCCGTTTAATAACAAAGTTGGAAAAGTATTGGAAAAACAATTACTTTTATTATAAGTTAGAAGATGAGACGAGTAATTTAATCAGATGTTGTCCATCTTCCCTTATGTTTTTTTTCTTCCTTACCACAAATAATTTAATTCCATAAAAAAGCAAGAAGTAAGATAACATCTCAATACATCACTCAACTTATTTTCTAACTTTCCACACAAACCAATTATTTTTGTTATTATTTTTCAACTTGTTACCGGAACCATAGTCTTCATGCACAAGAGCAGAATAAAAGAAAAAGGAAGGGGGGGTTTGCAGAGTTTGTACATAGCTTTTTTCGTATCAATAAGCTGCACAAAAACATAGCAACATATATATATATATATATATTATATGCACACAATATACAAGTAGAGCCATATATGCACAAAAAAATCAAAAATTAGACACACAATATAGAAATAGATACGTATATATATATATATATATATAAACAAACAATAGCAAAAAGTGGATTTGAAAAGAGGACTATAAGATTTTAACGGAAAAGAAACAACCCAATTAGTTGAGAGAGATCTCACTTACCAAAGGTGGAAAAAAAAGTGCGAGATCTGTCCACTGAACCCTGCAATTTCAAGATCTTATATTTATAAATTACAATGAATAAAAAATCAAAACACATAAAATACTCCAACAAATCAATCAACCAAAATCTAACAATCAAAATGTCTATCAATAATCAACAACCGAATCCCATTTAACATGAATACAACCCAAAATTTACGAAAAAATAACTCACATTAAAAGTTATAAAAACATAATGGGGGTGAAGAAAAAGAGAAATCTGAAAATTAAAGACAAAAATATATGAAACAATAATTGAAAAGGAAACCACCTCAATCTAGCTAAAATCGAGAGATCAAAGTACTGATTTTAACGAAGAAGCTTTTTTTTTCTTCTTGTTATTTCAAAGAAGTGGGTCACTAAGACACAACCTTCGAGTAGATTTATAATTGGGTTGCTTTGTTTTTCAAAAGAGAAGAAACTTGGGGTGGTGGCAAGAGTAGTGATGAGGGGGGAAGAATAATAAATTGGCAGAAACATTGAGAAGCATTCCTCCCATAACCTTTTTTCTAGAGAGAGGAAGTCTAGAGAGAGAGATGGGGTCCTGCCAACGAGGTGGGTTTTTTTTTTGGTCGCATTCAGTTCACGAAAAATTTTAATTTTTTTAGGAGCTATTTGTGTCTAATAAAAAATTTGAAAATATTTCATTTATTTATTAGTCCGATAAGAAGAGAATAAAAATTTTAAAATGTCTTACTTAGCGAGTATGTAACATATATTTGTTTATTATTAAGAGAGTCCGTCATCAGACGAATAAAAAATAAAATATTTCAAATATTTTATAAAATGCAAATAGTAATTACTTTTTATTTTCGGTGCATTCCTGCTGGAACAAAAATTGAACTCAAAACCCACGTTAATCGAAGTGAGAGCTTGCCACGGCTAGTTCTAGTGGTTTTGGTTCACAAAACTTATACACCAGCTTTTTATTATTTTATTTTATTTTTGAAAAAAAATAATTTAGATGGTGTTGTTGACAACGCAATTACAGCCCGTTTGGATCAAAAGAGATGGACGGAAAAGAAATGGTTAATTATGAGGGGGAAATGAAATAGAATGAAAAAAAATGAGTTTAATTTTATTATTATTTGGATAGTGAATGATGAAAAAAATAATAATGAAAATAAATCTTATTTAAATAGAAAGAGGAAAATAAAGGAGATAAATGTAATTTAATATATTTTTAATGAACTAGGCTTAAATTTGGAATAAGGTGAAAATTCATTAACAACTTTTCATTTCCCTCCCAATTCTCCCAATAGTGAATGGAAACAAAATAATATGATAGAATGAATTGACATTTCCTCTTATTCCTTCCGTTTGTTTTTCATTTCCTCTCATAAATCTATCTAAACAAGAAAAATATAATTCATTCTTCTTTTTTTCTTTATTCTCTTTCTCATTTTCTCAATCCAAACGTGTTATAATTATAATCAATGTAATATATAACATTAGAAGTGAATAGAATAATTTCTTAAAACAGTACTATTCTTTAATAAAAGAATAATTAGTTTGGCAATTTACGTTTTTTTTTCCTTGGGCATTTTAAATTTTAATTTGGGGGCTGTACTAAAGGAATGGTCTCGATTTTTCGAATCGTGCTCGATAATTAATGAAAATTTATTACATTGGTTGAAGAGTTCGTTAAGAATAGTATTAGACAAAGGGATTGCCTTTCTTCTTTCTCTCTTAGTTATTCTCTAGTTTGAACTTGTCATTGATGTGGTGAGTTTGGATTTTTTTGTTTTTTTTTTAAAACTTATGATGAGTCTAAAGTTATTGGTCCCTACACAAGGAGAATTATTGTGACCCTATTTTATCATTAATTACTAGTAGAAGAAGTGTTTCTTTAGAGAGAATTCTATTTTAAATAATGTGACAATGACATGGATATATTTGAACTAATTATATTATTATAATATAGGGTCACCATAACCCTCCTTAAATGACAATTAATAAATTTGGACCCTGTATGTATGAATAAACATGGGATTTAATAAGATAGGGTGGGAGATTTGAATCAGAGACTTATATTAAACATTGTGAGTTTATATCATATGAGCCACAACTAGATTTGAGTTCTTAGAGAGATTTGGAACTTTCCCTTATCGATGTCGTTTGATTGTAACAAAGTTGAAATTCGGCCAAGATTTGCCAATTCCTTAAGAAACACTCCAATTTTAATTACACGGTTCGTAAACAAGAAATTTAACTCATTAGTTAGTTTCGAACACTTAAGCTATTAGTTTTAGTAACTAAAAAGGATGTACACTTAAATGTTTATAAATTAATAGCCTTGAGACCAGTATTTTTTATTAATTTAACGAAAATTAATAATTACAAATTTAGAGAGCTTTCATCATCGACCGCATGGCATGACATCCTCAAAATGAAGAAGTTGATGATAATATATAATCTTTGATTATGCTTTCTCACAATGAAGCATAAAAACATCAACGGCACTAAAAAAATTCTTGCCGCAATAGGAGAGTACAATCCATGACTTTAGAGATGAGATTCAATCAGGTTTGATAAGCCACTCTTGTTTTATATTTTAAGAAAATCTCATAGCCGATTTATTATATACTTTCTAAATAATTATTAATTTAAGGAATATTTAGGACCTATAGAATTTAGTAAAGAAAAAAATTTAAATGTATTATCTTATGAATTTAACGAATTATTAATTTAATAAGTTATTTTCAAGTTGAAAATGACGAAAAATATTATTTAGCTGAAGTTATTAATTTATCATATATTAAATTACAAAAGTTCTACTATACTTGGTAGTTATCTTTGAGTTGTGAGTTCGTACCTCAAAATGTTATTTATTAATTTAAATAATTTTGTATTCTTCAAGAATTGAGGTTTATTTAATGCAATACAATAATCTGTGGATGAATTAGTGCGGCGTTAATGCAGGATGATTCTTGCCGCTTTGGTCTTCTTTATTTGGAAACTTTCAAATTTAGGGCTACGTTGTTGCTAGGAATGCTTGTGTAACCAATGGAGGCACTCTATTTAGATTCCACTTGCTTTGACACCCACACGTGCAATAAGATTAAGATCCACACGTGCTTATTTTTTGAAAAAATCAAAGAGAAAATGAGTTCTAAATACTTCCTCTATAATTATATTTAAGTTAGGACACCTTATTTTTTCAAACTAAATAGAGGATTTTCTCCTCAATTTGTTTTAACTATAAAGATAATTTTCAAATCTTTTTTTAATAAATGGATACACTCCTTTTTTAAAACAATCAATAGTACCATTACTACAATATTTTATTTCTCTATTATCATTAATGATTATTAAGTCTCACCAACTATCTCCACCACCGCCGCCAACCAAAGCTCCGACTGCCACTCCGGAGCTCTGACGACCATTCTCATACCTCCAACAGGGACATGGGAGTCCGGCGAGAATTTTTATATAGTGCAAAAATAAATTTTCACTCAAATTTACATCTTTAAAAATTTGTACCAAAATTTATATCTTAATTTGTCTACAAATTTGATACAAGAATATATTTGCACTAAAATTTATAATATTAGTTATTTGCAAATTTAATGCAAAAATAGATTTGCGCAAAAATATATATCATTGGTTACTTGCAGATTTAGTGCAAAAATGAATTTGCACTAAAATATATATCATTAATTGATTGCGAATTTAGTACAAAAACGGATCTGCACTAAAAATATATCATGAGTTGCTTGAGAATTTAGTGCAAAAACATATTTGCATTAAAATATTTATCATTTGTTACTTAGGGATTTAGTGTAAAAATAGATTTGCACTAAAAATATATCATGGATTGCTTAAGGATTTAATGCAAAAACATATTTGCACTAAAATGTGTATCATTTGTTACTTGCAGATTTAGTGCAAAAGCATATTTGCACTAAAATATATATATATCATTAGTTGCTTGCGAATTTAGTGGAAAAACAAATTATCAGTATCTACGCCGGAGTTCCGGTGAGGTCATGACATTCTGATTATAATTGCTAGAGCTCCAGAGGGGGATAATGGTAGTAGTGGTAACCGGTGGTGACTAATTCATTTTTAAGAAAAAAGAAAAGAAATAGATGAAGGGTTATTTCGGGTAAAGAAAAATTAGTGTCCTTATTTTAGAATAAAAATGTAATGTGTCATTCTCTTAAATATAATTATGGAGGAAATCTTTTTAACCAATTGCCTCAAAATAAAAATATGATATGGAAGTTATAAACTTTGTGTATTCAAATTTTTATTTAATGTTTTTTTTAACAAAAGAGAAGCAAGCATTCATTTCATAATAAAAATAGTCATTACATAATTCCTCTATTAATCTAGCCTTCTTTTTATCATACATATCATAAAGTAGTTCTTCATTAACAAAAGATGGGAAATAATAATAAAAAATCATACAAAAAAAACTTGTCCTTTTTATAATTAGCTAACTTGTCTAATACTTTGTTTGTTTCTCGGTAGTTAAAGTCTATCCAACATATTTTAAATTCACCGCTCAAAGTCTTGATATCCATCCCATAGAGCTTGATTGACACATTTCTAAATATAGCTTCATTCCTTATTTTCCATAGGGCCCACAGAGTAATTAACTGCTTTGTAACAATAATACTTGGTTTCTCCATTTTATGTAAGTTTAAGATTGATGAGTTGATATCAAAACCTTGCCAATCAAACCATTATGCTCTTTTTCTAAAGTTTGCAAAGACTTTGCAATGTTTAATAAAGTGTAATTGATCGTCCACTTCTCCACAGAGGTTGCATAATGGAGATGGGATTATATAATGAATAAATAAGTTATATGCATTATGGACTTTATTATGAACTAGCAGCTAGATAAAGTTTTTAGATTGTATTCATTATATAATTGGTCATGTTTGTGTTCCGTAAAAATAACACAATTTCATGTCGTATCATATCATGCTTCCGCTTTACTATTATTTGTGATATCATATTGTGTCATACAACCTAAAAACACAAATTACCTATCTAGTATCTACTATTATTTAAAGCTGAAAGGCATTTTTATATTTATGAAACTGTGTCAAGTTTTTGGTTTTCCTATTTTACTGTTGAGGCCTTTTATTTCATTAAAAATAAATTTTATTTAGGTAAGTAATAGGATTCAAACCTCCGTTGCTAGCAGGGTACCTAAACTCTCAACCACTTTACTACATTTTTTAAAAATTAATTATATCTAAATCGTTCTCATATTACTTGTGCACAAAACTTTAGTGTAGGTCGGAAAATACCCTAGAGGGGGGTGAATAGGGTTTTTAAAACTTAATGGAATTTTTAAAATCAATTTAAAAATGTTTGATGTCTATATCAATCAACCAAACAAAGAACAAAGATAAATTAAATCACAAGAAGCAAATAACACAAATTAAGAGTTCAAGAGATAGAAAGATTGAACCGATCAAAGTCGAAGACTTTTTGTCCACACGGTTCGGCTTGTTAGCCCCTACTCCGCGCTCGGTTAGTACCCCGAGAAATTCCACTAAAACCGATCTCCTTCCGGGTGAAGATCAAACCTCTACAAGTGTATTTTTCTCACACACTCTTACAAGTATTGAAATTCTCTCAATACTCACACAAGAAAAACTCTCTTGCTATCTTAAGAGATAAACCTCTCTTAATATTTGAAAGAAATGATTTGGTGACTAACACCAATGTACAATAGCTGTATAGTGTATGAAGATTACAACTTAAGCTCACACTAAGAGATATCAAATTTGATCAATAGAATATAGCTCAAAATAAAGATGATTGATCAAAAGCAATGTTCTTGAATATTTGAAAATGAGTGTAGATGAAGAGAATATAGTAAGAATGATTCAAGTGAGTTTAAATAAGTTTTAGAATGTGTATATATAGTCTAAGACATCATATGGCCGTTTGGAGGGAGTTGGTAAGAGTTTGGTGCCAAAAATGGTAAAAAATCAAAACTCCAACGGGTAATTTCTGGGCCATCAGTCGACTGAGCAGTGCTCCTTAGTCGACTGAGCAAGCCTCAGTCGACTGAGCCTCTCTGCTTAGTCGACTGATGGACTCTGTCCATCAGGCCAAAAATCCAAATTTTGTACTTTTGTAATTTAGCTCTAAAACCACTTTTAATGCTTGAAAAATGTAAAATATAGGTTCCTAAGACACCTATTTTTGTAAGAGTTTCAAATGAGATCATTTACAATTAAAAATGAATTAATTTCAAAAACGATTTTTCTTTAAAAGAGGGTTTTTGAAAGGATTTTAATTCAACCTTTGTTTTGATAAATTTTATGACAAAGAAGTATTCTATGAGCTATTATAATGATCAATCTGAAACCTTTACAAAAGGAAACTAAAGCACTCACTCACATAAACAATAAGGAGTCTTCGAGAGCTTTGTTTGTATTGCTTCGTTTCTTTTCTTCCTTGGCTTCATTGTTCTTCAAAGAGATCTCATGGAAGTTGTGTAAGGTGAGAGACATGGATTGCAATACTTCGTAGATGAATGACCTTGAATTCGGCTTTTCGATTAAGTCCACATATGATCAATTTGTTGTAGCTATGACTTAAAACACCAACTAAGTTAAATTACACATGATTAACTTTATTGTTATTATCAAAACAAGATTAGTGACTTTCAAGTCAACATTTAGTTCTAATAAAAACTAAGCAGCCTACTTATTTATACCCTTGCTGTTGGTTGGATCCATGAAAAACTCTTTTACTTTTGCCTAACATTTCATCAGTCACCAATTAAGTATTTTTAATAACTAACCAAAAGATGTTTACATTTAGTAGGTGTGATAATACGTCATTAATCACCACTAATTACAAATATTTTTTTTGTGGTACTAATTAGTAATTCTATATGACAATAAAAAATTGACATATCAATGTATCAGTTATTCATTAATTAAAATAAAATGTTATATGATATTTTGAACTAATACATAATGATTATATTTAATATATTTAATATATTAAATATTTATATCTACTTATAATTATTATTTTTGAAAAATGACTTTTATGTGAGAGCGGTGTGTATCTAATTTCAAATAATCACATAACGAAGAGTGTTAATATTTGTTTCGAGAATAATCCACACTTCACGTGACAAAAAGATCTTTATTTCCATATGTGTCATGAAATAAAGAGTGTCCTCACCTATTTTCAAATATATATTGTTTTAATAATAAATCCTCCTTTTCTTTACATTATAAGGAACTATGGTTTTTAATTTTAAAAATATATAAAGAGATACAAAAAAAATGGTGTTATTAATATTAAATTTTCTTTTTAAATTGTTAGTAATGCGTATATGCGGTACAAGTTACCACCTAAAATATTTATATGTATCAAAAATTAGGTGGGGTCAATTTATTAATGCCCAATATTTATATTACAAAATATCAAGTTTGACCAAAAACTTTTTACAAAAATTATAAGAGTTTAATGGTTAAAAATATAAATGTTATGATGTGTATTAGTTATACACTATTATATGAGTTTTACACACACATCAAGATATCACATCAAAATTAAAATAGTCACATTAATAATATGCACACAATAAACTTTAATTCATCAATAATTTTTTCTACATTAAAAATACTATAACTTAAAATAAAAAAGTTCAAAAATTAATATATAAAATCTACTAATCAAGATTAATTAAACAAGATCCGTCATGACTATAGAATTATGTAAAAAAAATCAAGAAAAATTATTAAGTAACATTTGAAGACATACTTTATGTATTCATATATTATTGGTCATCTTAGTATGTCATTTTTAGAAATGTTTGTGATTGGATTATTTTCACATTTAGTCTTGAGTTTAATTTGTTAAAAAATTATTTTGTCGATATCAAAATAAGATAAAAAAATATGATTAAAAGATTCTTTAAAAAATTGAAAACAAGTCGGTCTAATCCGGTTTACTTTTAGTTTTTTCAGCATAAAGATGTATTGCACATATGTTTCGGTAGTTCAAAACGTTAGACTATGCTAGACAATGGGCCTAAAATAGACTGATTGATATTTGTCAATTTATATTCATCAGACGATACTCTTTTTTATCCTATTATCAAATATTATTTATTTCACCGTACCATATGGCATGGTTATACCATAGTAACCATAGTATATATATGGACAAGTATATAGCATGTGCGATACACAAGTATTTTGTAAAAAATAATTCATCTTATAAAATCATAAAAATCTATGTAATAAGATAATTATTTTGTAATAATTGAAATATCACCATTTAAACTAAAAATGGTGTATAATAAGAGAAGAATAAGAAGATAGTTAGACGAGGAAGATAAAAAATCAAATAAGAAATAAATAAGTTAATATAAATATAGACATTTAGTTTTTATAAAGAAAGAAAATAATAACATTAATATAGATAAAATATGGTGGCAAAATATCAAAATGGTGATAAAAAAAATGTTTTCATTACTTGCAGTTTTTATAGGCACTATAAAATAATATTGTAGTATTGTAAAGTTTATATTAACATTGATATGCTGTGTAAAGTCTATATTTTGGTTGGTTTTATTCTTTTGACAAAAGTATGTTTGCTTGTAAGTTATTTGAGTCATTCGAGATTGCATTTGAAGAATTACAAATAAGCCAAGCTACCGATACGATGCATTGAAGATTAATTCAAGATAGATATAGTGAGCATTAGTATTTGAATTTGATTTCCTAAGTTAGTTAAAAACAATGGATATTTGTGTTTTTAAACTGAGTTTTTCACCCTCAATAGGGTGGATTGGTACGCACAATGCTAATGTGTACCGGTCTAGCTATATCTTCAAAATTTTTATAGAATTCGTTTTCTCTGAAGGGCGGACCGGTACACATTCTACTAATGTGGACTGGTCTGGCATTTAATGGTGAACCAATACATGCATTACTAATGTGTACCAGTATGTTAAGGTTTCTGGGCATTGATTTTTTTATCATAAAATTTATTTTTTTAAGTTATTTTCCTAATCCAAAAATGTTTTTGACTTAAGTTTTTACCTATAAATAAAACCCATTGCCTTATGTCAAAAACACACATTTTGAACATTTTTTACACATGTTTTGAGAGAGTTTTTTACACCTTAGAGAGAAATCAAAACCTCAAAACATAAAACAACCTTAAGGCTTTTTATTCATGCCAAAGTAAGCGTTCTTTTTATAAAGAACAAATCAGGTCCCAAGTGCGTGTGCTTTGCAAAAAAAGTTAAAAAAACAGTGTGATACCTTGGCGAGTGATTCGTTGTGAACCTGTTCGTGCGATTTGAACAGGAGGACTATACGCGCAGAAGGTGAAGACTTTTGGAGGTGGCTTGTGCGATTTAAGTTTTGTAAATATATGTGATTTGTGATTAATCGAATCTGTAAACCTTTATACATATAGTGGATTGTTGAGAATGTTGAGAATTAGTCCTGCACTGCAAGGATACCTCGTTAATTATAGTGTTTGCTTATCTGTTTAATTGCTTGATTAATTGATGTGAATTAGAAAATATCAAACAGGTTTTCCAAAATTAAAATTCATAAACTATTAGGGTTAACTTTTTGATTCGATTAAAATTGATTTTTAAGAATCCAACCGCTGAATAACAAACCTAGGGTTATTTGTTTAATTCGCTTCCGGGCATCCTGACTTTTTTCATACTGTTTTATGTAGAAATAATAATTTTAAACATAAACCTAGTTTTAAAATAGGAATTATAAAATAGTCATTACTCATGTTATAATTAGATAGTTACATATATATACACAAATAATATTAAAGACTCTTTTATCCATTCTCAACCAAAAAATAAAATATATATTAACATTATTTGACAAAGTTCAATTCAAAAAATTAACATGGGTATAAAAATTAATAACAATTTAATCTTGCACCAAAACCTCAAAAAGAGGAAATGAAATTTTTATATTCTATTCATTTTGATAATAGGATATTAAAATATGAAACAAAACGGACTCTTTCTATTAAATTCCAAAAAAAAATAAGGATCAAAACATAGTATACTTTTATAAATGTGCCATTAGGGAGAGAAACCTTACAACTTTTTTTTTACAATTTAACTAAAAATGATTACAATTATTAACATACTCTTGTAGTAGATGTACACAATAACATTAACGAAAAGTGGGAATAGCTAGTGGAATACATATATTTTAGGGGGGGAGATATTCATTCCCCATATTTTAATGATATAATTAATAAGGACACTTGGCAAATTGTAATTGAAAGAGAAAATTTTACTATCAATGATGATATATGATTACAATTGGATTAGTTAAGCATGTTTCGACTCCATTAGTTAGATAATATTAAATAAATTCCCATAAATTGGAAGTGGCCAATTAAAGATATTTAATTCGATTAATTGATGTTATTGAGAAAACAATTCTCTGTGTATCTAAACGTACACTTTTTTCAAGATATTGAAAAATAGAGTTTGTTTAAAAAAGTTTTAGGTAAAAGAATCAAAGAATAATATTTTTGTAAATTAAGGGCATATATTTGATCAAATTCCAAAAGAAATCTAAAGTTAACTTTGCAGTATATTTTTGAATTGTATTTTTTATGAAATCATGCAAAATTAAGTTTGCACTACATTTTGTTTAGAATATTATTATAAATAAGTGTTTAATTGACAATTCTTTAGAATAATTTTAACAAATTACATATTCAAAACATATTTTTTAATAAAATGCACATAATAATTTTTTCGAAGTTATGCAAAGTTAAATTTGCACTCCTTATTTTTTGAAACATTACTATGTATTTGTGTTTATTTGACGTTGTTTTAAAGTTTTATGAATGAAACATAATAATATACTTGTTAAAAAATATAAATATATCATACAAAACAAATTTACATTAAATTTTTTTGATTACAAAGTTAAGTTCGCACAAAATACAATTTTGTGCAAAGTTAAGTATGCACTCTGTCAAAACCCTTATTTTAAAATACAATTGATAAATAAGTCCTTATTTCGTAATGATAATGCTATCTGAACCCTTATTTCAAAACAAATATTATTCATTAGTTTTTTTTGAAGAAAACATTATAATGCAAGCCCTTTTTGCTTTATTTCCAAACTTTTTTGTATTTGATACGAATTTATTATAGCACATACTCTAATAATCTCAAATAATTTAGGTACATTAATTTTTTTAGTAAACACTACTAGAATAGGAGACAGTACAATAGCATGCAAGTATGGAAACAAAAACTTTGAACCATGATTTCAAGTAAAGATCTCAACCAATTGTGAATGGTGGTTGTTCCAATCTTTGATAATAGGTCTAGTGTATGTTTACTATATTAAAAGATATTTAGAGTTTTTTATCTGTTGGAATTTGAGTCAGGACGCTTATGACATGTTGACCCGAACTATTATTGTATTCATATTTAAATAAATTAATTAATAAATAAAAAAGGGGAGGTTGCAAGCAGTTATTTTAAAAAGCTATTTTCAACTTCTCTCTTGTTTTTCTTCTTCGGTTGTTTTTTTTTCTAAGGAACATGAAAAAAAAAGAATCTCTTTTTTTTTAAAAAAAAAAATATCTCAGTAAAATTGAATGAAATATACAAAGTTCTTGAGTTGTGAAACAAGGTGCATATCCAAGTAATTTACATTTAGACTAAGCACCAATCATACATACTTATATAATCATCAAAAAGTATGCGATCATAATCTAATTATATGTTTGGCTTCCATTATTTTTCAGCATTATCGATAGAGGAAATAATTACAATCATGTAGAAGAAATACAATAGAGAGAGAGAGTTTGTGCTTAGGAATTTTCGAGATGATCTATTTAAAGTGGCTAGAAATTAGGTAGAAGGGCTTATTATACATTGATTTTTACCAAAAATCCAATGAATAATATTTTTTTGAATGAAGGGCCTATTTTTAATTGGTAATTTGAATGAAGGGCCTATTTTTAATTGGTAATTAGTGTAAGAGGCCTATTTTGTTTTATATTTTAAATGAATGTATTTGAATAAATTTAAATATCATTTAATTAATAAAAACATGTTATGTATTACCTAAATTACCCCTTTTTATGAAATTTTCACAAAAAATATGGATTGCAAAGTTTATATTGCAATAAAATATGAACTGCAAAGTTCATATTGCAGTGAAATATGTACTGCAATATGAACTTTGCACTAAAAATATGGACCGCAAAGTTCATATTGCAGTAAAATATGGACTGCAATATGAACTTTGCACTAAAAATATGGACTGCAAAGTTCACATTGCAGTGAAATATGGACTGCAAAGTTCATATTGCAGTGAAATATAGACTGCAAAGTTCATATTGCAGTCCATATTTTAATGCATATTGATATTTTTTTAGTTTATTTTAAGGGTTGGGATGTCATTTTATAATGAAAAAAAAAGACACATGTCATATTATCAATAAAATAAAAAATAGGCCCTTTATTTTAAAAAAAATTATTCATTGGCCTTAGTGTGAAAATCTTTCTCTAATAAGCCCTTTTTTTTAATTGCCCCTTAAAGTGGCTTAGGTCAATTCTATGATTGTGAAGAGAAATGAGAGAAAAATATATTGCATTGATTATTTAAAATGATACAAGGAGAGTCATTATATAGGGTTAAGAGAATCTACAATTAAGGTAACACAATTGCCTAATTATGCTACAATCCTTAATTAAGGATATGGGAATGTCAACTATAAAAATACGGTAACTATGCATGTGAATGCAATATATGCTAACAATGATAAATATGTAATCTAACAGGTAAGGAGATGACTCTACGTGTCCAATGATCACTTACTAGAAGTATAGTATTGTTTCTCTCGAGATCGGTTTAATGGTATGTTTAGAAAATGAGCAAGCTTGGATTGAAAAATAAATTTTGATCCCTTTACCACTAAAACAATCGAGTCAATAATGACTTATAAGGTGTGATTGACGCGTCGGAATAAATAGTCAAATAGGATTATTTAATTTTATGTGGATAGAATAAACAATTCCACCTCTTAAGTGAGATTCGTTAATCCCTCTTTTTGTGGGATAAAAAGTTTTAGTGGAATAAATAATTCGTCCTGATATCCAATTTTAATAAATACCAAACAATAGATATAATAAATTATCATATCCCACCTTCTTACTCTGCACGTCAAACGCAAACATGATGTACTTAAATCAACGGATGCTAAACTTTATATCCGCTCCAAATTAAAGTTTGATTGCAAAAGCAAAAAAAGTAAAGAAATTGTTTTCCGGAATAAGCAACAAGTGGGGCAAGGTGATCTATGTGAAATTGACCCACCCAAACATGGCCTAATCTTTGCGCAATTAATGTTCAATTGGTGCATTGATACCACTACATGCTTTTCAACTTTTTAACGTATTTCTTCAATTGCCATTTGCTCATTGGTTCGTACTTCTGTGCTATGTGTAACCTCAAAAAGTAAGAGATCAAAACAGAACTTAAAATCGAATCAAAAGTCTCAACTTGCCCACAATCATAATGACCCACTTGTTTCACCACTGCATCTCCCGTGAACCAATAATACAGATGAAATATTCGTGCCCAGATCGTGTAATTGATCACAAATGTAGCAACTCTAGTGTCGATGGGTCAATTGTTGTATATATCTACTTGCGACTACAATGTATACTAGGAGGTTACAAATTGAGAAGTGTTTATTAGATTCGTTGGTTTTTGTCATTAGAATCATTTATGACAGAGTGATACATAAATTAATTATAAGGGTTTCACGCGACACTAGCATGCTATGTGGCAGGCCGAGATTTAACTGAAGGGGCAAAATTTTATCTTTCACTTTTCGAAGTGTCAAAAAATTTATTCATAAAATTTTACTAAACATCATTTTGAAGTACTATACTATCAAATTATAGTGCTTTTGGCTATAGTCTTACATCCTAATTATACGTTCATATTATATAAAAGAGTCCCTCGGCCTCGATGCTTAAGCAAATGGATCAAATTATACATAATAGTACTAGATTTTATATATGACTCACTAATACACAATTGTTAAAATACAATAAAGAATTTTGTTTTCAAACGGTTTTTGAGTAAATTAAAGTTATTTTACGCACAACAGACTAAATCTTTCAACCAATTCGGTCAAAACAAGCCATTCATTCCGGATTAGGGGATTGCCTAGCCCTTAAAGATTATCTCTTGTGCGACTTAAACTCATTAAGAATTGACATACCACCAAATTAAATCTATCACTCTTAATAAATTAGGTAGGGATTGTCAATATTGTAAAATTAGTGGAAAATACATAATTCGAAATCAACCTAACAAGCTAACATGCCCACTATCGAATCTACTAAAAATTTATATAATGAAGTCAAATTAAGGTCACATCTCGCATACCCAACCTAGTAAATAGGAAAAACAGACAAATAATAAATATACATGTGACATATTTATTTCAAATGCTCAAGGAGTCAAGGTGGGTGCCGAATTCATAGCAAAATCAAAGAAACATTGTCATGTGAGGGGTACACAAATGTATGGCAATGCCAATAAACATGTAATGCTCAAGAAAACAATTAAAACACTTTCTTTCTGAAAAAAAATAATAATATAAAAAAATCTGAATTTCAAATTAAAAGTCCTTCTCTATTTTTAAGGAATTCGAGATCAGTAGGCATATTCTTTTCACTAGGATTTTTTTTTTCTTTTTAGTAGGAAATTAATAGTCCTTTTCTACTTAAGTTGACCCTTCACATAAGTTGTTTCACTTCAAATTTTGGAAAACATAAATTTTAGTATATAAATTAAAATCAATCTTGCTATTTGCCATTTTCAGAATTCTATAGACAAGAAGAAACAATTTAATGGAACAAATTTTATTTTTATTTTTTACATCTTCATGATAAGGAAAGCTTACATGTTTCACTGAACCAATACGCAACTATCTTCCATAGACTTATATTAATAAATACCCCGGCAAGTGTTAATTATTAAAAATTTTTTGTTCATCTTATATTTCGAGTTTTGTCTGGGCTCAAATCGAACAAATTGGGTTGGCCGAGCACAAGGCCAAACCGTCAATGGCCTTGTCGACTTAATGTTTTATTACGTATTTTTGTAACTCGTGTTTAAATATTAACGGTGACAATTTAACAAATTGAACCGTATTTAAAGCCATTCTCAAAAATAAAATAAAATAAAAAAGTATTAAAAACCCCATACTTAGGCCCAAACAAATTACAAAGTTTTAGATCCTGCCGAACCAAATTAATATAGTCCAGCCTGTTTGGGTTTGGCTGTGGGGTAACCAAAATTCACTGTGCTCTCAAGCTTGATTGGATGCCAACGAGTTCGGTTTAAAACCCGTCCTACCCAATCCAATGTGAGTTTTATTTAGAACAACTCAAACACGCCCCATATTGGGTAAAACTATATTGTGAGTCCCTGAATTCTATTATAAAATTTAAATATTCAAAACCCAGTTAATTATGGATGTCGATATGTTGTCATTAATAATAATAGATTGTTGTATAAAAGTAGCTTTATTAATGAATTACTCATTTAAGAAAAGGTATGAATAAATCTTGACCCATCCAAACCTGGGATAATTATATTATATTACGAAATTATTTAAAGACATATATTATATTCTGGACGTGGCATGTAGTGTCACTTTATGCAAATCCGAACACACCGAGTGTTGAAAAAAACTGCCCCAGCTTAAATGGTAACTTGGGTCACACTTGAAGTACCATATGGCTCGGTACATTTGGGACTGGGCCGATAGGCTTAAGAATATTAATCCATTTCTACGCTGGTATATACTCCTTGACTTAATAACTAATAAATTAAAATTTCATTTGTCATTTAGTTGTATAACTCATCTCATTTATAATTATTTTATTATAAATTTATAGAGGATGATTTTTTTTGCTACATGAATTTGTATAATAGTTATAAGTTATGTAATTTTAACTATATTTTTACGTTTTCTTGTTTAATGTCTTAAAAATTAATTGAGTTTATGAATATATGAAAATTTTAAAATAAGAACCTTAACTTAAGGTCCCTATTTACGGACCGGGCCATTTGACACCCTTCTCGATAGAATTTTTTGATGAAATTTGGTGGGGATGTTTTTCATCAAGTGTTAAACATCTCCACCAAATTTCATCAAAAAATTCAACCGGGAAGTGGGTTAACTACAGGATTGAAAAATATTGGTCCATATATATCTATTTCTGGACCAATATTTTTCAATTCTGTAGTTAACCCACTTCCCGATTGAATTTTTTGATGAAATTTGGTGGAGATGTTTAACACATGATGAAAAACATCCCCACCAAATTTCATCAAAAAATTCTATCGAGAAGGGTGTCAAATGGCCCGGTCCGTAAATAGGGACCTTAAGTTAAGGTCCTTACTTGAAATGTACTGTATGAATATATATATATATATATATATATATATTTCATTTTTGCAACCAAACACTAAATTTAGATAATTTACGACTTAAATAATTTAATTTGTAAATCGGAGAACAACCAAACAAGCTAATCAATGTATCACATTTTAGTAAAATATTTAAAAGAATATAATTGATTGCAACAAAGGTAGAATTTTTTGAGCAAATTAGAACCGGAAGTCTTAATTCAAACCGAGGGAGTTTAAAAAAAAAATCACGGTCAACTTACCGCAAGCATTTTATATAATTGGTGATTGAGACGTAAAATTTTTACGATTAGTTTTTTTAAGTACAAGTGATAGTAAATATGGGTGATTCTTGGAGAAGGGACTAGATTGAAATTTGGTGCCCATATGAATCATCAAACTTTTATCATTTACTCTAAGATCCGGGTCTAACAGGAAATGTCACTGAATTTAGATTGAGTTAAATACAATAGATCAATGTGTAAGGTCCCTACTCTATTGCCTAAAAGTTTCATTTGATAAAATGCACTTTAAAAATAATTATGGATAGCATTCTAAAATAATTTAATTAACCACATTTACTATATTACAAAGTTAGAACCTATTTCCGCGGTTATTGAATAGTGTCATATTTTTGTTTCTAAATTTTATTTTTGTGGGGTTTTATTTTATAAGAACATGTAGACTTATAGCGCAAGTGTTGTGGTTCAACCACTTGCCAGCTTGTATGCTATTAATTTGGTAAATGGCATGACGCACGCTACATGTTCGATGAAATGCGTGACTGAAATACTACCACATGACTTCTAATTATATATTCAAAGGAACCTAACCTTCCTTAATGTAAGTATGCTCATCCATTCTCCTCGCATCATTTCTTGATCCAGTTTTTTAGAAGTAGCTCATTGTTTCTGCTCCCTGTGTTTGTAAGTATTCATTCTCAGTCGCGCTTGGAATCTTGGATTTTATAAAAAGGGATGCACCAAAGTATTTCTTTTCTAACTATTTTTCACTGGACATTAGGTTATGCAAAGATATAGGACCGATGAGGGTGTAGAGTCAAAAATTGCACATTTCTCGAACAGGACTAAAGGTTGTAGTAGATTATATATATGGCGCTTAATATCTCAAGTACCTTTTTATTGTACATTAGGTTATGTGAACAATTACAAATAACTCGAAGGAGAGTAATAAAGGTTTTAGTAGATTATATAAGGCGCTCGATATTAAGTACCACAGTAGAGTAAGGGGCTGAAGATTTGATAACAAGACAGAAAATAATAGTAAAACCAATTGATTTGTATGAGAAGTTGAAAAAAAAGTTAAGGGATGTAGTGATTTTACATTTTTTAAGTAGATGTTTTGCTCTATTTTTCGTGAAATTTTTTTTTCACCATCACCAAAAGAAATTTTTTCCTTTGAAAGAGCTAAAAAGTAAGAGAACATCTCATCCCATCTCTCATCTTATTTTCCAACTTCTCACAAAAATACCTTTTTTTTTTCTTATTATTTTTCATATTGTTTTTCATATTGTTACAAAAGGGAACCTAAATATAACACCATGCAATCACAAAATAACTTTTGTACATTAAAATGTCAGTGAAAATGACACAAAATATTTACTTGCTAGCATTAATAATGTAGCTGATGATAGGGAAAGTTTTGAGAAAATATGTGTCTGTATACTACTTTTTACCGGTGCCAAACTATCAATCTTTTGGAAAAAACATCTTTAATCCACCCTTCTCTTGCCTTTAAAGTTTTTGGAAAAGCATCTTGTATCTAAACTCTTGAAAAAAAAATTTGTCAACCATCTAATCTTTTATTCCTCGTACTTTTTAGGATTCAAAAACATCTTCCTTGTAATATACTATTAGTAATTGTTGAAAAATATGAACTGTAAAACGTAATATTAAAGTTGGAGAGAGAGTACACCGGGTTGAGTCGCGGACTAGGTCGCTCTCTTTAAGACGTTTCGCGGCTCTGCCGGGAATTGTGCTAGCAGTTCATTTATCGCCACGTTGTCCCTAGGATGAAACGGGCCAGATACTCTCCTGTACGATCGACGTGCACCTTCGTTGATCGTTCGACAATTACTCTAAAGTTTGTGCTCGGAATCGGTAAACCTTTTCCGCCGGAGGCGAGAAATTTCCCTGCCGGAGGCAAAAAAAATTTCTAGGTTTTTTTTAAATAATTTTCAGTTTCTTTTGTTGAAGAAGATGTCGACTATCGCTTTGTTTATTAAGAAAAAAATAAAACGGTAGGATAATTAAAAAAGATTAATTTCGAAATAAATTTTATTTAACAAATAAAATTTTTCTAAAACTATTTTGTATAAAAAATTTATACATAGTACAAGACAAGCCCAGAGCCCCGGGCCTATCGGCGCGCATGGTGAACCACATTCATCTAAGTCTTCACCCAATAGCACAAAAGTCTAATGCCCAAAGGGCTCAAGCTCTTAAGCAAATTTCCCCATATAAAAACCCATCAAAGGTTTTTTCTTTCTCCTATGTGGGACTTGGGAAAACTTCACTTTGCCTTGTCTAAGTTTTTTCTCAAATACACACTTGCTCCAACAGTAACTCTTACACGTGCCAAGGTATACTTCATCAAAGCCTCTTTATTAATTCATCTCAAACTCTTCAAAAGGCATCTTTCATCTGAACCCTCCGATCTTTATCTCTTATACATTTAAAGGATTGAAAGACGTTTCTTCCTTATTATATATATATATATATATATATAGTGAAAGCACCTCATCTTTCATGTTATTTTATTCTCTCTTCTGGTTTTGGTAGGGATAAATGGTGATGTGTCCAATATCAGCCATTTATTACTTTCTTTAGATTTAAGAAAATGTATAAATAGAAGAAAAGCTTTTAAAAAGAGCAACTTAACAATTAATTGGTCCAATTTATCCTCAAAGCCACGGGCTAACGCGTATTGACCATTACCACCTAATTTGGTTTCCATTGTGGTTGTCATTTTTTGGTGATGGTGCTCTTTCTTTTGGTTTTCATATCTTTCTATTTTGTCTTTTTATTCTTTTTGTTCGTTTGAGCTCCCCACTTACTTTTTAACACAGAACCCCCCTCCCTTTAATTTCAAACATTTCATATTTTTAATTGTGAAGGTCCTTTCTTTTGTTACAAGTGCCAAGTACTAAAGCCATAATAATATTTCTTCTATATCTTAATATATTCCAATGTATCTTGGCTCTAGATTTTGGTTAGTCAAGAAAAATATTGTAGACTGTATAAACCAACTTTTGGATCAAAAAAGTGCTCAATATTTGTTTTATAATATACAACCATCCTTAATTTACTCAAATAGACGAGGATGGTCAGATGAATTAGGTTGAAATATATTTTTTTCCTTTATCGAGGATTGAATTAGTTTGAACAACCATATCAAAATTGGGAGATGGAAAAGAAAAGGATAAGGCATGACTTGAAGATCTAAATTAAACAAGAGAATTATCATAAAATCCTTGCCAACCCTTTAATTGAGCTAGTTTTGTGTTGAGTTCTACCCCATAAGCTCTGTAACTAGAATAGTGGTTAGGGACTAAAGGCAGTGTCAAATCCCTCTAAAAGATTTAATCAAGAGGACATGCAGGGGTACCCCTTGTTATGTTTGGTATCAACCAATGAGTTTCAATTCCTTAAAGAGCAATTGACAAGACAAATGTACCCGTAGTTATGTATGGTATCTAAAGGACAGTTAGGAGGGCAAAACCTCTAGTTTGTATGCTTTTGCCTTTTTTGTTAGAAGGTTATAACTAATGAATTAGGTCCATTAACTACTTACAAATTTAAGCCCCTAACAAATAAAGTCATATTTCTATCAAAATGATCCCACACTTGGACGACTTGAATCTCTGCGGCCTAAAGAGGGGGTATTTGCAACACTGCAGATTCTCGTTCAAAACTATATACTAGTTGAAGTTATCTAGCCTCTATTCTTTCTTGCAAATTTGCAAACTGAAAGGCATCGGTTAGCTTTTGCGCATTCTTTTGTTTATCCCTGTGATAGAACCAAAGATACAAAGTTTTGATTTGAAGTTTATTGAACTTGTATAATTCCCAAGATCTCATAATTGATGTTTATATGGAATACTGATTCCTTGTAGTCTCATTAAATTAAGAGTGACTGCATACAACATAATAATGGAGCTAGGTCGGCTCTGATTCCATATATGTAACACCATAATAAATCAACAATACAAATGGTAACATTAATTCAAGATTCATATTTGAGGGACCTTTCCCTAAGGCACCAAACTGAAAAAGTACAAACTCAAAAGAGTACATGTAATATGCAAAAACTGTACAATAGCAATATCAATCGATAACCATTTGATGATCCTACAACACACCTCACCAAATTATATCACCGGGCATCACCCTCTAGTTACCAATTAGTCCCCACCATTTCTAAAATAAAAGAAATAGAACTTCCATAACTGCCATTACCTCATGTTTGGTACCATGAAATGGAGAATGTACTAAGCAGTAACAAACTTGATCCTAACAAACACTCGCACAAAGTCCCAAACACACTTTAATATAGTTTCTACGTTTTTAGGGTACAAATTCTAGGGTTCTTATTGTCTCAATTCATGTAGTTTACCCTTTAGTTCAAAAGGCAAAAGAGACTCTGTGATTGTGGCTTTCAAAAGAAGGAGCGCTTGGAAGGGGCTCTACCAACTGCTCTCATCAAATTGGAAATTTCAAAAACGCGGGCAACTTTAGTTCCTCTCTTGGCCTCTGCTGAGGCTCTTCTTTCCTCTGCTTTTCTATGTGCTCTTGCTATATCATTCTGCATCTTTTCAAGTGCTCTTGCTCTTTTCTCCTCAAGCTTCCTCTGCACACACACACACATAAGACCCTTTATGATGTCAATATTGTATATATGTATCTATATGTACATGCACACGCGCGTGCACAACTAGGTACATGTAACCTAGGGTCAGTTCTGAGGGTGTGCAGAGTGGTCAATTGCACAGTATACTAATTAGACAAAAGGTTCTTGTAACTTATGTAAGAGTAAGAGCATAAGACATTTAATGTATGCAAGGTCAAAATTATTCTTTTATAAAAAGAAGTCTAGATCATTGTGGATCTATTACATGCATTTTTGTACAGAGCTCTGTGTAACTCAAGACTGGCCAACCTTTTACGTACATGCTTACTGAATCGAACTTAAGTAATTGCTTTCTAAAAGGAAAATGAAAGGGCATGTGACATGTGTTTGAAACTTTGCACTTGTGATAATTGTGGATCTAGTACATTGTCTTGTTTTTTGGATATTGTTCTTACTTTATCTTTTTTTCTTTTTTCGACGCATACCGTTTACTTTTTTTAAACAAGATGTTGATAGATTCGGCAGGGGTGGGCTTGAACCTGGACACCCTCGAATAATTATACCTCAACCATGGTTTAAGCCTAGATCTTGGGTGCAATCCAATCTATGGACTACATTAGATTAGAACTATTTACATCTCCAAAATCATATATAGAAGATCTAATGAAACTAAAAATTATGTTATCCCCTGCTAACCTTAACGTAATCAATATAAAAGATCAAAACTAATCGAAGGATCTAGAGATTTCCTAGATTAATTCTATAAACATAAATTTTAATTTGGAGAGTCCCAGAAAGAAAAGTGCACCGAGGGAAAAAAAAAAAACTTTTGGACAATTTAATAAGTTCATCATTGGAAAAAGATAAAATAAAATAAAAAGGGGCAGATTCGTTTCTTTATCCATTAATGTTACGATAAAGAAGATAATTTAATTTCTCAACAACAGAGAGCCACTTCTTTGATTTAATTGACAAAGCTAGTTATGAAATTGGTGATGATTTTGTTAGTTAATCAACACTTGACCAAAGAGTGAGTTTGGTATAATGAGTCTCAAAGGTTCAAAATGATTGATGATATAGTGCATGACACATCATTAATCACCCACGCACCTCATCAAAACAACCAATCAAGCACCCGTTTCTTTCCTCACTGTACGTAACACCAACGTAAAATCCTAACTACTAAAATCATTTCCAATAATTAAGTCTAGCTATTACAATCATACAATAGTCTCACTTGAAAAGAAAAACAAAAAGAAAATTTAGTTTGTGTGTATGTGAAAGAGAAAATTTAATATGCACGGATACAAATTTTTAAAATTTTGTTTTTTAACATACCTCAACTCTCTTCATCTTTGAAGTGGATTGTTGAACTTGCTCACCTTCCCATCCGTGGATTATGGCATCCTCTCTCTTAAACCTATTATTGATCTTGGCAATCTTGGCGTTTTGCCATGCAGATATCTTTGACTCCACCTCTTCTCTCTTCACTCTCTGCACCGAAACATCGCTATGATTGCCACTTATCAGAGAGCTGCCACTACCACGACTGCCGCCGCGCCTGGGGGACGGCACGGGGTCCATTGGATTATTATCAGGTACGATTGCCAAAGGATTTGTTTCCTCTAACATATCTTCCTCGCCTATCCTACCCAAGTTTGTGCCTTCGTGTTCGCTCCCGTTATTGGCTACTGTGGACCCTGCGAGTACTAAGGCATTGAATTCTCTGCTTATACTACTGAAGTTTTCGCTTGAGGCGCCTTCGATGCTAGCCATGGATTGAGATAAGGATCTTTGGCTACTTGTTTCCCAAGTTTCTCCGCGGCGGGGGTGCAGCGGGGGTGGAGGTTGGGGTGGGGGTGGGGGTGGGGTTAGGGCATGGATGTCTCTAATATGTTCATCTTCTTGGTCTTGGTCCAGTCCACCAGTGGTGGCTCTTTGTTCATTCCACATAGGATGGGTTTGGAGAAGATGGTTGATGGTATAAAGAGGAATTGGAGGAAAAAAGAGTAAAGGGATTTTAGTATGGCGACAATATTTAGTCTTTGTAGTGTGGGGCTCGGGGTGGGATGGGGGTTGGGTGCAAAAAACTAATTAATATTGATTGAATACTTTTAACAATAGTTGTTTTGACTGTTTGAGCAATGCTACTCACATAAAATACAAAGAAAACAAAATGTGCACATAAAATGAGGCGTCATTTTGTTATTGAGAGAAGAGGGACTTTATTTGACTCTACTTTTAATGTTGAAGTGGCCTGAAGCGGGCTCAAAAATTTTCGAAAAAGTGGATTAATAGTAATAAATAAAAAATTAAAAGTATAATTATATAATGAATCATACAAATTTAAAAGAGTTATATAAATTAGTAGACTTATAATATTTTAACTGAGTTAAAGGATGGGATAAAATTTAATAAAAAGGTGGGCTTATATTAAATTTTTTATTTTTTTTAATAGTGCTAGTAAGTTTTTTAAAATTTTGTCGCTGTAACCCACTATGTCCTCCCTGATTTCGCCCCTAGAAGTGGCACTGTACCTTATTCATATTTTTTGGGAGTATATAATTATTCATATCAAATTATTTAGGAGAGACGAGATTTTATGATATATTTTATTTACTGCAAGAGCAAGCACATGAGATTCGAACATTTTTTATGAAAATAAACGGTTTGCACGTATGTAGCACTATGTAGTACTCCTAAAATATTAAGAATATATATGTTTAGTTAAAGTTTTTAATGTTTAATTTAAAATTTATTCTTAAGATGAGTTTTTTAAAATTGTTTTTCAATTCAATTTGTATTTAGTATTCTATTTTTTTTTTTTTTTTTTTGGAATGGTTGTTTTAATATGAGCCGCGTGTGTAACAGTGTTCATGGAGAATTCAATATGAAATTAAAAATAGTAAGTGATAGCTAATAACTTTGATAGACCACCAAAAGATGCAAATGTGACATCGAAAGGGACATGAGGGTTTAAATTTCATTCTTATGAAAAATTAAATTTGACTCCTTTTACTAGTTTTTCCTTTTGCTCCAACTAGATGAGAATGTTTTAATTTGTACCCTTCTCACACAATTTTGGTACTTGGCTGTAAATGTAGAAATATTCTATTTCTCAAATGTATACTCTTATTCTCAGTATTTTATAAGAACACTGATTTCAACATAATTAAAAGATGTAATTTATTTTTTATTGTGAGATTTGATACATAAATTAATTATTTTCAAAAATAAAATTACCAATTTGAAATATCAAAAAATTAAGGTGTTCTTACGAAAATAGAAGGCACTGTACAAGAAACATGAGTGAAAAGTGCTAGTTTTGTGAATAATACTAGTTTTTAATGATGGAATAAATATATTAGCTCAATCGTTTTTTAATATTTGCATAACTTCGTATTTAATGAAGGACACTTGTCAACCACATGAGAGCATAGACATAAATATTCCTACTTCTTTAATTTTATATATATACTATTAGATTAGATACGCAACATATTATGAGTTAGTATTTAAAATTTTGTCCTTATAATTAGAGACATGTGAAACACGATCGCAAGCTAATTTCACTGCATAATAAAATAAATGTTGGCCTTTGATTAAGGACAAAAGAATTCGAGCTTATTTTAATTAGTTACAAAACTTTAAATCTTCAATGTGAACTGTGAATTCGAGCTTATTTTAATTAGTTACAAAACTTTAAATATTCAATGTGAAATGTGTACACTTCATTCGTCTCAAAATCAAGAGTTTATATTCAATTTTTTAAAAAAAAAATTTCAAAAATACTTGTTTATGTACAAAGAAAAGTAAAACATAAAATTTATTTACTAGGACAACGTTTGTTACACTCGCTAT